>CM059216.1:18798585-19346085 GCA_030347435.1 Clarias fuscus | reverse complement strand
GTCTGACTTTCATTGGTTAACATTCATAGAATTCTTATTCATTATTACTTTTGTCAGATTAAAGTTATTTCTGTTAAAATTAAAGTTTTTCTTTTATTGACCTAAGGGTACCAACAATTTTGTCCACATGTGTATATATGTAATCCTGTATTATAATATGTAATATTGTATTACATAATTTATTTCGATATGATAGTATATGTAGTATATGATACCTGTATTAATTATATCACAATTGTAGTAAGTACCATGTTACAGCAGGAAACAGGGTTTTCATCCAAGAGTAAAAACAATGAGTCCCAAATCTGCTTATTTAAATTTTCCTTCGGCTGCTCCCGCCACAGCAGACCATTCAATGCATAAACAATTTGGCACAGATGCCATTCCTGATGCAACCCTCCCATTTTCTAACCAGGCTTTGGACCAGCATTTGGGACCGGTACTGCAAGCAGTAGTTGGATAGTATGGGGTGTGGCAACCCACCGATGACGGGCTCAAAACTGGATCCTCAGAACAACCTAGAGCCTTAGCTGCCTGAGCCACCACTGCCCCTTCACAAATCTTATTTAATAGTAACTATTTTAGTATAGGTTTTTTCTGAGCCTCCCCCAGTTTCCATTTTTAGAAATAGTGTCTGAAATAGCATTCAAGGTGTAACCACATATTATTAGCAACAATAACCAATTGATTTGAATTAAGATTTCATTTATTTTTTATTCTAACTGTCAGCCTCTTTACCAGAGCAAGTTACTAATTATAAAGTACATTTTCCAGCTCTCAGCAGTGTTGTTCAGTGCTGTCAGTGGCTGCTGACCTTGAAAAAGCAAAAGTGCCTATATATTGTGGGTAAAAAAAACAAAAAACAGAAGTTGCTAATTTAAAAAATAGGCACACTACAGGTCTATTAACACAGTAAAACAACAATGAGCTGGTAACGCTTTAGATACCAACATAGAGAATCTCAAAAGGTTTAGAATGGGTGAAGAGATTCCTTATGGATGCTATAAGAGACAACAATCAAATTTAAAAAAATTGCAAACAGTTTACAGAACCTTCAAGACTTTTCTGACTAGAACCACACAGATTCAAAGATTGGGTACAAAAAAAAAGCAAAAAGTATATATATTTTTTTTGCACCAAATAAAATTTTGAAACACTGTGCATCATATTAATAGACATAATATTTAAGTAAAACATTATTTCTATCTGTGTTTTTTATCCAATTTAACACCAATTAATTTATGTTACTGGCCAATTTGAAGTATGTTACATAAGTAATACAGGGTGGGGCACGGAAAAGTAGCCCGTCTCAAATACCGGTGACACGTTCTTTGGAGGAACAGTTCTTTTTTTGCAGAAACAATACACTTGCTCATTCATCTTGTCATACTATTGCCAGAGGCGGGCTACTTTTCTGGAGCCACTCTGTATTTTATGAGTTAAGTGTCTTCAAATTGTATTCAAAGTAACTCTTGATTTTGTCTGTAATCTATCAGTGACTATCAGTATATTTATAGCAAATAAATTACAAGTCATACTGTTTATACATGCAAGCTGAAACTAACAATGTTCGCACACATGTGGATGCACATAATAAATCATTTTTATCCTTATTCATACTTTTTTTTTTTTTTTTTAAGTGAATGCATCAGATATAAACTATTACACCATGCTCTGGCATTTTCTGACCAATCCGTTAGATTAAAGTAATGAAATTATCCTTGACCAATTGTGCTTTAGGTGTGAATATAGGCTCTTAGTGAAGACCTTCTTCACTTCTCCATCAACATACAAGTTGGTTCAATTTTTACCCTCCTACATATTAATTGTGACAGAGTTGACTGAAAATCTCTGCTGAGATCCTCAAAAAGGATGAGTTAGAGCAGTCATTCTCAAATCTCCGGCATTGCAAACGTTTGTTCTCTTAGCACCCCTGATTCAACTAATCAGCCAATTGACAGTCTTTACTTAATTGAAATGGGTGTGAAAGAACAGGGAATACACTAAAATGTGTAGAGCAGGTCGTCCTCCAGGACCAGGGTTGAGAAGCAACTGAGTTAGAGCCAATGCAGGGACAGAGTGTACACACACTGGGCATGATGTCATGCAGCCCAGATGTGATCAGCCTTTTTCAGGGAAAAAAACAAGACTGGCAATCAAATGATATATGACTGAAATAATGAACTGAAAAAATCCCCTGCATAAGGAGATGACTACAAAAACGAAATTTGTTTAGGGTAATAATTGAATGTATCGAGTCTCCCTGTGCTTTTCCGATTTGAAGTAAGTATGAAGGAGGGTATCTCCCCTATGACAAGTTACCGAGTGTGAGCGAGTGTGTGAGGGAGAGAGAGAGAAAGAGAGGGAGCACATCACAGAGGACATCATAACATGGGGATCCAAAAGCCCAGCCTTACCTCCACACTTGGCCCATCTGCAGAAGATGCACCAGCACTTGCCATGTCCAGATGGAGATGTGGCAGCACGCATGCCTGCCGTACTTGCCTGCGCTCAGTCCAGCGGTGGCTCTCCGGCTCAGACCCTGCACCGGACCGAGGCCTCCGCCCGTGTAGTCCTGCACGAACCACCTGAAGCTGAGGATCTGCACGAGCACGGACGGAGCGAGCACGAAAAACAACGTGAGCCCGAACCACGCGTAATCCCGCTTCCCGTAGTAATCCACCGCCAACAGCACGTCCGTGCCCACGTCCCAAAAGAACACGAGCATGGCCAGCACGATCCACAGACAGTCCAGCCATAGGCGCTCCTCTGCTCCTCGTCCTCCTCTCCGGTTCCTTCTTCCCGTCAGGGAGCGCAGGCACGCGCTCCGGCAGCCCCAGTAACACGACGACGACTTGCAGCAGTGGCAGATGTGAATGGCCGCGCTGTCCAGCTCGTCGTCGTTGGCCGCCGTTTCGTCCTGCTCGTCCAGCTGCGCGAACCCGGTAACGACCCCCACGCCATCGGATTTCGCTGCCATCTTGCTCACCGAAACGCTTCGTCCCCCCCTTCCTACGTTTCAGGGCTGGTGACGTCACTTCCCAAATACCTGTGCTCTGCAGCCTCTACCCACCCATACGAACGTGAGAACTTCATTAATCTGCAGTCTTGTGAATTTATGAATAAGAGAACTGTAACTGCTCGTTTTTATCTCCAACCAGCAGTGGGTTTACCACTTAATTATCAAAATAAACACTGCTAATTCAGCCCTGGAGATTATGCTGGGTTGATTAATGATAAATGCCATTCATGACTTTTGCATTAACACTAACTAACATTTGTTTTAGAATTTTTGTTTAATTACAATTTTTTTGTAAACACAGTTACTGTATGTTGGTCAACATATACTATATGGACAAAAGTATTTGGCCAAACCTGTTAATTATTTAATTTGGGCACGGACTATGAAGACATGATTTGTTTGATGAGTTTGGTATGGAAGAACTTCACTGGCCCACACAGAACCCTGACCTCAACCCCATCAAGCACTTTTGGGATGAACTGGACTGGAGATTGCGAGCCAGACCTTCTCGCCCAACATCAGTGCCTGACCTCATAACTGCTCTACCAAATGAATGGGCACACATTCCCACAGAAATACTCCAAAATCTTGTGGACAGCCTTTCAAGTAGAGTGGAAGCTCTTATAGCTGCAAAAGAGGGAGCAACTCCAAGTGTTTATAGGGTTCAAGTGTTTAAGGTTTGGCAAAATACTTTTACATCTGTTTTCCAAATATAGGTATTGTGTTTTATTTCTTTTCAGTAACCACTTTATCTTAGACAAGGTCGAGGTGGATCCAAAGTCTATCCCTGGAACACTGGATGCAAGGTAAAATACCCATTGGATGTAATGTAATGTTTTTGGGTGGGACCTGGAGAATCCAAGTGAAACCCATGTGGACACTGAGAAACGGAGCTCTGGATTGAGCTAGGGACACCGGAACTGTGAGGTGGCAACACTACCCATTCTCAGTACAGTGCATCAGGTATACTATATATATATATATATATATATATATATATATATACTACCGTGCAAAAATTCTGATCACTTGCAAATTTCTTTGTTTTTGTTTAGTGATTTATTTTATATATACTACAACAATAGTAAGGATTTCGAAACTATGAAATAACACATTAGGTAATTATGTAACAACAACAGTCAGTTGTTATTTTAACACACAAATGGAAAATATTTCACATTTTAACCACTTTTTGCCTCACAGCTTCAGAATCCTTAGTTTGGTTTTGGGTTACTGTCTGTTCTCCCCATGTTTCTGTTTGCCTGGGTTCACAGGCTTCTTCCCACTGTGTAAAACTGCAGGCAGAGTAATAAAACCAAATTTCCCCTTGTGTGAATGAGTGTGTGAATATTGTGCATGCATGATGCCACATGATGAATTTGGATTGCTTCTGAAATGAATTCTCCCACCTTGTGCCAAGTATTTATAGAATTGTCTCTTCTGAATTTACCACAATATCCCAAAATAGCAGTTACTGAAACAGGATGAATGAGTAATTTTTTCCCCCTATTGTTCATGTCTTTTGAGAAAATGCTGGACAAATGACTTGAATGTTGTTGATGGTCTTTCGGCTGCTACTGTAAAGGGGTCACCACAGCAGACAATCTAATTTGGAGACACATTGGCACAGTCAGATGCCCTTCCTGACACAACCCTCCCATTTTTTTCCATGCTTGGGACCAGGACCAGCACTGCATCTAGTGGCTTGAGTTTTGGGCATTAGGTGGGAATTTAACCATTTAATATCAATGTTCACTACTAACTGTACCATGTGTGTTTCTTCACTTCTTCTTTTGCTTAAGAGCATGCAATTTTTATAAAAATCAAATGCTGGATAATATTCTCTAGGGGGAAAAACAGAGTGAATTCTGCATGAGTGTGAGTTGAATAATGCAATGCACCTAATTGCCTGGAGATCCCTGGAGGAGAATATTGCTTTCATGTGCCTGCAACCAGAGCAGGCATGCAATAATATATTCATGTAAGTTTTCCATCAGTATAATAGAATCACTCTTCTAAGCCTTCACAATTCCTAAGTCTTACATCATTATAATAGAATTACACTAGTCTATAGGTTGTGCTTTGCTGGGAATTGACAAAATACACAATTGTCTGTATGGTCAACGAAAAAAATTATTCATGTGGTTTATCATGGGAACTATACCCAATAAACTTGCTTTCTATTAAACTATAGTTTTAATTAACCTCAGGGCTAACACATAAATTAAAAATATTCCTACTTTAGCATAAACAAATATTAGAACAATTTGGCTACATTAAGATGTTTTTTTATATACAGACCTTTGGATATTACTTTGATATACTTTATAGGGAGTTATAATAAAGATTTTGTTTTTTTGCCAAACATTGTGTTTGTAATGTACTAGGATTTTGTTAATGCAGTTATATAGTAATTTTCTTAATGTAGTCATATGATGTAAAGGAAAAAAGTTCTTGCTTGTTGGGGCTCAGCAGTTAGCACTATGCACTAGTAAATCCAGGGTTGGGGTTTGAATCCCACCTCCAGTCTGTCTCCATGTTCCTATGTTCCAGTGATTTGTAGGTTTCCCCTATCCCACAGAACAAAAACATGCATTTTAGACTGATTGGTGTATGTAACATTAATATATAAAGAATGATATAAAGTTAATTGGAGTGAGGAATGTAAGTCGGGACTTACTAAAGGATTTTAGAATCCTTCCAAGAGGTTAAACAGGGCAAAAGTTCCATAATGTAATTAAATACTCTGTCTGGCCCAAAAAGGTCACCATTTTGATTTAAACAAGCAAATACTTTAGAGCCTTTGACTGAATAATGACTGTAGTGATTACCTTTCAGCTGGGGAAAAAAAATCTTTTACCTCTAACTGATGCAGTGAGTAGCTTCACATTTTTTAAACAACCATTTTAGAAGACTTTCCTTTGGTCATGGACAAAATGATACTGTTATATTCTCAGAGGGATAAAATTATTGGCCTCCGTCAAACAATTAATGAGATTGCTGAAAGTACAGGAATTGTTTTAAGAATTAAATCATGTGGTCTGACAAGTGCAGATTGACTCTATTACAGAGCAATAAGTGTCATGGGAAACACATGAAGTGATGCACTGATCATACATCTCTGTACAAGCCTCTGGAGGCAGTGTTATGATCATTGCAATCAATTTAGTCAGCTGTCTACCTGAATGTACAGAATTACCAGGTCATCCCATTCATTGTTTTTTTCCCCCTTCCACGATGGCATGGCCATATTACTAGATTCAAACTGTGAAAAATGGAGTGGTTTAACTTTATCCTCATCAATACAAGCTCTAAAGTACAAAAAAATAATGCAACTCTGCATGGAAATGAATGATGTCGCCTAACATAAGTATAATAATAATACTAAATAAATAAATTACATATATTATTTATTATATATTTTTTAAAGTAAAATAAACACTCCCTTAAGGAGAACTGACGCAGTGGGCGCTTACAGTTCCCCCGAGTGCCACGCCTCTCTTCTGTTGTCCAAGAGAAATGGCCTTTGGGTAATATTTTAGCTGCGTCTTCATTTCATTAGCCAATAAGTATAGAAACTCCAGCCTATTGCTGACAGAATGACAGGCAGCTCCGTTTAATTATAACTAAACAGCGATTTTTAAACAATATTTATTGGTAACTTTAAACCTATCTTGTCTTTATATCAGTGGAAGAAATAAACGGTGATTGGCAGCACTCATATTTTGGATGGATGGTAGTTATATCATATAATCTTAATACTTAATGACTAATAAGTAGATCTGTCACGGTGTTCATCAGAGCTGATTGTCAACTAAACAGTTCTTCGTGTTACTGCACCCATTCACAGCCCTCATGATTGGATGATGTTGCTCCTTTGTAGAGTTTCTTCCCCACTAATTAATTGATACCAAGTACCAGAAAACTTCTGACATTCAAAGTGAAAACAGTGGGACTTAAATTCTACAAAGCCCAAACTGCACAAATTGTAAGGATTTTATTAGATGTACAACTAATGATAAAGCCACAACCATGCTGCCATGTAATTATTTAATGATCCAATTATTTAATGCATATCCTGTAGCAAAAGTTTTGTGGTGTAAATTGCTAAAACATTTGTGAGATTTAGTGAGAAGCTTATACAAACAAGTCTTTGACCAGAAGGGGGCAGTATGTCCATTCAACCTTCAGGTTCAAGTACCAGACTCATTAACGTACCTGACTCTTAGTTTGTTCACTGTCTTTACCTAAAAAGTGCCCCTAATGTAGATATTTTCCTTCTGTTTTCAAAATAAGTGATGCCCCTAATCAGATGAGTAAAGCAGCACTGCAGCACATCAAGAGTCCAGTAAGTAGGTGTGATCTGCCTTCTCGCTCTGTGAGGAACATCAGTGTCTTACCACACCAAGTGACATCATCTGATGCCAGCCTTATTCCCATCTCCTTCTCAGACGTGTGTAATCACAGGTATAAGACCATAACGTGACTGCTTTCAGCACCTCGTTTTCTGTTTGTCCCTTCCTTCGAACCTGTGAGCACTTCTAGTAACTCCACCTCTGTAATAAATACTATGCTTTTTTTTTTTTTTTGATGATTGGTTACCTTGGTAACTGGACGGATTTTCCAAATCAAAGAAATGTGGTTTCCATGGCAACAGTGGGCCCATGTCACTGATGTCCGCTAACATGTTTTTTTTCTATGTGCTTTATGTACTTGTTTCAGTAGGACTGGGACAAATGGGGGTCGGCCTTCCAACACTGCTTAAGTACAAATGGTTCCCGCTAACATTGTGAAGGTTGAAATACTCAAATAAGTCTAAATTCTGTGATTTGCACATGTAGTGAAAAAAATGGGAAGAAAAGAATAAAAGAAGCTGTACATCATAATATGACTGATAGTGTACTGATATAAGTCAGATTTCTTGGTACTTGCGTCTCTTTTGATATTCTGGGGGTACAAGATTTTATGGGAGATGTACAAGCGTATCACTACAGTGCTCTTTTAAGTGCAACTAGTAACAAAAATCTGACTTGCTTTTGATTTCAACATAATTATTAAAAGACAATGACAGTCTAAAGCTAGACTGCTAAGGAAACAGAGGTTGTTTTTGTTCTCATTTTAAGAATTGCACAATATCCTTGACATTTTTGTAGAACACGGCATTCACATGTTTGTTCCTAGCACAGCTGGTGCTTTCGGACAAAGAGCTGGTGCTTTTGAACTCCAGACCTGTGCATTCACTGCCCAAGAGCCATTTATGCTGTGTCCAAGATCCATGCAGAGCTGATTGGAGAGGTATTCAGTGAGGACTAAATATAGCACTGCCTCACAAGGAGCTTAGCCTTTAAGCTTTGGCTGTGAAACAGATGTTCAGGTGCACAATGTCCTTGTGCTTTTGTTTGACAATATTACCATCACAAATATGGCCTTGACTTTTATTGTCTGAGGTACCCAGGCACCATCTCAACAGATTCTCAGCCAGGAGGAATGACAGATTATGCTTCCATTTTTGCCATCTGTTGTCATTTTTACACCAGTATTTCCCCCCGCTATGTTCTGTACTTGTATTAGAAATTTCTTTTTACTCAGATGTTCCTTTTTACAGACTGTGCTGTCAAGATCTTTCATAGTGCTATAAAAATGTGTAAATTTGTATGAAACTTGAAAGATGACACAGCTTCCTGTGATGTTCGTTGAGCTACACTGGAGGTAATGGAGGCTCCTGCTGGTAGACACTCACCATGCGTACCGCAAGCTTTATTCCCGAAGAGCTTCTACACCAGATACAGGAGCAGTGGTCTGACCCTCATTTTAATTATGATGTTGACCTGGTTAAATAGGGAACTGGTAAGAGCCTAAATATATATGGCATTTTATATCAAGTTTAAATAATATATTTGGGTTTTGTTTAGAAATACACATCATATCTGTTTTTAGTATCCTGAATAGGCAGAAAACACCCTCCTTTTACCTAGGGTTTCAGAACACATTACAATCATTTTTATGGGCAGGTATTTCAATTAGGCATGTCAGATGATGTGGAATTCAGATTTAAATCAGATTTGCCTTATTGTGTAAACAAAGATTAAGATCTGAGATTGACTGTAAATGGTCTTATCAGGGGTTCAGCCTGTTAATTCTTTTTATCTGTTTCTGACTAACCAACAGTTTGCCCATGAACTGTGAAGACAGAAAGGCAAGGAAAGATTGGGAAGAAAGAATGTGAAGTACCAGAACATATCCAGGCAATGTTCATCAGCCCTGACTATAGACTTACAGGTGCTGACCGAACATCATGATTCGATTAGAATATACTGCATACTCATACAAGCTGGGCAAGTAATACCTCTCTCTACAGTAAACTAGAGTGAAAACTACAACCAAAAAAAAAAAAAAAAACAAGGTTGTTTTGCTCTTTTTTGTCTAGTCTGTGTTTGGACGTTGGGGGACTATCTGACCATTTTGATTCATACACATTCACATTTCATACAAATGTAAATAATTCTTTTGATTATGTAAAGCCGCTTTGTGACAATGACAGTTGTTAAAAGCGCTATACAAATAAAACTGGATTGAATTGAATTGAATTACCCTATAGTATCCTTCATCGTGCTGGACTTTTGAACCAAAATATGGTACCAGGAAAATCAGGTCACTTGTGAAAGTAGATTTTAAACACTTGGAATGTAGACCAAGCTAGGCAAAATGTGAACATTCTAGGACAAACAACCTTTCAATTCATAGTAGATGATATAACAAAATAAGCCAATCATTCAAACAATGATGACAAACAGTATTTTTTCATTTTACACATACTGTATAAATTTTCACATTAGTATGCTTTCCGATATTAACTACTTTGAGTTTTTTTTTTTTATCTTTGTTTTCTTCATATCACAGTGCACTCTTTCCAATGATTGTGTAATAACCCTTTCCTTGGTGTGGCGGTGATGAGATACCAGGAAGTGAGCTGGGTTTCAAAATAATGTAAATTCGTAGTCTGTTTGTCAGGGGCAAAAAGGAAGATATGTTACCATGTATTTTCTCATGTTCATAATTTATTTCTCTTAACAAACTAGAAAGGTTACATGGTGAATTTTATTATAAGACCAGAGTTCAGAGATGCCTTAATGTCATTTTTTAACTCAAAATATCCTTGAATATTTGACATTTTTTGTGCAATGCATACAATGTTGATGTCATTTTATTTTTGTGGTGATTGCTTTAATATATTTTTTTCTTTGTGCAATAAGGTTGGTATAAGCCTTTTTATTTGATCAGATGTGCTCTTCTGGAGAAAGAAGTAAATTATTGTTTATGGGAAAAACCATTAGACTCAGATGCTATTTATTGAAAGACTGTATGACAACTGTGCAGCTTTTCAAGAACACTTTTACAATTTTGCACTGTATAATATATATCTTGTACACACATGGACAAAATTGTTGGTACCCTTCGGTCAATGAAAGAAAAACTCACAATGGTCACAGAAATAACTTTGACAAAATTAATAATAAGAATTTTATGAATGTTAACCAATGAAAGTCAGACATTACTTTTCAACCATGCTTCAACAGAATGATTTAAAAAAATTAACTCATGTAACAGGCCTGGACAAAAATGATGGTACCCCTAACTTAATAGTTTGTTGCACAACCTTTTGAGGCAATCACTGCAATCAAACGATTCCTGTAACTGTCAATGAGACTTCTGCACCTCTCTGCAGGTATTTTGGCCCACTCCTCATGAGCAAGCTGCTCCAGTTGTTTCCGGTTTGAAGGGTGCCTTTTCCAGACAGCATGTTTCAGCTCCTTCCAAAGATGCTCAATAGGATTGAGGTCAGGGCTCATAGAAGGCCACTTTAGAATAGTCCAATGTTTTCCTCTTAGCCATTCTTGGGTGGTTTTAGCTGTGTGTTTTGGGTCATTGTCCTGTTGCAAGACCCATGACCTGCGACTGAGACCCAGCTTTCTGACACTGGCCTGCACATTTCTCTCTAGAATCCCTTGATAGTCTTGAGATTTCATTGTACCCTTCACAGATTCAAGACACCCTGTGCCAGATGCAGCAAAGAAACCCAAGAACATAACAGAGCCTCCTCCATGTTTCACAGTAGGGACAGTGTTCTTTTCTTGATATGCTTCATTTTTACGTCTGTGAACATAGAGCTGATGTGCCTTGGCAAAAAGTTCCAATTTTGTCTCATCTGTCCATAGGACATTCTCCCAGAAGCTTTGTGGCTTGTCAACATGTAGTTTGGCATATTCCAGTCTGGCTTTTTTATGATTTGCTTTCAACAATGGTGTCCTCCTTGGTCGTCTCCCATGTAGCCCACTTTGGCTCAAACAACGACGGATGGTGCGATCCGACACTGATGTTCCTTGAGCATGAAGTTCACCTTGGATCTCTTTAGAAGTCTTTCTGGGCTCTTTTGTTACCATTCGGATTATCCGTCTCTTTGATTTGTCATCAATTTTCCTCCTGCGGCCACGTCCAGGGAGGTTGGCTACAGTCCCATGGATCTTAAATTTCTAAATAATATGTGCAACTGTAGTCACAGGAACATCTAGCTCCTTGGAAATGGTCTTATAGCCTTTACCTTTAACATGCTTGTCTATAATTTTCTTTCAAATCTCCTGAGACAACTCTTTCCTTCGCTTCCTCTGGTCCATGTTGAGTGTGGTACATACCATGTCACCAAACCACACAGTGACTACCTGGAGCCCTATATATAGGCCCACTGACTGATTACAAGATTGTAGACACCTGTGATGCTAATTAGTGGACACACCTTGAATTATCATGTCCCTTTGGTCACATTATTTTCAGTATTTTCTAAGGGTACCATCATTTTTGTCCAGGCCTGTTCCATGAGTTTATTTTTTTAAATAATTCTGTTGAAGCATGGTTGAAAAACAATGTCTGACTTTCATTGGTTAACATTCATAGAATTTTTTTTTATTATTACTTTTGTCAGATTAAAGTTATTTATGTGACCATTGTGAGTTTTTCTTTCATTGACCGAAGGGTACCAACAATTTTGTCCACGTGTGTATATGACTCTTTGATGTTTGATATTTCTAAGTCTATATTCTGTTTTGTAGGTTATATTAACTTGTATGTACTGCTCTTTTCTGCCATTTTCCATATGAATATATTATGGATTAAACAACATTAAGTATCCCTTTTTCTATTAGGGTTCCTCCAAACACTTATGTTAAACTAGCATAGGTACCTATCATACTGAAAAAGAGTTTTTAAAAAATAGTTAAAAGGTTAAAGCTAAAAAATAAGCTGATCAGCTTTAATATAATCAGTGATATTATTATTTCAGGTTGAAGCCCACATACATGTATGCCTGTCTTTCTGTATGCCAGGGTATTACAGAGAAATAAAAAAAATTGTACGTTTTATAAGTTTGAGTATCTGTCAAGCAGTTGATTTAAGATGCGCCCACAGCTTGACGCATCCATAGTATGCTGTGGTTTGTAATGGTGCATAACTGTTTATAACTTCACCTCTACTAAACATTTCGATTTCACTTATGGCACAGGTTTAACTTCAAGCAAATACTAGGCAGATATCATTGAAAGACTGACCAATGTTCTGACAAAACCTTTCTTTTATTTATATAGATAGATAAAACACTGTACAAAGACAATTCTATGACATTAAACCGAACTGTATTGTCAGAATGTCAGATTTGTTTTCTTGGGTCCTTATGGGTTTCCACTCCACCTCCCAAAAACATGCGATAGAGTGTAGTGACAAGGCTAAAATTAACCATTTGAATAAGTATGTGGTGCCCTCCTAACCAGCATTATTTAAAGGATAGGCTTAGGATCCATGTGTGGCTGACCAGGATAATGCAGTAACTGAAGAACATTTTTTTCTTTCTTTCTTTCTTTTTTTATGCATTTATTCATTTAACTTCTATACTCTTATCCTGCACATATGGTCGAGGGGGCTGAAGTCTATACCAGGAGACTTTGGGCACGAGGCAAGGTACACCCTGAAAAGGGTGCCAATCCATCACAGGGCACACACGCACAATTTCAGAACCCATTTAGCCGTATCTATATGTGTTTGGAGGAAACCCACCAAGCCAAGGAGAATATACAAACTTCACACACACAAACCCGATTTAAACGGTGTAAATCAAACCCTCTACCCTGGAGGTGCAAAGCCACAATGCTAACCACAATATCAGTAGGCCATCTTATTTAAAAAATATATTTTTTGTATTTATGTTGGCAAACCATTTTGTTAGGCTAGACTCTGAGCCTTTTTGTGAGGAGCCTGATGCATCTGAAGAGCTTTCTGCTCATTGTAGAACTGTTTGACTTAGTCTTATTTCCAGTAGCTCTTGCACGGCTTTGATTTCCTTTATTAAAATCTCCTTTAGCACCTCTACTTCTGACTGCAGAATGGAGGGAACCATGTTTTCCAGTACCTAGAGTCAAATAATATTGTTAAGGAAGACGATAAAAACCCTTAGTTCCCATTTCTGATACAATGCATTATAAACTGTTACTAGTGTATAGTCCAAATTAAGCAAAAGCATATATTCACAAGTTCTTGTATAACATAATTTAAAAACAAAACATAGAGTTTCATTTAAATAAGTTTCCCACCTTAACATAAATTGAGCTGACAGTAAATAACATATGTACTCTTTTGATCTGGTCTATATAACTGCTGATGAAGCATAGGCATTTGAACGTGAAGTGCTTTTTAGCTGATTACAGCATAGCACTTAAACCTAAAGGCTTGCTTTTGTGGTGTGGAGATGGTGAGTACCATAATGATTAACAGTCTAAAAATACTCACATCTAAGATAGAGAAGAAAGCCAAAAAAATAAAAGTGCTGCACCACTACTGGAACATCTTCAGCATCCTGTATGTGTGTGTTCTTTTGAGTTCAGTTGGATTGGAATCTAGTGACCATGAAGACCACAGTATATAATTTACATAATAATCATATTCATAGAGGGGGTTCTTCTGGGAGAAAAAACTGAGCCATAAGGATAGAAATAATAGATTGGCACTATCAAGAACTTTAATTAGCATTTATTTAGATAATTAATGATTTTTTATTCTTAATTAATTAACATTCCATTGACTCATGTATTCTTTTCTTGATTTGGCTATTGATACTACAAAGCATTGATGTTGGTCCTTACTTTTTTTTTAAATATACATGCTGTAAATATAATTGAAAATGAAAATATTTCATTTATAAATATTTATAAAGATATAAAGATATCCAGACAGAATAACTTTGTTCTGATTTGTGGTGACACTTGCCCCCCTGAGGACACAACCAAACCCAAATCAGGAACACTGTAGCTGTAATATTGTCTTGTAGTGGCTCTTCTGACTACTAAGTCAGTTTATATAGTTTTTTCCTTTAATTCATAACCTGTCTTAATGTAAAGACTGACTAATATTAAGCACTATCTCCTAAAATAAGAGTGTGCTCAAACCTTGATTTTCTTTTTTACATTAAGCAAAGCACAACTTTTAAAATCTGTTATAAACTGATAAGCATTATTACCTGTTGGTCTAGACTGTCCTGCAGTGAAAGGTCACTAAGACTGGCTGTCGACTTCTCCATTATCTGTGCCATAGCCTGTTCTTTGAGTCTATGGATTTCTTCAAGCTTTACTGTCTCGGCTGCCACTAGTTCTTTTAAAGCCCGCTGCTTCTCCCAAACTTCCAAATCTGTTCCCTCAGATAGTGGTAGGGGATGTGGTGGAACAAGAATCTCAAGGTGGGACTGCATGCGTTTAGGGTTCACCTGCTTCTTTAAAAGAGCTTGATAGAGGCAATGATGATGGATGTAGGTCTGCACCATGAAGTCATACATGGTGGCGTGATGAGAGCGAGGCAATCTATCACACCGTGACAGCCGTGTCTGGATCAAAGACAGTGCTTCAGATCTCTCCAAACCTTATACAGAGGTTTTATAAAAAGGACCACACATATATTTACAGTGAGGTAAAACAAATCTATTTAGAATACATTATGATTAAATATTTATAATATTAATGTTGCTTTTTTTCACAGGACTAAAATGGTCTTGACCAGCAAGCTACAGTATACTCACATGTGAGCACAATCACAAGGTGTCTTTGTCCCTGGTGTTACTCAATTACTCATGTTATTATTGTTGAAATGTAAATATGCAACTGAATGCTTAATAAGTGAAACAAACATTTTGTGAAACTTGTATTCAGGAGCCATGACTCACCTCTAAGCTCAGGGAGGAGCTCTTTACTCAGATTTGCTATTTGGGCCACTGCAGCCCATGGAAACCCACGCTGTACAGAGTACATCACATTCTCATACACAAATTCTTGGTGTATATGCTGCATCTGATCGTCGCCTTCAAATTCTCTCCACTGAAAGCAGCTCCTCAGGCGCATTATGCCTTCATCCCTCTGAAATGAAAGGAAGCACGGTGGCAATAAGGCATGCTCCTGGTGATGGCGAACGAGGCATGAACACCCACATGCTTTGGCACCGGTACCTATAATCTTTCCTTACTGGTCTACTGCGCCATTTTTTATGGTAAGGTTACTGGAGGTAAGCTGCTGCATTAATCACGCTGGTTGCAATGAATTAAAGTGCATGATGGAAATTGTATAGGCATGCATGATGTGAAACCTGTTGCATCTGTAAACACATTCTGTACACTAGAGATAGATTTTAAATGAACAATAGTTATACCTACCTACTATTGCTTTTACCTGCACGCTCACGTTAAATCAGCAGCACACGATTCCTTTTCTAAGTAATAAGCAGTGCATCCAATCTACTGGCTGTGATTTGCTCTAACTGCACCCGGGCCTACTCGTGCATCTGCTTCAGACGGATTGTAAACGGCCTTCGGAAAAGATTTAAAACAAATCTAACCGAAGGTGTGTGTGCCATGCTTGGTAAACGCTACAGCCAGTAGAGTCTTCTACAGTGGACAGTTACCTTGAGCCTCGCTGCCTCCTGTATCGTCGTCTTTAACGCGTCCATTACGGCCAGCGGCTGTTGTTAGGAAAATGCTTGTTACTAGGGAGACACGCGCGCGCGCGAGAACCTCGTGTGGTCACGTGACTCCATTGGCTATAGGGCGTAGGCGTTGTGTTTGCTGAGCAATTATACACGAGTTACACATTTACCTTCTGAACAGGATGAGTACGTGAACAAGGAAATTTTCCTGAAATCTCAGTGTATTATCGATGGTAGAACCTCAGCATTTCGTAATATATGGAAGCAAATTGGCATCATAATTATTTGATTTATATCAGCCTTTGAAAAACACTTTCTGAAATTTATTTTCTGCTGAATTTTTGAAATCTAAATACTACTGAAGTTTAAACGTATGTGCACGGAATCTCATATAAAATTCTAAATAGTCTCAAACTGAACTTTTCTTGAAGTCTTGATTTCAATATACATTTAATTAAGGCTAATCTAATTCAAATAATTATGATGGCAGTTTACTTCAATAATAATAATAATAATAAATATATTGTTTTCTGTACCAAGAGATAAAAATCTATCTATCTATCTATCTATCTATCTATCTATCTATCTATCTCCTAAGAAATAAATGATGCAATTTGGGCAACTTTTCTGCCAATTACTTAAAAAGTGTATAATTAAAATTAATTATACACTTAATTTATGTGTTTTCTTTTAAGTCAGCTTATCATACAGCTCTGGATTTACATTGTGTTAATGATTTGGCTAAATAACATTAAGAAATCAGTATTTGGTGAAATAACTCCGATTTACAGTTACAGCTTTCGTGCCGTTTTGGCATGCTCTCCAACAGTTCTTCACATCGCTGTTGGGTAACTTTATACCAATTTAGAAGGATCACGTTGGACAGAACCGATTCTGTGACGAGCTTCCGAATGGCGCAACAGAAACGCGTTTTTATGGCGTTCCAGTTTCATCAAAGGTTGCGCGCATTAGAAGACTTTGATCAGCACTTTCCCTAAAAACTCTGCGAGCGAATTAGTGTCAAACCCACTAATTACACGCGCGTACACCAGTCCAAAACACCACGTGCGCTAATTAGTCTCGTACCGCGCGTTAGAAGCCGTGCATTCCCGCCTTATGATGCGCGCGCGCCCGCGTGGTCACAGCTGACCAACACACGGACTATGTTGCACATCGTGGCGGTAAAATATCGGCGTTCTTTTAATTAATCCTACTGGCGGTACTCTCATTTATTCACACGCGCGTTCAAGTTGTTCTCCATTGTTAAATGCTGACCTTGGTTTTTGAGCTGTTGAATAAAGCCAACTTTTTTATATTGTAAAAAATCAGAAAAAGAATCTATAAAAGCAGGACATTTATAAAATCGCGAATTACAGATTTGCAGTAAAATATGATAATATTGGATCTGGTAGTGATTGGTGATTCCCATGCCTAATAATAAAAAAAAAACTGCACCCGGGCTTTTGTGATGAATATCGTGCATAAATCTGCATAACAGCTATAATGATATTCATTCAGCACAACAGCATGACCTCTAGTGTGATATTGTTTTTATACAACAGTTCCGCAAACACCATTTAGGCCCAGGGCACAGATTATGATTTCTTTCTTAATGTAACCAGATTTTTTTGTTCCACCAACACACTTCCACGCCTAGCAGAACTAACTAACTGCAACTGGTGGAGCTGGTGAACAACTGTGTAATTAACAGATGTGAAAGAGGGATTTGGGATTTAGGCTGTGTTAGAAGTTAGTTAGCTTTCTAGCTTGCCTTAGGCATAAATACAGTAACATGACACAGAGGCAATTCATAACGTTATTAAGCAGACAAAGTGTTTTAATGACAACATTATTAAAATGTTTGTTTTTTTTAAACTAAAATGCATCTGTGTCTGGTTTTAAACGTGAATTTTGACTCTATTCAGCACTGCAGACTGTATCGACCTACATTCACCCATACTGTGATTGACAGTGTAATTAATGATGTAGAACACCTGGGATGCAGGGTGATTCATAGTTAAATGTCCGCGTGCTGTTACCATCCATTATCAGTACACATGGAAAACCTCTTGTCCATTCATATTACTCTTTCGGATCTAGCTGTTGTACAAAATATGCTATCCAGCCATCCAACGGAAAACTAAATTAAAGTGGCAGCATGTTGCTAAGATAGGTTATGTAGGGAATATTGTGCTATATTGTAATGATTTGTTTGCTAAATCTAAGCATACAATCTTTTGCTCTAAACTTTGTGCTCTAACTCTGTACATAAATGACCAGTTCTGTGTTTACATTTCAACGTTGGATTTTATTCATGGGTTCTTGCCATACAAATTACTTCAGGAGATGGAAGAGTTAATATCTACTGGCACAGATGGTGGAACAGTATAATCCTCTTTCATTGAAGTCACTCCTCCCTCCATGGGGGTCTGCATGTAGCTGATAATTAGCCTAATGGAATGAATGGAGACAGAGTGAAGAGAACAACATACAGTTGTGTCATCCCTGTAGTGGTACTCTGTGGCTGCTGTGTGACACACTACCATGATGGATCGGATACTGTTTCATCTTTACAGACATTTAAAGTGTTACCGTGCCTGCTGAACTAGCTTCCTGGAGTCCTTAATGCCAACACCAGACTTTAGATGTTTCTGGCACAGCATGCTGCAACTATGAATCCATCACTAAAGGGTAAGCTGTAGATGTGTGCAATGCAGTATAAAATGAGTGCAATAGAGACAGGGTAGCTATAAGCAGGACCAGAAAGGCCCTGGACCTAAACTGACAAGTATGTGAACAAAGCAACAGACCATAATTTCTAATATGACTGGTAAGATAATAATGGAGGTTTTGGCACTGAATTTGTGCAGTACGGGAAAAATGCGCTTTAGAATCTTTTCATGCGGTCAATCGCAATGGTTGTAATCTCAGTGGAATAAAAGCTGTACAACAGGATTGCCATTAAATCCTGTGACCCAATTAGGCTTTATGCTGACTTATCAGAGTATTATGGACTAGAGAAGCACACTTGAAAGACTGTACACTGTTACTTTTTGATGATTTTTTTTTTTTTTGACTGATGGCTCATGTAACACATTATCTGGGAAGAGTTCATTATGTGTGTGCTGTACACACATGCTGGATGTGACAATACAGTGGATTTAAAGATTCAGTATGTGTAATTGATGGACTTGGTTGGTACCTAATATGTAGTTCAACTCCACTTCAATTGTCACACTGATTTACTATTTACTGTTCACAAGAGAAAATGACAAGTCTTGTCTGTTTTGTGAGTTTAAGCAATTTAAAAGGTGAAAATGTGTTGTCTATTGAAAATGAATTAAATTTGATAGATTTTGGATCTTTGGTACCTTTAGCAAACCTGAAGGTCATGATAGAGTATGAACTGTGTAAAAAAAAAATTATCCAGAAGATTAAGGCCTGGCTAACCTCTGGGAAGTCTTCTTCTGCCAGTTACAGACTAAAATATAAGTCATACCCATTTAGCCAAATGATTACCTAATAGACTATTACCATGGTAAGGTTGGTTGCGTATTAGATTCGGTCTGCAGTCTAACCCATTGGACACATAAATTATTCTTTATTTTGCATCTTAATAAATCAGGGCTTTATTCATATGATGTCACATCCCTTGAGAAGCTATTATGTCATTGCCTTGATTTTCAAAAGACAACCCTTGGGCTGTAAACATTTCTGTATCAGATTAGTGAAATGCATGTCTGACAGAGCTTCACAGCATTTGTTCCCTTGAGTCTCACAAGTGCCTGCTTGAATTTGCAATAGAGAGTGAAAGGAAAAAGATTGAACTCTGTTTCACTTTATTGTCTTATGGAAGGGGTATGTGTTACTTAGGATCATTTACATTTATGGCTTTTGCCTGAGATTCTTATGATCATTTTCACTGTTGCGCTGTTAAGGGTCAAGGGCCTTGCAAATGGCATTGTGGCAGAACTGGGAACTTACAACCTTTCAATAAGTAATTCAATGATTAAACAACTGAGACTGCTCTGCCCCTACATTCAATTTCCTGTTGTGTAATGTTTATTTAGCCCTCTCTCTTTTTATTTAAAGCTTAAATAAAGAAATAGCCTGGGATGGTTAATTAGATGGTTAAACATAAAGATTGATAACTTTTTTCCCTAACATTAGCACTGAGTACACAATGAAAGAGTTATTTCTGGTTCCACATACAAAATCTTGGCATTATGAAACAGGTGTGAAATGTTGCTCTGAAGTGTAAATAGGACACCAATAACAGTGTTGAATGGACTTAACAGAGGGTCACTTTATTTTAAGGTGCAGAGTTTGTGCCGGCTTTACAAGAGCTTACAGTAAGCCACTTTCTGTAGGTAAAGGAGTGACTTACTGTAACAGCAGCACATGTTAGATACACAAAGGAGAATTTAACACATGTAAAAGTACAAGCAATTACAATAGAATCTATTAAAGGGGATTACTGTAACAACTAGGAATATACCTAGTATATACGTTTTTGTTTTTGCTTTATTCCAACATAATCCTTTAGTATGATGTAGAAATGTAGATTCCTTCTCTATAACCAGTCAAAGCCTCCCATTTACTTGCATGTAATGTCATGCACAAAGCTCATAGTGAATGTACTGCATGGAATAGCCAACATTTTTTTCTTACCAGGGCATGTATTTGTAATGCATTTTATTATGCATTGTTGTAACACATGTTAAACTTTAAAATAGTAATAATAATTATTATTATTATTATTATTATTATTAGTAGTAGTAGTAGTAGTAGTATTTATAATACAGAGCATGCAGTTTCAGTCAAATGAGAATGTGTTTTTCCTCATCATTGTTCCTCACTATCTATTTTGTCTGTCATAATTTACACAATCTGGGCCTTCCTGATGTGTACCAGTAATACATGTCTAGACCTCAGAAATCTTAAGGTAATTAAAGAAGCTTTGCATTCTATCCTTAGCTTTCAAAAGATGGTTGCTTCTTTTGTGGTAGGATTTTGAACACATGTTATTGTGATGCTTGCCGCACTTCTGTCATTTACTGATGAAAAAGTCTGTTGGATTGACAGTTTGGAGTTAGGTTTGCTCAAAATGATGCTGGATATGTAAGAACAAGTTCTACAAAGTAGATAACTTTAATACATGTATATATTGTCAGCAGTTTTTTAGTTGTTTTAATACATGTGTTTTAGTTATTTCTAAATATTTGTATTATTATAAAAGTGGATTATAAAAGTGGATAGCATGCTGAATTCATGCTGTTCATATCTGGGAGACATTTAGAAACCAAAATGGTTTTGAATTGATGTTAGGAAAAATATTTTAGTTTAACTAATGACTTATTCTGATATTCTGGGGGCATCAAGTGTAGGCAGATCTGAAAATGCATTTTGGGATGTTTAATGCATGGATATTTTTTTAAATATTATGATAATCATTCAAACAATGTGAAGTTAGATATTTGCACAGAATGAATATAAAAACATTTAAAAAGCATATGTAATTCTACGTAGTGTTTATTTTATCAATACTGTATTTTTTTAAAACTATGAAATAACACATATGGATTTAGTAATTAAGTAACAGCAACAACAACAACAGTCAGTTGTTATTTTAAGACATAACGGTCAGCTGTTCTGGAATAGTTCTTGCAAGAACAGTATTGTCAATTGCATTTGCAAAACCCATCATGATGAAACTGGCTCTCATGAAGACCTTCCCGGGAAAGATAAATCCGTACCTCTTAGATAAAACTTACCTCTGCTGCAGAGAAGTTTATTTAGAGCCACCAGCCTTAGAAATAACTAATTAACAGCACCTCAGATAGTTATAAGTACAAGTAGCAGACACATCTCAATATAAACTGTTCAGAAAGAATTATTGCATATTTTGGATGCCTTCAGCATTTTTTTTACAGTATAGAAAGAAATAAAAATCAGGAGAGACCATTGAATTAGAAAGTGTGTCCAAACTTTTGACTGATAGCTGGAATCTGTTTATACGTACAGTATGTTATGTGGCAATAATGGAGAACAAGTTCAAGTAATGGAGAGGTTTATAATTGTAATCTATTGTGTTATTTAACAGATTCTTTTAGGGTTAAAAATAATGTAATTTTTTGTAAATGAAAATTATAAAGTTTGTTATATTTAAAAAATGCAGTGTAGACTGTGCTTGTATTTTGTCCCAATTCTAAAATCATATGAGAATTGTTAATGATACAGAATTTATCTTCTACAGCGTCAAGCAACTAGAAAGAATGCAGAGTGCAGGCTTCTCTAATGCAAGCTCACAGATTAGAAATGATTCCTTGTCTCGCTTCTCGACTGTGACTACTGCCACCCCAGCCAAAAGAATCACATTTTATAAGAGTGGAGACAGCCAATTCAGTGGGATTAGGATGCCTATTCATAAGCGAAGCTTCAAATGCTTTGATGCCTTGCTGGATGACCTTTCGCAAAAAATGCCTTTGCCGTTTGGTGTACGGATGATCACTACACCCAGAGGAACTCACACTATTCAGAATCTGGAACAGCTACAGGATGGGGCCTGCTACCTGTGCTCTGATCGGCAATTTGTTCAACCAATCGATATGGAGGTTGCAGGGAAACGGCCTGCTGTCTGGCATAACAGCTATCCAATAAACATCCCAAGAAAGCCTTCCCGTCCTGAAGAGCCACCTACAGGACATTCTGGCCATCGCTATCATCAACAACCAAAGAAGATTGTTCTGGTGAAAAACAATGATCCTGCAGTGAGAAGGTCTATCTTTTTGAGCAGAAGGAGGGTTCGCAGTCTTCGTGTCTTTATGGAGGAGATTTCAGAACTCATGCAGTGCCATATCAGGAAGCTATACACCTTGGAAGGACGGAAGGTCAGGTATTATTGCTCTTTGTCTATTGCTAGGAGTGGTAACTTTATAGAGCATAGATTTGCTCTATAAAATGCCTAATCTGATGGGATTATTACAAGAGGCTCTAACCTTATTTAATGTTTTTGTCACAATTAATTACCTATTAATAACATTTTTATACAAACCAACATAATGAGGTTAGCTAACAGGAATATGTTTCAATGGATAACTCCATTTATTGATGCTTTTTACAGAGTAAAGGAAATAACATGCAACGTGTAAACAATAAAGCAGAAATGTTTTTTTTTTCTGTATATCACCTATGTACTGATTTTAAATCTGTACTCCCACAGATTGATAGTATGCAAAGCCTGATGCAATGTCCCAATGTGCTGGTGTGTGTGGGCCGAGAACCCTTCAAGCACCTACTTCTGGAGAATCTGAGAAAGAGCTCAGAGGAAAAGTTGCCTGGGATAGGAGCACGGTCGCACTCCAGCATCTACAGTGAGAGCCATGACAGCAAGAAAAATGGTATTAACTGGAGATATAAATAAGTAATTTTCTGGAAAGATTTTTGCTTAAATTCTTACCTCGTGTATAAATATTATTAATATCAATACATAAACTATCAAATTATACTGAATAAGCAGAATAATAATACAGGATAAAACAACAAGCTGTTTTACTTGTTAAAAAAACTAAGTGCTCATCTTGATTTCTCATATTGTATTTCCAGTAAACTTTGGACTTGAGACCAAGAAAAGTATCATCCATCCAAGGTCAGATTCAAGTAACAAATCTATAAGATTCTCCCTTTCATCGGAAAAATCTTACCCACATGGATCAAGCGCGACACCAGGACAGCTTGGCTGTGTTACAAAGGAAGTTGTAATGAACGATGATGTTGAAAAAAGAGTTCTCGTCAACAAAGATGGCAGTCTGTCAGTAGAAATGAAAGTTCGGTTCCGTCTAGTCAATGATGAAACTCTTCAGTGGTCCACTGAAATCAAAAAGTTGCCAATACCTACAAATGACTGTAGTTCTATTCAAGAGGGAGACCCTCAGTGTCTTACAGAGCCAGAGTCCAATGCTGAATGTGAGGTTGAGGAGGCCTGTTCACTAAAATGTCATCCAGTGGACTTTACAGAATCCCACTGTCAAAATTGTTGCGACCATAGTCAAGGGTATGACATTTGGAAAAACCCCTTATACATGGATGATGAAAGCAGTGGAACCATAAGTACTTCTAATTGTGCTGAATCATTTGAAAGAATTATGCACCAGAAGGCATCTGTGGACAGTATGTATACAGTTTCCAGGTCCAGTGAGGAATATACTGAACATGTGGTAGAGCAGGCATCTTCTTTCCAACAGACTATTGAGAAGAGGGACACAAGGATTGGATATTGCTCGATAAGTCGCTGCTGTAGTCAGAGTGAGGCATCAACCAGCGCCACAAAGTGCAATGTACCAGCTGACATATTCAAGAAGAATACTGGGAAAATATGTGACTGTAATGATAATAGAAAAACAGATGCAGAATTTGATGATTTGAACAAAGTCACAAAATTAGAAGAACATTTGGTTTCTTCAACCACCAATTCATCTATCATCCAGCCATTCAAAAAGGATGAGGACAATGATTATGACGACCTTTCCTCCTGTGTATTAAGAGCATCTCAATGGTGTTCTGAACAGAATAAACCATTTGCCTGTGTACATTCCTATGGCAGTCAATGTTCGCAAAATGTACATTCATCGTTCATACAACATAAAGTCTCTAGCTGCTCTGCTGATCCATTAAAATCCAAAATGTTCAAAAGCATGGATGCAGTTCTAGAGGTGAACCAAGATGGTCTTGGAGACACTGATAGTATGGACAGTGCAAGGTCTTCAGTTTCAAAAGTGTCCTCAAGGCCTCAATGCTGCTGCTGCAGTGAACGCAGAGAACCAACAAGAAGCTTGGTAGAATTTGATATGGAGAGTGATGTAAAGGAAACGGTCCAGGATTCAATATCCGATGACATAAAAATGTCTAATAAAACTGAAGGAAGAACAAATTCCCCAAGGACAGAGATATCAGACAGCGGTGTTCAGAAAGTAAGCCAGGAGCAAACAGTGAGTAGGAACAGATCTATAAGTGGCATGTCAGCAATGTCCACCGTATGCCCTTGTTGTGGTGGTTGTGGAAGATTGCTACCAACAATACCAGCAGATGTCCATGATGTACCAGATCAAGTGTCTGAGCAAGACACTGAGGACAAGTCACGTGGTCAGAGATCATCTAAGTCACTTGGGTCAAAGAGATCTAGTAAATGTAAACATTGTGCTCTAGAGACTATTGAACCATTTCAAAATAATACAGCAGAGGTAAAGGTCAGGCATGCTTGCCAGTGTTCATTGTTTGATTTATCAAATCATTCTGCTGCTTCAAACCAATCCAATAAATCGAACCAGCATACATGTCGGAGGTCATCTCCTGTAGAAATGGATTCTGAAACTGCTGGAGTGGAAGATGATAAAGACAAGAAAAAAACTGTCATGTCAATAGAGCCAGTTGAGTATGCAACGACAGATAATGACATAGGAGATAAACTAACAACATCTGGACAGGACAATCAAATTGCTAAAGAAATTACTGAGAACGTAACACCTGATTCTGTTATAAACACTAGAGAAAGAGTGTCTAGTGCAATGTCAACTAAACCACACTCTTCTAAAGATCCTGACAAATCCTACAAATCAAACATCATTCAAAACACTACAGCTGCATCACCACCAACTTCTAAGGCTTCACTATCACCTGAATGTAAAAAAATAGGTCAAGTTTTAAGTACACCAAAATCACCGGTTACGATGGAGAATAGTAACCAGGCTTTAAGTGTGAAATCTGGTTATTCAAAAGCATCTTCGAAATCTAACAAATGTCACGGCTCTTCAAGCAAATGTGTTCAAAGAGTGGCAAGTGGTCGATCAGGAAAATTCCAATCTACAAAATCTCCCACTCCAGCTTCACATGGGCAGCTAGATGAACCATTAAGTCCAACATTAACAGCTTCTGCCTCTCTTGGCCTCGGTGCGGAAGAGCGGTCCGAGGACCTCAATGAAAGATCCATGATTAATACATCACAAATCTTTGACGAACCTAGATGTTTGTCAGAGAAATATAGCCCGGAACAACCTGCGTTAGATCATGCTATTAACAATTCAGCAAAAACAGAAGCCAGAGAGAGGGTCAAAACAGCCTTGTCTTCAAATTCTACAGTTTCAGATCAAACAGAATTGTCTCACTGCATGCAAGACTCATGGAAGAATTCTGAAGATATCTCTCTAGCTGAATCTGAAACCATTATATCAGTGAAATCAAAGACTGAAAACAGAGTAGGAGTCCAGCTTTTAGAGAATGAACAGAGAGTGCCATCTACATCGTCAGCACCATCAGGGAAATCACAAGAGAACTCATCCAGTAAAAACACTTCAACCATAGAAAGGTGTACACGTGGTACTCAAGCAATCATTAGAAATAGCGATACGGGTGAAACAAACAAAGCTTTAGACATAACTCGTCCTTCAAAATCAAGGGAAAATAAAATACCCCATGTGAAGGCTACAACCCACATGGCTGCAAAATCCAAGGATCAATCTAGTGCAAAGTGCAAGGAAAGATCCTCATCAAACCTTAAAATAAAAGAAGCCAGGAAAGCTCAGTCTAACAGTTCCACTAGTATGATTTCTTTAAAAACATCAAAATCCGAAAAGAAACTTCCACCCAAGAATAAATATGCCACTAATTCTAACACGTCACAAAACTGTGACAGTCCAGATTCGAAAAGGAAATGCTGCACAGTTTTGCCTCATAGTCCAGATCTACTAAGGAAAAAGGATACCCATGCAAAAACATCAGACAAAAACTATATTCTTGAAGAGATGCAGCATATTCACAGTAACTGTAAAAATAGCAGCAGCTTTAAACCAAGAAATAATAGCACTGCATCACAGAACAAAGCTGAGGCCAATGATGATGAACCACTACTGCCATCTTGTTTACCTAATGCATCTCCTACGGATGTTGTTAATTACTGGCTTAAAAATATACCAATTGATGGTCCTTTATATCAAATGGACGATGAATTCTGTGAGCAACATGATGAAACTCTTCCTCATATGCCTGCTGTGAAAGAAAAAGGATTTTTTCAAAATGAAACTGGGGAACAGTCTGAAAAGCTATTGGAAATGAAAGACTCACAAGAATTAGGTGGGCCTGAAGGAGCAGATCCTGTTATAGAAGATATGAATACCATTTGTCATGCAACACTGCCCTGTAACGAGACATTTCAAACAATCGTAGGCAACAGTGATAGTCATCTCGGTGCAAAATTAACCAAGAGAGAGAGTTTAGCAAACAATTGTCAGTCCTCTATACAGGTCATGAAGGTCCTCTTAAGCCCAAAACTGGACAGATGCAATAGTTTGCCTGAGATTTCGCCAACATATGGGAGAAAACTAAGCACTTCAGCTAAAGGACTACTAGACTGCCTTGCAAATTTACAAGTGTTTGACCCAGATCCAAAGATTTATGACAAATACAGTGAAATAATAAGCACACTCCAGTCACTATGGAGTAACAGGCCCTCTGAAACTGTACAAGACAAGCATAAAACAAAAGTTTATTCAGCAGAGGATGAATTTAACCCAAGGTCTTCATCAGGGGTAGATTTAAGCAGTGGCTCAATAGGGTCTGGCAAAGGAAGCATTAATGGTGGGCTTGCAAAATCCGACACAGCACCAGGCAGAACAACAATAATAGCTAAACCGAAGGCCTTCCCACACATGCAAGGAGATGCTATTATGAGGAATGGTTGTGACATAAATACTTCAAATGTCTCTTCCGATCCTATAACTCCAGACATTGCTGAGAGGGTCCGATGCAGTCCCGAACATGAAAAACTAAACGAGGAAGCACAAAAAGATGAAGGCCTTAAAGCCACAGGTGACGTCCTTCAGACTCCTGAAGCTATAAAAGATATTAATGTAATAGCTTCAACATTCTCTCAAAATAATGGAAATATTAAAGCAGTGGCAGACAAAGAGACAAATCCACCAGAAAATAACAACTTAAGAACACCATCATCTGATCAGAAAAGTCAATTAACTAAGAGAATTTCACAAGACCCAGATCCAGTATGGGTTTTGAGCTTGTTAAAGAAACTGGAAAAGCAATTTATGTCTCACTATGCAAATGCGATATCAGAGTTCAAAGTAAAGTGGGATTTAAATGACAATGAGATGCTTGATATAATGATCAGTGAACTAAAAGAAGAGGTCCATAAAAGAATTCAGTCTACTATTAGTCGAGAGCTCCAGAAAATCCAAAGTCGAGCTGGAAGAACACCAAGACCACCAATAAGCATGCTTTCCAGAGATTCTACTATCCAAGCTGAGCAACGGCGGAGACGTCTTAAAGTGATACAGAATAAACTTCTGACCCCTTCAAGAAGTGAAGAAGTAAACACTGCTTCAGGTACTGAAATCAGCGACCAGCGCAGTGAAAATGAATACTGTCCATGTGACACATGTATGAAAAAGAAGATGCCGCCTAGAATTATCCAGTGTGCTGAGACTGTGAGCACGGCTCCAATAGTGAAGGATTATGATCTCAGGAAAATCTTGCAAGCAAAGAAGGAGTTTCTTGTTACTCTGCCAATGCAGTCCAAGCTGGCTGAAGGAAAACATGAGATTGGGGGTTGTGACAGTAGCAATTCCCAAGATAAAAAGAACTTAAAGATGGTTAAAGAGGTGATCGTAACAGAGCATGGAATTCATGCCAGTGGAAATCAGGACAAACATGTAGAGGTAATAAATGATGCAGGATTGAGGACAGTGAAAGAAGGATTATCTCGTGAGAAGGATGATGGGCAGCCAGAGGAAGAGAAAGTGTTTGATAATAGAGTTGATGAAGAAGATAATGGAAAAAGCAAAACAGAGCAGGGAAGGCATAAAGTGGGAGGGGATTTAGATGATAAGAGCACAGATAAGAAGGATGAGGAAGAGGCATCAGAGGGAGATACAGCAGTTGAGGATCCACCTAATGAGCTTGTTACAAAAAGAAAAGAAAAAGAAAGCAGTAAAACTGAAGCAGGCGAAGGGGATCCAGTGGAGGAAAAAGAATCAAATGATGAAAGACCTGAAGAGGAGCTGTCTGCAGGGGAGGCAAATAAAGTGAGTGAAACTCTCGAAGCTGAAGAGAAGGAAAGAGACAGGATTGAAGAGAAAGCAGAGACACCAGAAGAGGGTGAGGAATCAGAAAATAGAACAGGAGAGGAAACTAAATCAGTCAAAGAAGCCAAGACCTTCGAGGATGAATCAGGAGGAGCTGAGAATAGTAATGAGACAAGTGATGAGCAAACACAAGATGATGCACCTGCTGCTGCACCTGAAGCTAAGCCTGGAAATAATAGAATAGCTGAAGTCATAGAAGGTGAAAGAACAGAAGAATATGGTGCCACACAAAAGAGTGAAGCTAAGACGACCCCTGGAAATAGTGCAGATGAAATTCAGAGTGACTCTACTGAGGCAGAAAATGAAGTTGGAAAGGAGTCACATGAGAACAAGGGAAAGACATATAGTCAGAAGCCAACCAAAAAAAAAGATAGTTTATCAGCAACAGGACAGCTGGTCTCTGAGGAGGAGGAGGAGGAGGAGGAGGATGAGCAGGCAGACTGCAGAACTGATGAAAAGCATCAAACTGACATGAGAGCAAGGAGTATTGAGAACCAAGCAGAGGATCCTGGTAATCAAAGTCGTGTCTTTGGCGATGAGTCTGACTGTAAACTTATTACACAGATAACAAAAACATCAATTGAATCCCAAACAGGATCATTGGAATATTTCAAGGATGTGACAATGAAAGAAAAGCTACAAAATATTCAGAGTTTTATGGAAAGTGATCAAGATTCATAGGCTTCTTTTTAATGGAACATTTGGATAAACTGGACATTTGGACACCTTTTTTATTTTATTTTATTTTTTACCTCAAATCAAATGAAATCTAAGAGCAATCCAATGAAAGGTGAAAGATCTGGAATTTTAATCTCTCACTTGACTTGACTTTTTCAGTGATATTTCTGCATTGAGACAACTGATATTTTTATGGTCATTTCAGAAACAAAGTAAATAATACCATAACTGAAAATATATCCTTCTATTTGAATGAATACATTTATAATTAAGTGCATAGTTACAGAGTGTAGTCAGGAGTTATTATTTCAGACAAACAAGTTACAGAAGCTCAAACTAGAAATACAATGTCATACAGCATATTTTATAGCATAGAACATTTCATAGACATATGTAAATATTTATGTACATTTTAAAGACGTAACATGAACTGTCGTGAAAAAAATCTGGTGAGATTTACTATATAATAATATACATATTAATGATTATGGCTTTTGCTGTTAAAAATGATGAGACACAGTAAGAACTAACAAAGGAATTTGACACATTTTGACACAAAAGGAGCAATGTTAATCCTTATTATTTAACGTGATGTGTTTTTATTTGTGGCGAAGACCTTTTGATGCTGCTTACCAGTTGGCTGGATACTGTATTTTACACATTTAAGCCTTTTTTTCATGCATGGTACATCAAAGACTAGAATATTGTCACTGTTCTGTACATTCTGTACATAAAATAGACTAATAAACAAACTGAACTCTGGTGTAAACCTTACACCATATGTGTGGCATAGCCTTTATTGAGTAGTACTTGTGTCATGATAATCCCATTGCGTATGCAGGTTTAATGAAAAAAGGCTAACTCACACCATTCATTCTGTCTAAAGACAAGAAGTGTACTTAGATTGATGTGACTATCTAAGTTAATTAAACAGATTAGTCACAAGGGCCCTGTTGCATAACATGTAGAGGTAGACGTTCGATGTGCCATCAAGAGGAAAATAATTTTGTTTTCTAGCTTGTTGCTTTAGCACAGCTACTACTGATCAGTTGAACGCGATCAATAAAAGGTTTTGTTTGTTTTGACATTTGTGTCAATTGCAATACTGCAATTGTATTAGTCATTCTCAAGAGTCAGCTTTTTTATCTTAAACACAGCCAAAAAAAAATTATTTAAAAAGAAATAAAAAATAAGTACATCTTACATACTTTTTATTTTATTTTATTTTATTTTACAGACAATACTGAAGGATCAAGAAGACTTTCTGTAAAAATATGTTAGCTAATATCTTTGCAGCAGCATTTTGTGGGAATAATCCCTTAGAGTTTTTTTTTATAATTATTTAACTGTACAGTATATAATCATAACTTTGATACACTAGTGAACCCATGCATTATGTTTATAAATAAGCCTCTGATATACACTAAACATCAACAATGTTCTAATTAAGCATCAAAGGGGGTTCAGGGATCAGAGTATTTAAACTTTCCTGAAGCTCCATGAAAGTGGGCCTGTCATTGGGGTTGGACTGCCAGCACAGCATCATGATCTCATACAGTGGTGGAGGACAGTCTGTTGTCCGTGCCATCCTGTATCCTTGCTGAACGGCCTGGATACAAGCCGCTTTGTCATGGTCTGAATTCAGGGGGAAACAAGTGAAGCATGATAACACAATCAGTAATACTTCATGAATAATCCTTATTGCAATCTGAAAAAAAAGAAAAAAGAAAAAGAAAAGATATATATATGTTTTTTTTTTTACCTGTGTATGGATCATTTCCATATGTGATAATTTCAGTCAAGAGAATCCCAAAAGACCAGACATCACTCTTCATTGTGTAATCCTCTCCTCTGAAGATCTCAGGTGCCATCCATTTTACTGGGACTTTAACTATCATTCAAAGAACATTTTCACTAGTGTTTTTCTGAATGTTTGAATTGTACTAAATAATTTAAATGTTTTTAATAGTCATAGTGCTTACCTGTAGATACCTGCTGATCTTGGGAGACAGTAAACTGAGCTAATCCAAAATCTGCTATTTTGCAGGACAGCATTTCAGTAAGTAGAATGTTATCAGCTCTCAAGTCTCTGTGAACTATTTTCTTACTCTCCAAGTATGCCATCCCTTCTGCAATCTTATCACATAAGTAAAAACAAAGATATAGTAAGCCTGAGAACGAATTTATTTCTAAAGTTTTGATGGTGACACATACTGTATATAAACCACCCCTCACTTCTTCATATTTTGCTTTAATCTTTAGATGTACTCTTAAGGAGTAGACTTTCTGAAGGCTTTTTATCGGCGCTCATTTTTGGCAAGTTTTTGCCTCTTATTTCCAGTCCACTCCCTGTTTCCAAACCATTCTCAGAGGAATGTTTTTTTGTTTGTTAAGCCACACAGTGACCTATGAATCATTCCAGCATAAAAGCCATCTAACTAAAGGCATGAATCAGTTAAAAACAGGTGCAGATGATGACAGATGATCAGGCCAGTGATTAGTATACTGATGATGCTGAATGCTGGATGGGTGGAACAGACAAGAGGGTTGCTGTTGAGGTTGTTACATAAGCCAAATTTTAAATTGCATCTAAAAGCAGCCTGCAGCAATAAAATATTTGTTCCCTTTTCTTTAATTTACATCATTTGATTTCATTTAATATGAAGAAATGAGTGACACTACATGTTCTTTGTAAGCAATATTGAAATATTAACATAAAAATAATAATATTAAAATATCTTTTAAACTTAATTTTTTTATCTAGTTTAATCAACATACCTGTACAGCAAAGTCCACCATGAGTGTAAACTCAATATCTCTCAATTCTTTGTGTCCTATAAAACAATGTATATTAACAAAATGTTTATGCACATCTGGAGTTTTATTTCATCACGTTGTTAACAGTAAAACCAGTATTAGCACTATAGCATTATTGCACTTACTGATGAGGTATTTTTTCAGGCTCCCATTTTTAACGAGCTCTGTGATAATACAGAAGGGCTTGTCACGAGTGCACACAGCATACAGCCTGATCAGGTGCTTATGCTGAAGCTCCTTCATGATTTTGATCTCTGTCTGAATTTCTGGGCTGATGACTGTGAGAAAAGTTCAAAGCAACCAATATAACATATGATAATAGAGTGCTTCATGTGTAAAACACATAGTGTATATTACAAACACATCCTTTTCTGAATGGAACAGAGTATTGTAACACATTTGTTGGTGATCATTTTATTAAGTTACCTCGAAACTCTTTAATAGCCACATCTATCATATTGTTCCACAGCCCGTGCCACACTTCTCCAAACTGCCCACTGCCGAGCTTTTTGACTTTGGTCAGAGTGCTTCGCTTGATTTCCCATTGATCCTCAGATGACAGGCTGGGAAGGGATGGATTGTCCAGCTAAATGTAAACCATCAAATAGAGGAAGCACATGGCATCAAATTTGCTTTAATAAGTGTGAACGATAAAAGTTATTATTAGAATGCACACCATAATGCAAGGGTGGGTAAGGCGTGCACAAAGTCCATCTTGATCATTGGAGTATGATTCCACTAACTCAGGAAGAGTCTGAAATGATTTCTGACTAACGAGGCAAAACGATTTGTCAGATTCTCTTTCCTTTATTCTGTAATGCCTTGAACAAGCTCCAATTTTTACTGAAACAAGACAATGAATATGTTAGTTTTAGTTTTCTATACTATAGGAATAACTATAGGAAACTGTGTTTACCTGAAAGGCAGAAGCAATTCTGTTTGGTACTTCGCCACACAAGAAATGCACCCTCGCTGTTTTCTGGCCTCAGCAGACATCTTTTGGCCTCAGTGCGGTTTGTGACGTTTTCAAAATACCATCTGTAAAGAAAATGTCTTTAGTTTGGCCAAATCTATATTATCAGTACTCCTAGCCTTTCCCTAACATAAAAAAAAAAAACTTTCAGGAATTCCACGCACAGTACGCCAGCAACAGAACTTGAGAAACCAGATCAGAGTCTACATATTCTCTATTGACACCAATCCTGCCTTCATATACTTAGCAACAATATTCACTGAATACATAAATCTGATGTATTCAATGAATATTGAATAAATATAACATAATATGTATTCAATGAATATTGAATACATATGCCTGCTGTGGTCTGTTCCAAGCTTTAAGTGAGAAAATTATCAGGAGAATTTTAGAAAGGTTTTTAAAAAACTTACATATTTTTAATTGATGTTTACCTTAATAATATTATGGAAAATAAACATGATAATATTATGCATTATGCTTTATGGCACTTCAATGGTAATACTCACGGCTGTGCCTCCAAACTATCCACTGGTTTGATCCAGTCTGCTGGTACGTAGACCGGCTCTTCAGTAAATCCTTTCTCGTCTTGGTTTACGTTGAGTCTCTTTGCATACACCCAGTGTTCTCTTTCCTCAATCACTTCCAAGAGATCTCCTTTTCTGAGATTCAGACCACTCAGGGATTCGGCAGGATATTCAAAGATCGATTTGTACACGCGCTTTTTGCTAATAGGTTTTTCCTCCTCTTTCTCTGAACGCAGCAAACATCTCTTACAGCAACAATGTTGCTTACAGGAGCAGGCAGTGTTGCCCATTTTTACCTACTATAACCGAGGACACCATAACTGTCGAAATCCCAGTGTTGACTGAAAAGCCAAGATTGTCTTAACCCAGTAGTAGCAAAACTGGTTTGTCTAGAATGCAATCCTTAGAATCGCGCATGACTAAAATTCCCCTGATGACTTATAACCTTGTGCAAGTGAATAGATTTTACATTAGCAACAAGATTTAATTAGTTTCAAATTAATTAACCATACAACTAATTCCCAGTAAGACAAATGTCACCATTGTTCACGGCCGATGTCACACTTTACTTTACTTTACTTTACTTTATGTATTACTCAATAAACATGCTTATTTGGTTTTAGGGACTTTTTTATGATTGTGTCTTTATTGATTTTCACAGTCAAGGTCACAATGCTATAGATACATCCAATATATATATATTTTGTATTAGACAAAATGATTTTCTACAGAGTACAACCAAATCAATATCAGGGAATAGATGGTAAAAGAGTTAATTGCTGCCACATGCTCTATACATTAAGGTAAAAGAAACAGCCAGTATGGTATTTCTCTTAGGGAAGCTTTTTAATGGAGGACCTTTTTTTCTTTTCAGTATTAAACTTGATTTTAACTTATTTAAGTAGCATAAATGTAATTTCACTTAACACTGTTGAAATTTGAGTAAATCCATTTAGAAGCCAGCTTGGAAGCAAGAAGAAGGTTGCTGCAGTCTTAAGTGCTCCTATATTAAAGCAGCCTCTGGCAGGCGGCCACTGCATCCCGAATCAAAGGATAAGCATCTAAGTAGCACTTGGCTTCAGCAATTTTGCGCCTAGAACGTAGCATCACCAACGCAACAGGAACAGCCTATCGTAACAATAAATGTAGTTATTAATATGCCAGTGGGCCGACTGGAACTGATGTAATGTGTTTTGCCAACATACTGTATGACAGCAGTAATATTGCAACTTCATACCACACACACACACACACACACATATTAGTCTGTCACATCTGCATGCATCTATATGCAATATCTATGAACAAGCACGTACTCTGTCCCTTTCGTTAGCCACCAGCGTGTGTTGTGTGACATCGGCCGTGATCATCTCGGCACTCAGCTCTTCTACGCCATAGATAGCTCTTAGCAGAGCTGTCTCACACTGTTCCTGGGTGCTACCTGTAAACCTCTGAAGGTAAAAAACATTTAATTAATTTTGTGTTGAATGTATAATTTAAATTGAATTCTGCAGTGCAATTACCCTGATAAATCAAAGGTCTTAATGAATTGTTCAGTGGGAAAAAAAATGGTCAGGGTTGTTTAATGGACAGCAATATCCATTGGATATTTAACTATATATATATAAATAAAGAAACAAATCATAATCTGCCAACAATAAATGGTGTTTGTGGAACTGTCAAATAAAAGCAATGTCACCTCGAGGTCTTACTGTACTGCTGGATACAGCATATCACGACTGTGATCTCTTCAAGCTGTGCCCTCGTGCCCACGACCGCACCACATCCAGACTATATCCAGCAGTACAGTACTCCCTTTTGTGTCATATTGCTTAATTTTGACCAATACATGCTTATTAAATTATAATAAGAGACTGGAACATATGGATCCTAGTCAGGCTTAGTCATGTACCTCTTAGCTGAACAAATAATTTACATATTGCATTAAATATATATTACCTGTAATATATGAATGGCTCTTCTGTAGAGTTTGCAGTTAGTTACTTTGAGGTTGATCATGTAATTCATGTACACTTTTCCAATAAGGACATGGGCCCCTGTGCTGATTGCATTGAGGCACCATTTAGTGGAAAGCTCCCAGTACTGTTTCTGTGCCAGAAAGAAAATAACATGATTCAATGCCTACCAATTACTGCTTATACAAGAATGTACACTCACTGGCCACTTTATTAGTAAGTACCTACTTATAGGACATTTTGTCTTCCACAGACCCAGCAGCCCCCTTCCACACACACATACAATAATTGCAGCAGCTGCACATTGCTACTGCAAGTCTCCCATCCTAAAGGTGCCCTGGTGGATTCAGGTCTGGTGACTAAGGAGGCCACACTAAACTTATTTTCACTGCCATGGAACCAGTTTGAGATGATTTTATGTCATAGTACCTTGTCATGATGGAAGTAACCATTATAAGCCAGATAAGGTCAACTGGGGCCGTAAAGGATGAATGTGGTCAGATGGGCTGTGACATGCAATTAATGCTTGAACGGTATGATTGATGCCCAATGCGTACACCACCAGCATGAATATTAACTGAAACTTGTTAAATATGATTGATTTGGTTGATTATATACATTATGCTGCAACCACATAATTGGATTTCATGAATGATCTGGTGTACAGTAGCACCAGTTAAAATGTTTGCTGGCTTACCATTTGGACAGGGTTGTTGGCCCTATGCAATGCTGAGGGCCACTTAATAATGAGATTTGTCATAAACAGGTTTCTCATTCTTTCCTGAAAGGTTAAGATTTCCATGTTATTCTTAAAAAGGTCCAACATTAGGATTTATTTCTAAAAAGACCCCCAAACCCATTTTACTCACAAGATCACTGAGTCCATTTAGCTCATGGGCAATTGCATGAAGGTTTGATGTGTGTTGCCTCACTTGCTCGGCCAGTACTGAAACCTCATTTAGATCATCTGTGATGAAGGCATTTCAGCATTGAGAAAATGTGATAGTGCCAACACTACAGTGATCCGATTTAAATCAGACTCTAAATACTCCTTACCGTTCTCACTATAGAGAAATAGCACTGTGTCATTGTCACTCAAATTGGGTAAAATGGTGTCCACAAAACCCTTGTGATCTATAATGAAATGTGGTCCCTAGACATCCCATAGGACATGGATAAGGCAGAGATATAATCACAGAGAGAGAGAGAGAGAGAGAGAGAGAGAGAGAGAGAGAGAGAGAGAGAGGAAACAAAGGAACAAGACACAAATACAGGCAGTCTGTTTCAGAGACGCTACTATTCATTATTCTAGATAAATGCAAAGCCTTTCACACACTAGAGATGACAGATCTCCCTCTTTGTTGTTCATTTCACTGAAGCCATTGCTAACAAAGCCTCTGATATCTTCAAAGCCTAGAAAAATACAAAATATAGCTTTGGTTGAGTTTATATAATTAATTTTACATTAGCCTGAATAATCATGATACTTTAAATTGCATTTTTGAAATCATCATTAGTGATACCTGCTCCAAATGTTGGAATGCATTCACTAGCATCAATAATGCCCATAATGCCGAGAGTCTGCCAGCCAAGATAATACACATGTCCTTTGCTTCGAAGGCTGTTTTCACAAATCATACATTATCCTTCTTTAATATTATCTCATCAGTTCTAAGAAGCCCATTGAAATACATGCACAGAAATAGTAGAATGATGATAACAATGATTATTGATTAATGATTAATAATGCCCTTGACTTTCCGTTCTCTTTTGCCTCCACCAGTGCAATCTGCAGTTATATAATGTAGGTGATAAAATTTGTGGCTTTGTTCACCTGAAGGCTGAACAGCTCAAGCATTTTATGTAAATAAAACCTTGATAAGACGAATCAACAGGTTACCTTATTGCAACGCTTTGAACTAGGGCTGCCAGTTTCTCAGTCTGTGAATAAGTGATTTGATGAACTTTCTCAAACATATTAAGGATGTTCTGTATACCACTAGAAAAAAACAACACATGAGTGTTAACATATACAAGGAAATCCAGTTTATATTACCAGAAGGAAGACAGTCTTTGAAGACATACCTGAGAGTTACTGCATTCCTATTATATGCAGCTTCGTGGCCAGCCGAAAAGATAGTTTCAAGAATTATTTTTGTGGCACTTCCTCCTTTCATTCTTGAAGATCCACTAATTGCTTCAGGCTTTGATTTGATTAAAAACAAATAATAATAATAAAAATATATATATATAATAAATTAATCTTATTACTGTAGTACATGTACAATAGAATAATGTCCTGTATATGCATGCATATATAAATATACTAATATCTTCAGAGGTTGACATTTCTAACATCTTATCTAAGATACTTAGGTCTGGTAGAAAAGTTTATACCCCTACAGCTGGATTGAGCACATAGGCCTTTTGTTGCTTCTGCATTTCATACATTCTCTCTGCAACCTCCTTGAAGTGAAATGAACAGTTTTGAATTGGTTCAGTCCTATCAAAATCACATCATTAACTTAGGATATTTTATTGTAATAACAAATATTTATTTTCCCTAAGTTTATTAGTCAAACTTAAAGCCACTTAATGATTTAATCTTCGATACCGTGCCATGTCAACAGGATTAAATCCGATCAGCACTGGAGTAAAGACCTCAAGATTCCTCAGACAAAAGTCCAGTTGGCCAGCAACAAACGGTGCCTTTAGAGTTAGAAAGTATTACATCAGCATTGGTTTTAAAGCATGATAATGAGGTAGAAGTAAGGAATTATAATGTATATACTGTATATTGTACAAATAACTGAAACCACTAATCTGTTCATACAGACAAGCCACAGGATATTCCAATGAAGAGGACATGCTTCTTTCCTACACAAGCCTGTTAATGAAAACAAAAATAAATCATATCTACTCATGTCATACCATAATACTGTACAGTGTACAAAGTTTTGGTCTTATACACTGTCAGTGTGGCATGTTATAAGAGAAATTAAGGAAACAAATGCTCTCTCTTGCACCTTGTCCAGAAGGAGAGCCCCCAGCAAGGGATCATCTTCAGGAGTTTCCTGTGATGTCAGCAGCGCTCTTAAGAAAACAAATAACTGCTGAAAAAAAACTGCTGTGTCATTTTCTAGTGCCACCCAGTGTGACAACTAAGCAGTCAGTCCTTACTCACCTGTCACCACCAGCAATGATATACGAGTAGATTTGCTTTTGATGATGAGAAGCAAGCCACCTATTAAAGGATGTCTAAAGCCCATCCAATTAGAGGAAAAGGGTGATTATTATGACAGAAATTAGCAGTGAAACCTTATGATCAAAAAGTAAAGATATTCAGTTAATTATTTGCGAGTTTGTTTTTACCACCAAGAGAAATGCAACACGACCTGAAGTCCCACAGCCACTCAGGACAATCAGGCTGTCTTCTGGATCCTATTGTAATGAACCATTTCAAATGATACAGTATGCTTATCAGCCACTTTATTAGTATCTCATGTGCATCAGCCCATTCATGCACAATCATTCCAATCAGCAAACCATGCACAGTTACTTTAACAATGGCATAATTGTAGAGGCTGGACAGAATAGTTTATGTGTTTCGGAAACTCTGACTTTCTGGGATTTGCAAGCAACGCAAATTCTCAAAGTTACACTTTGGTTTTAAGTTTACACAATGGTGCAAAAAAAAACAACAAAAAAACATACAGTGAGTTTTAGTTCTGCAGACATGTTGACAAGAGAGGTCAAAGGAGGATAGTTAGACTTAAAAAAAGGAACCACATTTTGCAGACATTGTGAGCAGAATGCACCTAACATGTCAAACGTACTTTAGCAGCAGATGGCCTACAACCCCAGAAGAACGCTAGATGTTCCATTTCTCTTAACCAAGAACATGCAGTTTTTAAAGCTATAGTACAGTAGGTGGAAACTTACTGAAACTGCATCAAAAAAATGTTGCCAGACGTGTCTAATAAAGTGACTGGTAAGTTTGCGTGTATTATAATTCTTCAAATACTTTAAATACCAAAGAAGTCACACAATCTGTATACAAATTCTTTGTGACCCACATACCTTAAGAATTACTCCAACCCTTTTGGAAATGTCCATTATTGTCTGATTCACAGGTGAGCTCTTTAGTGTCTATAAACATCAACATTTTATTGTTTAAATAAGTCATTATTACATGAAGTACCAACATAATACTTGGAACAGTTTTAAAACAAACCTGATACATTGGATTTCCATGTGATGTTCTTTCAAAGATTTCTGTATCACATTTTTGCAGCATTTGTACTATTTCTTTTGAGTTTGCTCTATCAATGTCTCTGGTGATTGGATTCGATTTCTCTGTGACCGGTAAGTAGGGCTCATAATTGGAATGCTATCGGGAAAGACCAAAAAAAAAAAAAAAAAAAATTCAAAACAGTAACGGCATTATAGTGTAAGTATATCTGATTAAGCTTACAAAACAGCTTTGCAGGTTGTTCAGAAAAAGTAATTATGTCCTACCAGATATACTGTACTCTATCTTCTTACCTGCCAATGTTGCATATCCTTTATCTTGTAATCAAACTTGATCCTCTTGATTTTTTTTATCTTGTATTCTAGCCGACAGTAAGTCCTTTTGAATTTCTTTTTTATGTTATGCCCTACACTCTGCACCCTACACTCTGTTTTGACTGTATAGCCAAGGCTCATGTACAGTACAGTAAATGGACTTTGAAACTGGTTGTATAAGTCTTTCTTTGCAGAACATATTGTAGCCTGCCACAAAGCCACAAAGCATGTGCCAACTATATCAGACTGTTAAGTAAAACAGAAGGTTAAAGAGTTAAACAATTAATTTTATAGGCCCATTAACACTAAACTCAAATGACATGCATACTGTATCAATCCTTTACATTTGAACATTTATATTTAGCCTACTGGGCTGCTATAGGGTAAAAAAAAAAAGAAGAAAAAAAAAAAGCTCTGGCTAACTATAATTTTATTTGTAGGCAATGAAGTGGACTACTGCAGGTTTGCTGCTTTGTTTAATCAACGCTCCAGGTATTTGACATTGGATATTGGATGTGAAGGCCTGGCTCGCAATCTCTGTTTCCAAAGAAAGGTGCTCGATGGGGTTGAGGTCAGGGCTCTGTGCAAGTTCTTCCCCACCGAACTCATCAAATGATGTCTTTCTAGTCTTTGCTTTGTGCACTGGGAACAGTCATGTTGGAATAGAAAAACTGTTGCCACAAAGTTGGAAGCATAGCACTGTTCAAGATCTCTTGGTACACTGAATTATTAAGATTGCCTGTCGCTGGGGACGACTGAAACGCCTTAATTGAATAATTAACAGGTTTGACAAAATTGTCCATATAGTGCATCACTTGTGCATCTCAGCAGGCATCCAGGGGAATTTTACCCATTGAGAGATGACATTTTTTTTAAGCTAAATGATTAAGAAATGTATTTATTACGCCTGTCTGAGATACAGCTAGACCTTTTTTCCCCTTAAGCTGCCTTTTTACGCGCCAAAAACGTGGCTGAATGTTGCCATTGGAATGGATAGATAGTTATCATGCAATTATTTTATATATATATATATATATATATATATATATATATATATATATATATATATATATATATATTTTATCTTAGTGATAAAAGGCTGGTTTACAGGTTACTGTATAGGAATGAAGCTTGGCATTGTACGCTGCAACACATCCTCTGATACCTATACTGTACATATACGAAGCACACGGATTGGTTTAAAAGAATCGAGTCAGTGATTATTTATTTTTTTTCTTCCCTTCGGCTATCACTATTCAGAAGGCGAGGGCGCACAGACAGCCCACCACCACCTGTAGGTCCTGCGCTTGTGTCGCAGCATCGCAGATTTATTGCTATTCTTAAAGCGTCGAGAGAAAGTCAGGACGCCAACATGAGCCATCTTTGCTCTGGATGCATTTGTTCATTTCTGGATATAAGTGTCCGTTTCTATGACCCGACACCCGCGGTATGAATTCGATGAGATCTGATATTCACCTGTAAGTAGCGCTACAAAGGCGCGTGTTCTCGCGTATACTGTCATTGCGCATTTGACCGCATCGCTTAGCATTAATCAGCGTTCCGATCTGTGCGCTTGAACAGTTATTTATATAGCTATACATGCATGACGCCGATACTGAATGCATGTCTGATACTGGATTGTAAAGAAATCGTTTATACATCCTACGGGTTGCATGCTGAAGGGCAAAAATGGAGACGAGTTAAACTTGTTCGTTCGTGGCCGCGGATGCAGGAGTTCGGCAGCGACTGTGAAGTTCAGCTCATCACTGATGTGACCGCAAGCGCCGACAGGTTGATGGGATTTTTGTCATTCTAGGCAACTTAAAGGAAGATATGATTGCTCTCCTGCCTCCTCTCAGCTCTCTCCTGCTCCTGATCTCCTGCCACATCTGCCTTAGTGAAGCAAGTAAGTGATCAGAGCATCTATTTACCGAGAGCATCATCATCATCATCATCATCATCATCATCAGAGTCTTACAGTATGGGCTAGTCTTCCATCACTGATTTAGATCCAATATGCTGTGTTAATATGCGGTTCATGCTATTTATTTGGTTAGGATATTTGAAGTGAACAAGCACACATTAGGGAAATTGAGTTGGATTCATTAAGAACCTGGTGGAACCTATTAATGCCTGTTGATGATCAAGTCAGTGAGAACTAATTGGCAAAAAAAAAAGAAGAAGAAGAAGAAGAAGAACAAGCAGGAATGGTGCATGACCTGGATGTGTTAAATTCTCTACGCCTGTGACTTCACAAGCCTGTGGCTCACTTGACCAGTACTCAAATAGCATTAGACAGCAGGACGCCCTCCAGCCGGGCACAAAATTTCAGCTTTATTGCAAGCCAGTTATTCTCACCTTTCAGTGTTTCAGTAAGATCCATACTTCTTCACAAATGTCCAAATAAGTCCTCAAGGGTTAATCATTTCATTCAAGATTTACCAGTTATTTTTTAGTATGGTGGAAGCTAGGCTTTTTCACCACATTAACATGCAGCTCCATGCCCACCGATATGATTGAAAAAAAAAAAAATCTCTTGCCCTGGCTATCGACATGCTAGGATTATTTTTTTTATTTTAACTCTCGTGATTTCATTTGTACTCTTTTTTTTCTATTTTTATTTTTCATATTAAATGCTTTAGACCACTTGACCAATAGATAAAATATACCGTACCGAAATAGATCAATATCTGACTTTAAGCTTATCCTGAAACTTATGATGTATTTTTGGCTCAGAAAACTCTGTATGATTCAGCTGTCTAGAAGGTAATTTGTGTTGCCGGGTACATTGTGTCTGTATGTTACATATAAATGGATCTCCAATTACGTCTTGAACTAGGCATGCTATTCAGCCAGTAACTCGCAATTAATCAGCCTCAAAACTGTTATCCTCGTTTCTTTTTGAACCCATGGAATTAATGGAACCATGCCAGTATTGACTTCCAGCAATTTAATTTCTGCAGAGGATAACATAATAATTAGGAGTGCTTTTTTTTTTTTTTTTGCTGTGTAATACCATTATGCCACTTGAAAGGTTGGCAGTTAATCAGATATAACTAATCGTTCACATTCTGACTCCATTCACCTTTTAGAGTTCTTACTGAATGAAGTACTATGAAATATAGATTTAAACACAAACACTGTAATAGGATATGTGATTGTATTGCTACTACCAAAATGATTCACATGCTGCATGTGTGCGGAGGTCATCGGCATGTATGACGTTTACTGAAAATAACGATGATGAGTTGTATCAACCTTTCTCGATTAGCCCCTCATCACTATCTGGCATGCTTTTTCTGAGGTAGGAGAGCATGCATGCACAGAAACTCTACACAAGAAACCAAAACTTTGGCAACTGCTATGCAAGTCCCCCTTGTAAATATTCATAAATTCAAAATACGTAAACTTGAATACAACTTGATTGATGACAGCTTTTTAGCCAGACACAAACTCAACAGATCTTCATATCCACCATAATCACATATACATTTTTATTCATTTAAAATAACATTACCCAAATGAAAAGTAACAGAGTCCATTTATAGCACTCTGTAAATGTACTCTGTTTCTCTGGGGACTTTGGGGTCCAAGTCAGCACATCAAACTCTTTTTCACATTACTCAAACCATTCTTAAACATTTTTTGAACTGTGACAGCGCACATTATACTGCTGAAAGAGGCCACAGCCGTAAGGGAATACAGATGCTATTAAAGTGTGCACATGGTCTGAAACAATAAGTAGGTAATATTGCATGCTATACATACAATATGAATGTCAGTACCCAAGGTTTCCCAGCAGAACAGACTTGCTCTTTTCCCCTTTTCTCTTCTCCATTTAAGCGACAAACACACACCCAGCCACCCACATGATTCATCAGATCAGGTCACCTTCTTCCATTGCTCCATTGTCAAGTTCTGATGTTCATCTGGCCATTTTAGATGTTTTCAGCAGTGGACAGGGGTTGGCATGGGTACTCTGACAGATCTGTGGCTACACAGTCACATATGCTGCAAACCATGCTGCATTGTGTATTCTGACACCTTTCTTTCACAGGCAGCATTAATGCTATAGGAACAGTTTTGTAATCATATCAGATCGGATAGCCTTCAATCTGAGCAAAAAACAAAGACATTTACTTTTACAAAAAACAGCATACTACTCCAATTCCACCAGAAAAAACGACTAGTGAGTTTAGGTCTGCTTCCTTGTTATACATCACGTGAGTGACAGTGGAATGCCGTAAATAAGGAAGAGAAATGAGAGAAGTGCAATGACTGAATCTTTCACTAATCTCTGCCACGATTGGTGTATTTATATTTTTTTGGTTTTACACTGCGCGTGTGTGTGCAATGACTGTGACTGATATACTGCGGCATCAAATGAAAAAAAAAAAAGTGAACACTTAAATGCAGGGAAATACATGCAAGTGAATCACTGTCATTTAGAAATCAGATTTTGAGTGAGATGTTCTGACCCAGTCATTAAAGCCACTTAAATCCTTTCACTTGCTCATCTTCTATCACTGCTAAAATCAAACGTTATTTTGCTTTAATCACCAGTCAGTTGTTTTAATGTCTTGGCTGATCGTTGTATGACACAAATGTCACTGAGCACCAGTATTACACATTCATTTATTCATCTAAACATTTATGGACATCTGAACCACACACTCATATGTGGGTTTTTAAACATTAAATTTCAGATTAAGTCTCCCTTTGCTTTTATAATAACCTCCAGTCTTTGTGGGAAAGCGTTCCACTAAATTTTGGGTTTGCGTTCACTGAGAATCATTAGTCAGGACAGATGCTGATATCAGATGAGGAGGCCTGAGGGGCAGTCAGTGTTTCAGTTAATACCAAAGGTGTTTTCCGTGGGGTCAAGGTCACAATGACTAGAGGATGATAAAGGTCTTGTGCTGGTTTTGGTTATTCATTTATTGCATTAGACTTTTAGTTGGTAATTTCGATGGTAATTTTTCCCTTTATTATTTCAGCAGCACCTCATCTATTTCATGACTGTGGTTGAGAATATGTCAAATTTTGAATTAAATTTTTCTCAAATAGAAGAAAGGTTTCACAACTATAAGGGCCAACATTATATTCTTCTATAAGTGTACTACAGTATAGTGAGAGGCCAAGCCAATGACAAGACACTGTTAGTCAATAATTGAATTTTTAGCAGCACTTATTATATAACAGTTACTGACAGTAAACATTTTGTTCTAATGTCCATTTTGTTCAGATGTTTAGATGCCCACTGCATTGCACTATATTATACTGTACACAATTATAGACATAGACATACATATACATTTGTATTCCACATCTTTATTACGTAATGTTTCCTATAGCACATTCACTGCACAATGTTGCACAGTTATACTGTTCATTTTATATATATATATATATATATATATTATCAAATGCATGTTCTGTTTGTAGAACACATTGTTTTTATTTATTGTAAGTAGGCCACTTGTGCACTTCTGGTTAGATGCTAACTGCATTTCATTGGCTTTGTACATGTACTCTGCACAATGATAATAAAATTGAATCTAATCTAATCTAATAATTTATTAATGTATGTATAATACAGTATAAACCAAGCAAAGTTACCTGCAACTAAATATGTTTGGTGCTTATAATTAATTTAGTGACTTATTTTTAAGACAGTTGACTATGTTTTATTTTAACATGCCGATGGACTGCATGTATTCTACTAAACAAGGATTCTTGTACTTTACGAATCAGAATCAAAATCAGAAAGAGTTTGATTGCCAAGTCTGTTTGCACATACAGTACAAGGGTTTTGGTGACAGGAGCTTCCTGAGACAACACCCACCACACCAAAACAAAAAAAGGTCTCTGTCCTTATAGCACATGGTGATATTCAATTTTCACATTAAATATTTAAAATGTGAAGAATTATTAGGTCTTTTCCCCATTTGAATGGTTCATAACCAGCCCAGAAACTTGACATTTGAAGCGCATATCAAACATCGATCCAGATTGAGCGTGATGAGCCGAAGCCTGTAGTTAGCATTAGACTACAAGCCAGCTTACAGAAACACGTCTTGATGGGGAATTCCACACTCTAGCTTTATTCCGTTTCATTAGTTATACACAATTGGAGAATGAAGAAATCATACCCTGCACTGCTCGATAGTGAAGAGAATAAGTTCAGTGAGGTAGCTAATCAGAGTGGCATTGTAGCAAATCATCTGTACGCTCATTTAACTCTGATCTAAACCAACAACAAGTTAGTGCCACCTTGTGGCATTATTTGGTATTACCTGTATTACAGGTTGGGGAAAGTTGTGCATATACTAGTGCTGTAGTCAGGTGTCCAGAGACCTTTTGGACATATAGTTTATAGTAAGTTTCATAAGAGTCACAGTTCAGTCTGTATTCCCAGATAATTTTGACCTTCTACAGAAGTCAGAAAGACCTTCACAGTCTGGTACGAAGACTCTACTGCAATACTTTGCAGAGGCTGGTGAAGCTAAAAAGTACTTCACAGTCGCTCTACCATTTGGGAAATGTACAGATAATGAAAAAGCAAAATAATTTCAGACCAGACCATAACTCCCAAAATGCAGCCTTTTTCCCACAACCACAGCACGCAGTTCCAGAATAAGTCAAGTCACCCTTGTTTTTATAGCACCATGTTTCTCAAAATGGTGACTGTGAAGCATAGTTATGGAGGTTGTGATTTTTCTCATGCATAACTTACATTTTATTATGTGTTATTTTATCAATTTGTTACATTTTTTTTCTTGTTCATTCATTTGAGAGCGTTAAATTTAAATACTAATAACTCAAAAAGAGGTAGGCCTATGAATAATGTCAGCTTGAATGTAAGCACAATTTTAACAGAAATTCTTAAATAAAAAGCTCTGTACCTTCAAAAAGTTACCAAACTATCAATATGCACATTAAAATAATCAGCCTAATATTCTGACTAGGTGGATTATTTACAAACTAAATCAGTTATTAAAAAAGAACTACCGACATATCACATTTAAATGAACAGCAGAATTGAACAATGAAGGCAAGACAAGGCAGGGCAAATCCAATGACTACAGATACTACAGACCTCAGATGCCCAGGCAAATAAAAAATTGAAATTAGATTGTAAATGCCTGTTGTGGGCGAGGCTTTTATAAAAATAATAAGATGTTTCATAATCTCATGGCTAAAGAACAGCTTCTATTCCCGAGCTGTCAGGTTGCTCACTCCCACCCACTCCACCGCAATGCAACTGCTAACCTGCACAGTAAAATACCCGGTGGTGATTTAACACTTTCAGAGTTTATTTGAGTCCAGCTGGACTCATATAAACACTGCTGGGTGTTAACTCAACAATGAGGAAATTCGCTGTGTGTACACCACACAGCCACATACAGCTCATTATTTATTATACTGCATCATCAATATACTGTATACATAGAAATGACCAAAAGCACCTGGGAATATTCTGACACTTTTAGCCACCTGTTAAAAAATTAGGGTCAAACCAGGATTCACTCACTCACTCATCGTCTATACCACTTTATGATGTAGACAGCGTCATGGGGGGCATGGAACCTATTCCAGGAGACTTAGGGCACAAAGCAGGGTACATGCTGGATGCGGTGCCAATCCATCGCAGGGCGCACACATATACACGCCCGGACCCTGGAGGTGCAAGGCGACAGTGTTTACCACAAAGCAACCGTGCCGCCTGAAACCGGGATTTGTGATGAAATTTCTTGTGAATGAATGTGTAAAACCACCTGAGATGTACAGAAGAAAGTAAACATTTGAATTTGAATGGTGCTAACATTTTTAAAAAGGCTATATGTCTGTGAATGCTGATTCTGGCCAAGGTGGCGCAGAACCTACTTCCCATGAACATTCATCGAGTGGAACACCTGATCCTTGAAAATAGATAAGTTGAGAAAGAGACCCCTCTGTCTGTGGGAACTGTACACACAATCATTCATGATCAGAACGTGCACATTACAGGAACTCATCTGGGAGTTATTGCAACATCTCCAGTAGGGTCCTGACCTCGCCCCAAACGTTTATTTGTGCAATAAAAGGAGTTCCTAGGAGGCCAGGGTTTCAGACATGAGCAGGCAGTCTGATCGTGGCGCTGGCAAGCTGAGAAATCTTTTTTACCATGATGGTATCCAAGCACTAGTGAAACCCTGGGATAAATGCATTAGTGTTGAAGGGGATTACTGCATATGGAGACATAAAGCTTTTTAAAAGTTACTCTCATAACTGCATAGTCTCTTATTCTGCACGATCAATAGTCCTGGCTTTACTTGAATGCCTCTCATATATTATACCCCTAAGCTTTATTCATTAACTGTAACTAAGTTACACAATACCTGCATTTTATCATGAATACTTACAGTACATCATGGAGCAAACCTACAACACTGCAGCTTTAGTTAAACCCTGTTAAACAAAATTAGTACAAAGTAGTCTCTAGATTGTTTTAATCTTTATTTGTTTCTACTGTATATGCTAGTCCATACACTTTTTTTCACATCTGTATTTGATGTGAGCAATGAAAGAGCATAGTGACAAAAATATTTAATGTGGAAATTAATCAGAAAAACTACAAATGGCTGTGTTTAATTTTTAAAATATAATCCATATTATTATTATTATTATTTAATGTTCATTTAATAACAGTGTATTTCTGAATTTTTATGTTCTGCATTTTGTAGTTAAGATATGGTGTTCCGCAGTGATGTACAATTTTAGATGTAATGATGCGCACTCCTGACTGTCCACAGACCGTCCGGCTGCTCCCGTCAACGTCTCAGTCACTCACCTGAGAGCAAACTCAGCCACCATATCCTGGAACGTCCCAGACGGGGAGGCTGTAATTGGCTATGCCATCTCACAGCAGGTTCTACAAAATGATTAAATTGCCTAATTGAATCCTGTGCAGCTACTCATTCTGTTAAGCAATGCACAAATAAGCTTCATTCCTGTCTGTTTTGTGCATTAGAGACAAGATGGACTCATGCAGCGGTTCATCAGGGAAATTAACACCACCAGTCGTGCTTGTGTGCTGTGGGACCTAGATGAAAACACAGACTATATTATTCAGGTGCAGTCAATCGGGCTGCATGGGGAGAGCCAGGCCAGCAAGAGAGTTCATTTTCGAACGCTTGAAAAATCAGACCACTTCCAGTCTAACATGGTGGCTCAAGGTACTCTGAAACATTTGGTGTGAATTAATCTGCCACACGAACACACACACACACACACACACAAACACACCAACACAAAATAGTAAAATATTTATTTCATGGTACAGAATTATGAAATTATATTATTATATATATGAAATTATATTATTATATTATAAATATTTATATTTCATTAATCGGGTAGAATGGATTCATGGACAGAGATTGTATTTAAGCAATTTCAACCTAATGATAATGGATTTTTTTTTATTCATTGCATTTGTATAATATTAAAAGTCCAAAAGTACGCCCATTACTGACTAATGACTTAATTACAGATGTGTTATGTTATGATTTGGCCATCACCACAAATCCCTCTTGTGTGATTGTGTGTGTGGGTGTGTGTCAAGGTGACCCCTCAGTGGAAGGTCTTGATATTTCCAGGCACCTGCAGACTGGAGAGATGTTAATCATTACGACTGTGCTACTAATGTGGGCAGGTGACTGATAAAAAACAATCAAAGTAAAAATATATACGAATAATAGAAATAACCATAAAATTGATCATTTGATTCTTTTTATACTATGATAATAATATTGCAGTGTACATTTTTGTTTCTTAAGATGAAATGAAACTGCAATGTTAGGATTAGGAGCAAATTTAGAGCATGTGCTTGGCTTTGAATATACTGTAGCTCTTTGGCTAGAATCCAGTGCTTTAGGTCAAGGGGATTTGATCCACTTTCTAATCGGATTTATTTGTCTTGGTGCAGCGGTGATTGCTCTCTTCTGTAGGCAGTACGAGATCATCAAAGACAATGACTCAAACAACCACACTAAGGAGAAGACCAAGCCCCTCTCTGCACACAGTACTCCGGATTATCATAATGGAGGGCTTCTGGGGAACAAGGTGAGCCCAATACAGATGGCAATAATTTAATCACTGCAGGAAATGGAACTCGACTGATGAAGTCAAAAACACTGGCTGTTATTGTCAGTCTCATTTCTTTACATATATTGGTAGTTTATATTGGTACATTCTGAAGACCTTGCCTTGTAACTTTTGTATTTTCCATCCAGCTGAGCTTGTCTTGTGTATTTTGTTTTACCTATTTCCAGCGGACACCATCAGCAGTTAGCATCATTAAGGTCTGACCAGCGAATTGATGCAGAAACTGGTCCTAGAGGGACCCTTTAACTCATCGTTCAATAGCAACAACATCCAGCTCTGTGTAATACATTTCATTTCTGTACTTCATTACAGTGTGAAATATCTGGTAAGGCAATGTAAATGTAGGAGCATAGCAATAGAAGAAGATTAATATAAATTAAAGATCAATTATAATCTGTTTAATCATGATGGAACTAAATTGCATTATTATTGATCATGTTAAGCAGTACATGAGGCATAACAAATAGTGTTATGTTCTAGAATAAATATAAAATATTAAGATCTGTTCATAATGAACAAAATTTTGAACTTCTGCTGCCTGTCTTCTATGCATATGAAACCTGACTTGATCCTGATGACACTTTGATCTTTGTTCCTTAGCATCCTAAATAGATAAAAATAAGATTAGACCTTATTATCCTTAACAAAAAATGCTACTAACACATTAAGTTAAGCCTCTATTACAGATCTATGAGGGGCATTCAAGACAAACCCGGACATTTGATGAAATAAAACCGACTAGCATTTGCAGAAGACTTCAAGCACAGTATGGTGATGAGACATTTGAATGGTACAAACGTTTTAAAAAAGGAAATACGTGGTGGTACGGCCATGAAGAATGATCCAGTCTGAGCTGGCTCGGATCGTGGAACTCAGATAACGGATAACTTGTGACCAACCTGGGAAAGAGGTGCATCTGGAAACTGGGCACATGATCATTCACGAAACACCACTTGCACATTACAGGAAGACATTTCCAAGCAATTTCCCCATGTTTGAGCCAAGAGTTCTTGGGTACCCAGCATTTCAGATGATAAGCAAGCAGTGCGATTAGTGCTATGTCATACTGAAAAACACTTTATTCCTTGTAATGCTAGGACATGCTAGGATGAGTGTATTAGTGTAGCAAGGGGATTATATAGAGAAGTAAAGGTTGTGTTTACTCTCATACAGTAACTGTGTTCTGTTATTCTATACAACCAAAAGTCCCAGTTTGACTTGAACACCGCTCGTACCACATTTCTGTACTGCCAACAAAAAAATACCTCATAAGGTATTCTCACATTAGATACTTTCACATAGTATCACCTAATATTTATATACAATATTATATTATAATGTTTAGTTTTACCGACACAACTTGGAGTAGAATACAGTAAATCTAGGAAGCCCATTTTTTTTATGTTTAGTTGTATTGAAATATAGCTTTGTATTTCTATTACTTTAGGTGGTAGTTTGGTTTGAGAACATAATTCTAACTAATTTATATGATCAAACGTGTTGTATGTAATGATTAGGAAAATTGTAATATAATGAGTTAAAATATGCATATGGACATGACATTGACTGAACATGTTTGTCAATTAAAAAATAATGTTAAATATGGCATTTTGAGAATGTTATTGATAGAGAATTGTAGTATATATCATGTATAAACTGTTACAGTATGACACTTAATCAGGTTGCTTTAAGTTTTCCATAAATTACAGCATTATAATATGTATAATAATACATATAATAATTCACCTGTTTCATGAATTTAGTTGAAATTGAAGACATTTTTGTTTTATATCTATGTAGTAGCTGTTATTATTGCAAAGCTATCACATTTGGATTATGTCAAAATAAACCTTCCAACTCTGAACTCTGCTTGTCTGTTTGACTTGAAATAAAATCAAACCTTTTGTTATAATACCAATCATTTATAAATAAATAAATACACAATCATCACCTACGATTATGATTCATTTCTAATTACAAATAAACGTAACCCTTTATTTTTTTATTGCAAATTTGCTAAATACCACAGAAGCATAAACCAAAAACAAATGTTTGCATTTTGTAGGTAGATTTGGATCCCAAATAAACAAGCCAGAAGTATCCATTGGAAGAACAAAACTCTCTGAGAGGACATGCGAAAGAAACCATCATCGTCTATACCACTTCATCCTGTAGGGTCGCAGGGGCCTGGAGCCTATCCAAGAAGACTTGGGGAACACTTTTGTACAGCGTGCCAATCCATCGCAGGGCACACACACAGTATGGGCAATTTGGGAAGCCAATTAGCCTAATCTGCAGGTCTTTGGACTGTGGGAGGAAACCAGAGTACCCGGGGGAAAACCCACCAAGCACAGGGAGAATATGCAAACTTCATGCACACAGAGATGGGAATCGAACCTGGCCGGGAATCTAACCCTGACAGTGCTAACCACTACACCACCGTGCCACGTTCAACATCAAATTATTGTGAATAAAAGTCTTAAAATAGGACAGATTATTAGACTATTTGATTATATATATATATATATATATATATATATATATATATATATATATATATATATATATATATATATGAATAAAATGTTAGACACTTTGCTTTTTTGAAATTAATAAATTGATTTAAAAAACTATTAAAATATGAATTAGGGTTTATATATTCATGAAAAAAAAATTTTTTTTCTTTATATATACACTCAAACTTATTTAACTGGGGGGTGGCCAAAATTACTAACTTGCAGGTGTAATAAATCAGTGAAACAAGAGCAACTGAAACAGCTCAACACAATTAATATAACAAGTGGTTTCTCAAAATTAAAAGTCAACACAAAATGCTACTTTTAATGTATATTACAGTATCAAAATGTGGGACCAGGTACTGTACACCCATCCATAGAAGAAATGCGAACCAAAAGCCATGCCTCCAATGTGGGAACAAGGCTCACTGACTCAACTATGCACAAAAACATAGAAACTGGAGTGCAGGAAAATAGCAGCAGGTGCTCTTTATGGATGAGTGTGAATTTGAAATATTTGGCTATAGCAGGAGGCAGAGTGTTTGGAGAAGGGCTGGAGAGCGGTACAATAATGAGTGTCTGCAGGCAAAAGTGAAGCATGGGGGAGGTTCCTTGCAAGTTTGGAGCTGCATTTCTGCAACTGGTGTTAGAGATTTGATCAGAGTTAATGGTGTCCTTTTTGCTGAGAAATACAGCATATCATGCAATACCATCAGGGAGACCTGCCACCTGACTGGCCCCAAATGTATTCTGCAGCAGGACAACGACCCAAAAACATACCGCCAATGTCATTACAAACTATCTTTAGCATAGAGACGAACAAGGAGCTCTGTAAGTGATGGATTCAAGATTCAAAGAACTTTATTAACTCCAGAGGGAAATCCCACAGAACCCTGATTTTAACATCCTTGATTCTGTCTGGGATTACATGAGAAGAGACAGGAGGATTTTAAGCATCCTACATTCACAGAAGATATATGGTTGGTTTTCCAAGATGTTTGGAACATCCTAACCACTGAGTTCCATCAAAAACTGTTTGCAAACCTGTACCAAGAATAATTGATGACAATTCCTTTTGTTTTGTTTTTTCATGCAAAGGGTGGTCACAGGTCATACTGATTTGATTTGGATTTCTCTTCGCTTCGCTTTCTGTTTGTTTCAGTTGATTAACAAAATAAACTATTAACAATTCTGTTTTTGAATTGCTACTTTAGAGCATTCTTTCCATACTTGTCTAAGACGTTTTCACAGATAGATAGATCATATTAACATAAATACTTACTTAGATGTCAAACCTGATCCAAAACAGAGTTATGGTGTCAAAAGAAGGCAGTCATGTGATATTCAAAAATCAAACTGTTCCAATTACAAATTTTACTGTTTAGAGTGTCGACTAATTCCAGAATGACTTTTAAATAAAAAATATAACTGGACCAGGATGTAAATAAAATGTTCAATCTATTGCTAACATTTTGCATTTGAGGCTGAATGAATTCTACATTTTTGTCGTAGACGCTGATGATCATGTTCACATCCACCAGAGAGCGCCTTTGCAACGGCCACAATGTTGACGCATGCGCAAACCGCGAATCACTTCCTGTAGTAGAAACGCTTGCAATGCATTGTTGTTAACATGAACTATTTGCAAATAGTGCTGTGGCTAGCTAAGCTAACTGCTTGTAAAGAATAAAGCTCACTGTAACATTTTTACACCGGATTGCCAGTTGCTGGACAGGATTACTTAGACCGAATGTCTTGTATGTCTCCGACATTTTAAGTAATGCATTTATTGAATCGACATTTTTAATGATATCCAACGGGGACTAGCTGAGCTAATGCTAAGGCTAACAAGTTGTGCTACAGGCTATTTAGTTAGCTCTTTCTAGTAGGCTAGTTAGTCTGCTAATTTACCATCTCATGGGGTACTTGTGATAGATAAATGTTTATTATGGGGGTGCGTTGTTCTGGTGTTTAAGAAAACATTTTTAACTTCTTACCTGTGTTAGTGGATAACGGCTGGTTAGAAGTTTTCTCGGTAGAAATGTAAGTTAAGTGCGAGTTAACGTTGTCAATTTAGCTGCTTCTTTATTTATTTTGTTTTTAGGTGGCTAACGCTAGTTGACAGTTGAGTGGAAAAGCTTGCTAACTAGATGAGCAGACGTGTTTCCTTTATTGTTCTCAGTGGCACATCGTCTGTCGGCGTTTTACAGGAACTACAGGAAGACTTTTAAAATGACCAGCAAGGTCGTGTAGTTAGTTTTCTGCTCAACAGTTTCGAATCCAGTATGATTTATTTAACTCTGACCTGCTGCTAATGAAGTTCTGCTAAGCCACTCGGTGAAGTTGAGAAGGAACGATGAGTAAGCTGATCACACAGCTAGTCTTGGCTTTGTGTGGATCTGGAAGAGGAAGATGACAGTGTAGGAAGGGTGACGAGATGATTTAAGAGTCGACCAGAAGAATCCTCGGAGACTGCTAGAAAATGCCCAGGAGAAAACAATCAAACCCACAGCCTGTCAAATGTAAGTTCTATTTTAAATTGTGGTTGTAATATGCAGGGCAAAGTTCTGTCATACAGTGGGACAGAACACACAGCATACCTTTCTGATTTTTGGCTTGTCATCATGTTACATCCTTCACAAATCCCCTGTTTGACATTTTGTTAATATGCAAAACAAGTCTTATAAAATCTTATATGTGTCTTTTTTTACAGCTATCTTTGAAATATTCTCTCTTGGCTTTTTCTCTTTGTTGTCGTTCTTTCCAAGCTTCATTTCCTTTCAAAAATCTTTGCCATGAGCAGAGCACTTTACCCCTCCCTGTCTTTATCTCTGTCCTTTCAATGGTTCCTTCCTCGGTTTCTTACTCCCTTTTCCTCTGTCAGTGCTGACTCTTCGCTCGGCTGTTAAGAAACATTTCCATTATAGCCTGTCCTTAAGTTTCTGCCGTTCATTTCCTTGATATAACTGAAAAAGCTGATACAACTTTTGTTGTAGATGGCATGGCTCTGAACTGCACTTTACATTTCCTAGTACATTTTGCATTAAGGTAAAACTCTGATTAATTTGTTATTGGTGTCTTAGTGGGGACTGAAGATGCTGTTGGTGTTGGGAATCCAGAGAGTTTGGTTCTGGAGACTGATTTCCTCCTTGAACAGGGTTTTGAAGAGACTGACTACAAGATCATAGGGATTGAGAGAGACTCTGGTTAGTAATTTTAAGTATTACAGTATTTTAATGTACTTCATTTAAAATAAAATTAAAAAACACACACACTGTAGTTTCCATCCTTTATCCAAAGGGTTATGAAACACATGTTCCGGGTTTTCTTTACAGATTCAGTAACTGCTGACATGGGAATTCCAGCATATGCCTTTAGCGATGAGGACTGCTCCAGTTACAACCGCCTCAGCATGGAAAGTGACTTTGAGGACCCCCGAGACACCGAAAGCGAACGGGAGGAGATGGGCGGAGACTCTGCCTTTGCCCCATACCTCTCTTGCAGGCAGTGTGGCCAGCTACTTGGTGATCCCCTTAGCGGGGCCCTAGATGTAGCAGGACTATACTGCCTTCAGTGTGGTGGTGAAGAGAGGGGAGCAGAGCAGAATCATGAACAAGGAAAGGCCGCCACGTCTGCTCGGGCTTCCCAACAGAAAGTCCACAGACTGAAGTCCACGCCCAACTCCTACAAAACATACTCATGTAAACTGTGCAGCTTTACCTCGCGCTACTCCAACCACTTGAAGCGGCACATGAAAACACACAATGGCGAGAAGCCGTACCAGTGCCAGCACTGCACATATGCTTCAGCTCAGCTGGTTAACCTACAGAGACATGTGCGCACACACACTGGGGAGAAGCCATATAAATGTGACTACTGTACATTTGCCTGCAACTCCCTAGGCAACCTAAAGAGGCACCGGCGCATGCACACTCAGGAGAAGCCAAACAAGTGTAGTCAATGTGAAGATTGTGCAAGTAGCAGCCACACCCTGAAACGACATATGATGGTACATAAGACAGATGAATCCACTCCCATAATGGAAGGTATATTTATGTTTAGACTATTTAAGTGAATTCATGATTAAAAATCATTTGCAGTTAAACTGTTGTAGTTAGTTCTGCATTTTCTGTTCATGAGTTAGTAACTGTATGTTTCTAGTTTAAAATGTTTTCTCAGCTTTGTTAGCCAAAGAGGAACCACTCATTGCACAGCATGCATTTAAAGTGTAAAGGGAAGTAAGAACACTCAGGTTCCTTAAACTGAACTTCCCCACAGAGAGGAAGAGGTTTATTCTGCATGTGGCTCAAAAAAAAAAACCCTGCTTTTTCTATGTGTCTTTTCCAGAGAGTGTAGGGTCTGATCTGAGTCTACACATTAGTGCTGACCCAGACTTTCTGCAAAGTATTGGGAGCCTGCATGCTGCTCATCACCCCCCCAGTCTGTTGGAGGCTGAGACCCTAGGCCCGGAGTCAGAGCCAATGCCTGAGCTGCTTTTCCCCTTCACATGTCGTGTTTGTGGCTTGGCATTGGAGGATGAGGAAGGAGAGACCATGCATATCTGCAGCAAGTGCACTCTGGCCATGCTAGCTAAGAGCTCTCCATCTAGCCCTGAGAAAGGGGACAAGCTTTTCTCATGCACTTCATGCCCCTTCATCACACAGTACCCCAACCATCTGGTGCGGCACATGAAGACTCACAGTGGGGAAAAGCCTTACAAATGTCCACAGTGCAACTATGCCTCAGCCCACTTTGACAACCTGAAAAGGCACCACCGCGTACACACAGGCGAGAAGCCTTATAAGTGCCACCTGTGCGACTATGCTTGCGGAAACCTGGCTAACCTAAAGCGACATGAACGTATCCACTCAGGTTCCAAGCCCTTCCAGTGTACCGTGTGCAACTACAGCTGTAACCAGAGCATGAACCTGAAGCGCCACATGCTGCGCCACACTGGTGAGAAACCTTTTAAGTGCCAGGAGTGTGCTTACACCACAGGCCACTGGGACAACTACAAGCGGCACCAAAAAAAGCATGGTCACTCTCCTGAAGGGTGGATGAAGATGCCATTGCCAGAGAAAGAGGAAGAGGAGGAGGAAGAAGGCGAGATGTAGCGTTTTTTTCTTTTCTTTTTTTTTTTTATATGGAGCTCTTCTCTCATGCTCTTAATATCAAGCAGATGTTGCCTTACTGTTTTTTAATATTGCATAGGTGCAAGGTGCATATGGCAAGAGTATCATTCTGTGTTTGACTCCCGAATTCTAATTTGGTTTGTCTTTAAATGGAGAGGGTAGGGATGAAAGTAGTAAGCTTGTTTTAAAATCATTTTGTCAGCATGCGAGAAAATGCATCAACAAAACAAAAATATCATTGTAAGCATACATATGGTTGACTTAATCTTTAAGATACAAACCATTCACACCTGGTTAATAAGCATTAAGCATTTAAATGTAGCCTGAAGAGCAGACAGTTTCAAAATATGGTCTCCTAAAGCTGGTCTAATAACTACTAACACTTAAATGCTAAAGTTTTAATAACATCTCCATTTATTATAAATTTGATATGATGTGTGAAGTACTCATGCAACGAAGCGAGTCATCCTTTTCTAGGCTGATACTATTTTTATTTTGAATTCTATATTGTGGATTTGATTACACTGAAAACCTCAGGTTGCTGCTAAATTATGTAGAATTTACAAGTATATAGGTGCTTTTCTGCATTTTACTGTAAAATTATTGTCAGATGCCCCTGCACCAATGCTGCACTGATGTGTGTGTGTGTGTGTGTGTGTGTGCGTGCGTGTGTGTGTGTACACGTGTACACATGGGTCTTCTTGGACCCTGGCACAAATGTGGAAAATGTGGTTGTATGTGAAACTTTTGAAAAGTGACATTCAGTTCTTTGCTAATTAGGATGTGTGGTGCCTACTGTGAAATTTTATATTTCATGAAAAATAAACCTATGAAAAGGGAGGAAAGTTTAAAGTTTCTTATGCTTTGTTTAGGGAAGACCTCAAGTGGGGGAAAAAAAAACAAAAAGGAGACCACATTTGCTATTATTGTTTTATTGACAGTCACAGACAGCAGATTTCTCTGATTGTAGGTGTCTTAATAGTCGTCACTCTGCTTTTTGTACAATATATTTTTTTAAATAGTAAAATGTATTTTGTAAAGAAAGAGCACAACATTTATAAAATATCCAAGATCATTAGTCATTCAATGAAATCAGGGACTGAGTCAACATATTTTATGCACAATTATGGACGTGTGATGTTTGTTATATTTTGTCAAAATGATTATTTATGTACTCTATATTATTTTTGTGGTTTTCATTTGCTTTATTGTTGTGGGGACCTGTCAAATGACCTTTGGCTTTATAATAAAATGAGATCAGATTTTTTTTAAATAATTATTATTTAATGATGTTGTCTTGATCTTTCTTTGTACTGAATATATAATAGGAATATTGGAGTTTCTGTCTAAGCATTGGAGGCCATTTGCCTCTAGAGAGCAGTATACAGCTGGATAAAAAATTGCAATAATCTTACACATATTATGAGGTTTTCTCCATTTTTAGAGAACTGAAACAAGTGTAAGTGGTACATGTGAACAGACTGTAACGTGTAGTTTGTGGATGAGAAACAAGAATATAATTTTTTAGTAATCCTTGAGAGTGATGTGTTGCTGGCTGAAATCACGGCGCAGTAGCTGGTTGAAGGGGACCAAACCTCACTAAGACTCCTGACTTGGTTCCAGTTTACCAGCCACTAAGACGTGCCGCCCTGGCAAGATGTGCAATGTAAATGCGCAAATTTGATATACGTGCATTGAAGAGGTGTTTGGAGAACCTCATCTAACATGAGTACTATTATTACACAATAATAAGTGAAATCTGTTTTTGTTGTATTAAGTATATAAATATTTTATAATTTCGCTTTAATGGATCTCCAAAATACCCCAGTCATATATATATATATATATATGATTACATATGATTATTCGTTGTGGTATATATCTTTATCACAAAGTTAGAGCTCCACCTGCTGTACAGAAGATTTGCTGATCTGTTAGACACTTGCTTTTATACTTTTCTTTGAAATTTCTGTACGTGTTTTACTTTTATTTGCTTCCAAGACATTGAGAGTGTAAATAGATGTGCCATTATGTCCACATGGAAACAGCCCGCCCAAATTAGCTTCCTCGCACCTGTCCCTCTATTTATAAGAGTGAACACTTTACTGCACCTGTGTTCTGTCACTCAGCCTGCACCATCACTGGCTGAATAAGATGCTAGTCTAGTGGCGCAGCATGCATGACATGGAGGAACCATATACACTTATAATATGATCTCCATTCCATGGGATGTATGTGTACTCTTGTGACTTTGATATATCCTCTATACCAGAAATATGCACATAGTCCCCTTAATTTTAGATATCAAAAAGAAATAAAATTATTACACATGGAAAATAATTATTTACAAACCTTTTAATATATCAAGATGGCAGTGAAGAAAATAATTCTTTACTTTGCATTCTTGGTAACCATGTGTTGTAAGGATGTACAGTACATGACGATGAGGACGATGATGATGATGATGATGAGTCCCCCTGAAACCACACACTTCCTTACATTCCATAGCTGAATGCAGTATATGGGGATATAAGGAAGTATGTTATCTCAAAGAGTAAATATGAATTCCTTTATCTGCCATACTGCCTATAATTTATGGTGTAAAACATAAAATACAGATTATGTACAAGAACATTTCCGTTTACAATTTAAAACGGTTTGTGATATACAATACTAACCATCACATTGTCATGTTTTTTAAGCACCTTAGGAGAATTGGACGTTTTGTGAACAACACATTATGATCTAGCAAGTTAAAATGATAAGATGAGTTGAGTTCATTTTCAAACTCACCAGAATATAACCACTTTGCAAAGCAAATGATCTCCTAGCCATTCTCACCATTCAAAGAAAACAATTTATATTTGCTAGAAACCCTGAATGAGCAAACATCACCACTCTCGTTATGCAGTAGTTAGGAATCCGACTTCACGGTTCCCTGGAAACATGTTAAGATGAGAATAAGGCTCTGCACATTACTTGCCCAACCCTTCAAAGCCGGTTTCTCACTCGTAGTGGAGTTTGTCCACCTTGGCCTGTCCTTCTGTCCCTTGTGCTGCTCTCCTGTCCATATCCTCCTCCTCTGCAGTCGAGCGCTGGACTGTATCCAGGCCAGGCTTGGCTTCTCAGCCTTTTCTATGAGCTGCCCTCCCCCTTGCTGTTGGCCTTCCACCTGTCAGTGTCCTTTAGAGGCCTGGGGCTCTCCTGCGCCTCCTGTTCCCAGGCCTCAGCACTCTGACAGGGCAAGGCAGCCTGTGAAATCACACCTCTCAGCTGTTCGCACTACACTCGAGACACCCTATACCCACTGCTCACTCTTGCACTGAATGTCAATGGCCCCTTAAAAAAGGAGTGCTTTTGGGGGTAGGGATGACTGGGAGACAACTGTGAGGAGTTTTTATTGGGACAGTAGAGCAGAAAATGCTTCCAGCAGCACAGCTGACTGCGGAGTTTGTCATTTTAGGTATGTCATATACATAGGCACGTATTCCAATATACCTTGTGACCAAAAATGATCGCTAAGGTTCAATCCCATTTTATTCCAACTGCATTTCAGAGCCAGCAGTGAATTAAACATTTTTTTCTTTTTTGGTAATGTGAGATCAGCAGGAGTCATGATTTGAAAACTATTCAGCGCTGTAGACATAGTAAAGAACGCATCATTACCATTCGCCAAGGCAAAATCTGTCATGGTTAACATAACAGCGCTCGGTCTATGGATTAGATTAAGTTTCTGTTTGACTGATTAACTGCATGCGAGCATGATAACAGAATGTGCCAAATGACCTCATATACATTTCCCTTTTTCCATTTCAACTTTCCATCCAGTGGCTGCGGGATCACGAACAGGGATCCCTTCCATGGCTGAAGCTGGAAACAGGAGAGCGCAGGGAAATGTGAAGAGGGAAGAGAACACCTCATGTCCACTAAGGTCAACACCTGTGTTCTAAACTCAGCCAGAGCGGCAGGGTAATTATAAGACAAGCTCGTACATATAAACACTGATAGCGAAGGACAATGATTGACATTGTATAAATTACACAGGTGCTTATAATATTCCTGTTTCATTTTGTGATGCTGTTCTTTGGCAGAGCGCCTGGTACATGGCTTAGAAATAACTGGTGAAGATCTGATTATGGCACTGACTTCCCTCATTAAAGAATTTTCCTTTACATTATTTATCGTCCTTTAATGCAATAAAGATATTTTTGGAAATGTATGATTCACAACTGTCGTGGAACCATGATATTCATCAGTATTTAGCTACTATGCCTACACCTTTTCAAAAAAATATGAATTACATTTTTCCCCTGCACAAAATATTAATGGATATTCGATCAGAATATAACATGCTCAACCTGCTCAGTATTTAAATGCCATGCAACAGAGCGTAACTCATAATGAGGTCAGCCATCTTATTTTTAGATTCCTAAACACACTTCTGGTGGTGTATTAACTTTGTCCTTCATTAAAGAACTCATATATATAGTATGCCCTTGTCACTACAAATACAACATAAAATGTCTTCCTGTTCATTCAGTTCGAATGAAGTACATTTTGTTAAATCTGAAACGCATACTTGCACAACTTGATTTTCTTACATTTTTATTTCAGTTGACAGCTTCTAAATTATAATATGACTGAAATACACTGGCCAGCAAAGAAAAAAGTAGGGAAGAAAAAGAAATGCATTGATTGAATAGCCTGTTCATTCAGTGCATTCCGGTAGTCACATTCAATATATCAAATTCCACAAACAACGTCGACTTAATTGCTTAATTGTGCATTTGTCCCCAGTGTGACTCAGTCCTACATCAGGTCTCTGGCACAGAAAAGACCGATTCACAAACCCATGCTGACTCATAAGGTCTTGAGCATTAAAAGAGGTGAAGTCCTAGTGTTTGCTTGCCAGCTGCCAGGCTTGAGGTGGATACAGCTGTTCACTATGGGCCACACGACCAGTCTCTTAAAGGCTTTCCATTGTGTATCTTCCTATCCCAGAGGTCAAAGGTACTGTAATCAACAGCTAAGAAACAGGTGCTGAAACTGATTGAAAGTAGCATGTGCTGGTTTTTCTCTTAGTTGGGCAGAGTTCTACAACAATTTACAAACCAGACTGGATGCACTCATACCACTGTGTGGTTTGGCTTTATACTTGGTGAAGCACGTAATCAGTATTCTTTTTACGATGACACCATTGCATAGGGGTTTCAAAGAACTTTTTACCACCTACAGTACCAGCAAACTGGCAGCAGTCTTATGAAAGCATCATGATCAGAATCTCATGATAGCAATAAACCTGAGATAAGAACATGTATATATATATTTTTTTTATCAAGTATCTCTGTTCAGTGACTATTCCAAACTGCTACCAAAGTAATCAGCAAGTGCAACTACTGCATTTTTGTTCAATCCAGACAAAATCTATGATACTGTCATCACTTCATGTAATTTGTTCTTTGATTGGATAATATTGATTGTGTGAATTCATAGTCTGGGCTAGAAATTAATTAGCCCAAGCCTGTAATTCATACTATTCTGTGATTTTGTTTGTTTCACTTTTCATTTTACTTACGACCATTGGTGGCGCTATTGATTTTTGTTGTATAAAAATCGAAACATAATTCACTTTAGGTCAACTAATCAGATGATGTATATCTTGGAGAGTTCGCATTTCTTCCCCCTCAGAGACTCAAACACAGTGTGGGTAAAAGAAACTTTTTTACATAGGAAAATGAAAGCAAATCTACAATTACATTTCAACATAGGCACCGGTGCCGTCAGCCAGTTTTCTCAAATGGCCGGGGATGGAAAGTCTTCTGAAGGAAGTGGTTTGGGATGTTGCTGAGAACCTCCTGAATCCAAGCATCCAAGGCTTTGTCCTATGCGTAGCCCCTCAGGAAAAAAAAAATCACTTGGATTGAGATATGAACTTCTTGGAGGCCATCCATAAAGTCCACAATGTCCCAGCCAATGTCCTGGAAAATGGTCTAACCACATACGCACAGTAAGAGCAAAATGGGCTGGTGCCCCATGGGGTAGTGCTCCAGTGATAATACAAGTTCTATAGCCATTAAATATTGCCTAGTTACTTTACACCAGCCTTGTACAATATATCAGTCATCCACACTACACAATTATTTTAAATAAGTTGGATCCATAATTGCATGATAACTAAATATACACATGAAAACATGCATAGAAATGTATTTTGGCCACTATGCTCCACAGAAGGTCATGGATGATTAAAGCAGAATTTAGGCAAATAAGCATATGCCATGCCAGAGTGACTTGGGGATTGGTGAGATGCTAAAGATATTTCAAGTTAAAAAGAAACTGACAGCTGACAGTCCTGTCTAAAGACACAAAAAAAGGAAAGATCAAACTCTTGAAACAGACTGTCATGTAGCTATCCCAAGGAGTCAGGTTCGAACATGGTGCTTAAAGTGCTTAGAGACTTTTTTACCCCTTGTTTTGGATTAGTAGTTGACAGAACATGACAAAACCTCATTGTTTAGTTCAATCCTGTTGTTTGCTCTCTCTCCTAATGCCACAGATGAAATGCCAGCTGGTGGTCTCTGTCTGTCTGTCTGTCTGTCTGTCTGTCTCTCTCTCTCTCTCTCTCTCTCTCTCTCTCTCGCTCTTTCTCTCTCTCTCTCACACACACACACACACACACACACACACACACACACACACACACACACACACACACACACACACACACACACACAAAGAGGGCCTACATATGGGCCACACAGCAGGTGGAGTACGACCTGAGAACTTTCCTCCTCCAGCAATGTCACCTCTCTCCAAGGCCAGGCTTTTCAGCTGGGATAGTGCCCATGTCTCATGTGCCTCATCGTTTAAGTTCCTGCAAGCCTGGCAGGGCAGGGAAGCAGCTATGCACTTTTAGCACATTATCCAAATCTCTGGCATGCCACTCAAGGCCTACTGTAGTCTTCTCTGAATGTCCGATGACAGTTGTGAAGGCATTTGTTTTAAAACCCACATGCATGTGCTTTATGCGTCTGTTGAGAGATGAGGAAATGCATGAAATATTGTAGATTTTATCCATATTTAAATCCGTATATAAGGATACAGAGAGATCAATTTAATTAAATTCAGTTTTATTTCTTTAGTGCTTTTAGAAATAGATATTCTCACAACGCAGCTTTAAAGAAATCTGTATTATAGGCCAGGCGAAAGAGGAAGAAACCCTGAGAGGAACCAGATTTTAATGGGGATCTACCCTCATCTGGGTGAATTACATACAATTATCATATAACATTATCAATTCCAACAGTACTGTGTGTGTTAAAAGTAACAACAATTTATTTAAGTAACAATAATTCGATTTTTAAGTTACTTGTATCAAACTGAAGTTATCACCTGTTCAAAGATGGAGGCAACACACTTTCTTTGAGCAGACATTCTCACAATTATATGACTAACAGCTGCTACTGCTAAGCAAGCCCATGCATTTTTGCAACAACTTCAGGATGTTAGGCCACAAACTGAATACCCTACCCCCCCCCCCCCCCCCCCCCACACACACAAACACACACACACACACACACACACACACACACACACACACACACACACACACACACACACACACACACACACACACACACACATACTGTGCACTACAGTATATTGTCTTTGCTTGTTTTCCCACCCTTGCTTTGTAAGGAGCGTGAGGTGTACAGAATATTCCCACATACTCCTAAAAATAATGTTTGTTACCATATTAAATACACCATCATATGTCTGAAAGTCCTGCTGTGTTTTGATGTCGTCTGTTTATTTTCAGGACACGTGAGTCACCACATTTATCTAGCAGCATTCAGAGATATCTCCGACCTGCGTTTCATTTCATATGTTCTAGAAGCCGTGTGGATGATTTGCATAGAGGGTTTTGCCCGCATGAACTCAACAAGCAGATGTTTCCTGGTGAAATGAGAAGTTTCAGAAGAGAAAGAGAGATGCATAACCAAGGTCACTGGTTTCGTATGCCCTGGTTTAGCTGCTATTCTTATGACATTCGTCAAGCAAATGTCTAGACAATCAATGTTTTCTTTCTTCTTTTTTGCATTATTTGCCCTGTTAAACTCTTCATCTGCCAATGAACATAAACCCTGAATCTTTGAGGCTTTCCTTATTTCAGCAGCCCACCAGAAACATTTACGATAAGTGTTCTTCATCTAAACACAGTGTACTCAATGATGCATTCACAAAACAACAGCATCAGGTTACTAAGCCATAGTTCCTGGGTGAAAGTCTTAAGAAACTCTAGTATTATTCAATGTGAGCTTTAAAAATGTGCTATTACATCTTGGATTCACATGAGCGATCACTGATCAGTATTTCACAGTGTGCAGTGGGAAACACCCTTTTTGACAGATAAGAGCTCTCCTCCATGCTTCATCACCTGAGGGCACCAGGAAAGTGTTTCTGTTCATCAGCAGCATTTGTAAAGACGTCAACCTCCTCAATGGGTCTGGTAAGCTGCATTTTCCATATTTATGAAACCGTTGCTCCCGTTTCCTGAATTATGCATGATGAAATGTGTATATGTTTCAGTAAAAAAGAAAAGGAAACTAATAATTCACAGGGTAGATTTGATTCTTATACAGTAATAGTATATACATGGTATACACTGTATATACAGATCTACTTCGTATTTAGCCTAAATATAGTTATAGGCTGTTTATACAATTTTGCTATGACATTATTTATCTGAAAAGGAAATAACAGTTAATTAAATTGAGAGAATCAGTTTAACTAATTCTGAGAATAAATCATGAAACCTACATCATACTGTATGTACTGTGTGATATAAAAGAGTTTTGTAGGATGGGTATCAATGCTGTGTGAAATTGAAAGGTTTGATGATTTTCAGCGTAATTCACGGCCAAAGCTCTACCCTGGGGATATTGTCGAATTCCCCCGAAACAAATATTTCTCCCAGTTTGGAATTTACTATGGAGAAAGAGATGGCGTCCCCTATGTTGCACATTTAACAAGCAGGGGTAAGTTTTGTGTAATATTTATACAGTACATGCTGCATGATAAATAAATAAAAAGCAGCGTTCATTTATACAGCGTTCGTTAAAGGAAGCTTTCTCTTTTAGATGCTGAGACTAAATTTCTTCTCTTTGGTCGGGCCTTGAACGCTGCTGTAAAGCTGGACCCAGTTGATGTGGTTGGGAAAAAATACAAAGTGAATAATTACCTGGACGAAAAGCACCCACCTCGGGACTTCTACTCACACATCAAGCCAGAGATTGAAGATGCTATGACTAAAACCTTCACCTTTGATATCTTGTTCCACAATAGTGAACACCAGGCAACACTATTACGATACGGAGTCAAAAAATCCGAGCAAGTGAGAAATCTTTTTTTTTCTTTTTCTTGACACAATGAATGAATCAGTCAAATTGTTTTTCATACTAGAAGAGATGTTCAATACTTTTGATTGTACAGAATAACCAAACCCAAATATGAGAGTAAAAAACCCCCTTTACTTCTCTGTATAATTCTCTGCTACACTAGTGCACTTATCCCAATGTTTCACTATTGCTTGGATATCATCAGGGTAGAAAGATTCTTGTTAATCCCAGGAACTCTTATAACAGCCAAAACATGTGGAAATGTGAAAACATCAAGGGAATGACTGAATTCATGAGAATGGTTGATCTGAACACCTCTCGTATTACAAATTATTATTTAACATTTGCGTGTATGTAAAAAAAAAAAAAAAAAAAGAATATATATACTGTAACACCTACTCTAAATCACATTAAGTCTAATTATTAAAATGGTGGGGAATTAGTGAATAAGTAATAATAATGTAATAGTTTGGTAGTTCATTATGAGCTAGACAATAATGATCCAATCTTATAAATCACATGTAAAACTGATAATAATAATAATAATAATAATAATAATAATAATAATAATAATAATAATAATAATAATAATAGGAAGAAGACAAAGCCTTTATTTGTCATATATTCATTAAAGCTTAGGAAAAAATTACTTTCTTTGCATCTCCCAGTCTGTTAGAAAGCTGGAGCCAGTATTATAGGGTCATATTAAGAGCCTTGCTCATGGGCCCTACAGTGCCAGTTTGGTGATGTGGGACCTTGAAACCCTGACCTTCTGATCAGTAATCCAGAACATCACCCACTGAGCCAGCACTAGACTAGACAGCACAGGAGTCAAATCTAGACCTTCTGATACACAGATAGATTCATTATCACATCAGCTCCTCAAATGCTGTCTTAACTACCTTAGTTTTATCATTTTTTATGATATGATATGGTATGGTATGGTATGGTATGGTATGGTATGGTATGGTATGGTATGGTATGGTATGATATGATATGATATGATATGATATGATACTCATTCTTTTCTTCTTATTATTTTTTTCTTAGTACGTGCAGGTAAATACATAAATACTATGTTCTTTTCCAAATATTATCAAATCACCAGTGATGAGTTAGTTAGTATCTCTCCAAAAGCTATATAATACTTGGGTAATTATTGCTTAATTCATAATGAGCTACCAAACTGCCATTACTTTATTATTACTAGTATCCATTAGGTTTATGTAGGTGTGAATATAGTAGACTTTATGAGTTAATGATGAAATGAAGAGTTATCCAAATCTTTACCGATTGCAGTTTGGGTTGTCAGGTTTCTTACAGTAAATCATATTATAACATGCCATAACATATACAGACTTTTACAGACTATATTTAGGAATACATTAGGCTGTCCTTATCTAATTCTGATGTCATGTGGTTTCCAGATTGACAAAGCCTATGCGATGATAGTGCCGACCTGGCGTGAACCTTTTGAGAAGAAGAAATTTTGATTCAAGATCTCCAAATCTCCACTTGGTGGCAGACAAGAGACAGTCAAGAATGTATAACTGACACATGGCATGAAGTCAAAGTTTGATTCCAAAAGTGTAATTCATTCTGTGTTATGAGTTTGTAGAAATCAACCATATTGTGGTGCTGGAGAAGAGTGGAGAGTTTAGAGTTAGGAAAGTCGATGTCATTTCTTAAAATATCTAAAAAGTAAAAAAAAAAAAAAAAAAAAGTGTGGAAAGAAAACAATACTTCAGATTTCCTATTTCTGTTTTTGCTTGAAATAATATTGCTCTCATATATCACCAGGTTACAGAACAAATATTCTACTATATTGCGTTTCTACATTTCCATTTAATATTTAAGTGTAAGATTTCTCTACCCTCACAATAACCTGTCATATACGGAGCTGTTGATTTTACACAGAATACCTTTTTAAGGAAGTATTTCAGATATATTTCATCATGAACAGGACCCAATTATTTCCAGTCTTTCTCTTTTTACATTGTAGTTATATCATGCATTAAATAATTTGAAACCTAAGTACTGGAAACTTTCCATATTTCCATATTTAACATAATCTGAAACACCCTTGACATGCTGTATTTTATCTTTAAATGTTTTTTTTTTCAGCGTTACATTGGAGTTCTTTATACAAATAGTTACATAAGCTATGTGCATATTAGAAGATAGTCTGTACTCCAGCTTTCTGTCGCTTTTTTTCAATGATTGTTTTTTATTTCTGGAATTCATATTGGGTACACATTGTAAATATTTTTATATGAGCAAAAAAATTGGAACTGCAATGTTATAGTAATGCAATTTTAGAAATATTTGCATTAATAACATTAACAAAAACATTATCAAGATTTTCATTAAGAGAGATTTGCAAAATTGATAATAAACCGTTGTTCATCATAAATTGCACATGCAATGAATAAATATTTTGTTGTAATGTGTGTGTGTGACAAATATTGAAGACCCCAAGAGAGAAGGAGAAAAAGAAAAGAAAAGTGCATTTAATGGGGACCTATTATCGAAAATACACTTTTAAGTCATTTTAGACATTCAGTGTATCTGTACGAACCAAAAATGTAAGAAAAACTATTAAGTGCTTTTTTTTGTTTGTTTGTTTGTTTGTTTTGTTTTTCCATTTTTGTATGGGCCAAAGCTTAAACAAGGTAGACTTTTCCCCTATTGTGATCTCATATAAGAAGAGTCTCTCCCCCCAGCTTATTGCTCAGCATTGTCATCTTAATATGAATAAGTAAAATAAAGGGAGTTTGCAGCTTGAGCATTAATGAATTATTACACTTTAAGGGAACTCTAAGACCTCTGTTAACTTTTAAGCTCTAAGTCTGCTATTGATTTTACCAAAACCGTTCTTCACTCGCTCGCTGTTATCAATATATTGATTTTGCTGTCCTTCATTTGACCCAATTTGTGTTTGTCACATCAGGTTTTAGGTAAAAGGACATTTAGGAAGGTTGGAATCAAGAGCTGTATAATTAGGCCCTGAATTCCAAACAGCAAGAAACAGACAATAGATTTAAAACGGTGACATTCAGAGACTGATTGATTATTGATCTCTCTGGTTTGTGAGGTGGCCTCAGTTAGAGCTGCATAATTCAAAGGAGGGTTAAGGTGAGCTATGGTCTGATTATTTCACCTCATTAATATTTTATGTCTTCCTTTTTATTTCTTGTCGACTACTTGCTGTTTTTTCAAAATCCTCGCCTAAGCTCCAGCTAGTACACACGCATCGATTGTTGTCTGCTTTAACACAACTTCTTATTTGTAATCTTTTTAGTTCGACAAATTATCCAAATTTTTCTATTTTATGTATGTGAAGCCTTTTTCAGGCTCTGATCCAGCTCCTGGCTTGCCTGTGTTTCTACCTCTGTTGATGCCTTATTAATGGTTTCTGTTGACAGTCTTTTCTCTGTAGCTGTCTCTGCCTGACACAACATAACAAAATTATCTATAATTGCTGAATTCTAGCTCTACATTTCCCTGCCATGAGATCAGGTGTTTCCAAATAATTTAAAATGCAATCTTAACCTTCCATATCTGATCTTTACAATTTTTCAGGTTATGCTGCCGTCCCAGAATCACTCCTGAGCCTCCTCACAAGGTCAGTCACAGGGACTGTTCTACCCTTGTTACTTTATTTCTTTCATTCCTAGTGTTCATCACAGTAGACTAATGTGTCTAGCAAAAGTGACAAGTGTTAAGCAAGACATACACACATTTTCCTACAAAGCCTTCAACGTTGAGCTTCCTGTCTGTCCATGACAAAAACAGCTTGTTTAATCTAAACCTTGGTTAACAGTTTTTATTTAAATAAGGGTGCAAACTAGGTATGTTCATGCTAACCCCAGTGGTCTTGCATATTCAATCAGAATATGATTCCGACACCACAAGGCGACTTAATGTCTTTACTAGTTTAAAACAGGTTTTCTTTTAAGGGTTAAAAAACAAACAAACATTTAAGTCAGAAATAGACCAGCCGGAGACCCTACATGTACATGCACTGTGATTATCATTACCATTATCTCACCTTGTTTCTTACACTTCCAACATACACAACAATCTGTTAACCCTGACTTTTGAACTGTATATGACTCTGTATTATGCTGCTGCATGATATTGGATACACTCCCCTTGGTGTGCCTGCTCCTGTTTCTTTGTCCACAATTTCTTGAACATATACCTCAATTCATTCTCACCTGGATGCTCCAGAGACCTGTGCTTCTCAAGGCTTCTTTCATAATTATAAGGTGTTGCATATGATCTAAACCTGTTTAATGCTATAGTCATGTATAGTCATGGTGTGTGTGTGTGTGTGTGTGTGTGTGTGTGTGTGTGTGTGTGTGTGTGTGTGTGTGTGTGTGTGTGTGTGTGTGTGCGTGCGTGCGTGCGTGCGTGCGTGCGTGCGTGTGTGTGTGTGGTGTGCGTTTATCGCCACCTTTGGCATGTTCAGTATGGATCTGGGCCGAGATTTCTGTAAATCTTTTTTGTTACCAGGTTTGTTGCTGAAAGCGCTGCATAAATAACTTTTTTGGCTGCTCTATGTCAGATGCCCATTGTGCGTAAAGCATAAAGCATTTATGCAGAATGGGCATCCAGCATAAAGCATTTGACTTCAAAAGCTTTATGCTGGATGCCCATTCTGACAGAGCCCTCACTTTTTAATCCAGACTTGGGACTGGCATGACTGGCGAGGTATCTGCATACCTAAATTTACTGAATCTGAAGAACAATAAATGACAAGAAATCTGACAAGCAAGCTAGTAAAGCCTAACCCTTTGTTTCAAATGTTTTACTGAATGCCATGTTTACTAGTTTCTTTGTCAGATCCCTTATTATTCTTGATGAGTTTTTACTTGATTTGACCTCTGCTCTTCAGTATGGATTTATCCAGTCTAAAACTGTCTCTTTGCCCTGAACCCTTGCACTGGATATGGATATTGATTTTTGGAAAGTCCCTAATAACAGACACTAACATACAAATACCACTGGTTTCCAGTGTTTAATGGGTTTCTGGAGAAATGTATACATCTACAAAAAGATTAACGTTTTAGAAATATAAACTACAAAAGAATTACTGATTTACTGACATATACAGTATAAAACATTCATTAAAGCCAGGCATAAATAATAATCAGACCACTATAGTTTGACATGCCGCTTAATCTGCATTTGTTAACAATAAATATTTATTAGCATAAAATTCCCGAACAGTCCTCTGTTTTACTAAGAGTGCTGGCTTGAGGTGGTTCAGCAGCTTGTTCCATTTCAAACATTGCCGAACTAAATAGGTACTTTATCATCATTTGCATAATTTGCTTAACTATGCTAAATCTCATTGCCATGTTGCAATTTAGGGAAGTTAATTGGTTTAGACACAGTCTCTGTGCCAGTGTATTTATAAGCTATCTTCTCTAATGAGGCTTCAGTAATGCAACTGTCCTACTGTATTAAGTGTGACACTTCACAAAACAGTCATTTTAGATCTATACAACGACAGATCGTCTCATCTACCTGCTCTATAATTTTATTCTGTGCCCTGATGATAACTGAAGGCAACAGTCAGAGGCTTTAATCTACCTGTTTTTTTTTTTTCTAGGTTTATTGTATAAAAGCTAGGACTCAATTATAGATTTAATTTTTTTTAAAGTGTAAATCTTACATACTGTAATATACATAAGAAATTACAGTATTTTCAACATGAAAGAGGGAACATTTATAACAGTAGTCAGCTGATGATTTAATTGGGCACAAAATCCTTTTTTATTCGTTTTTTATGGAATCGAGATGGTAAGTTTGTGCATTGAGACTTGTTTGAGAATTAGATGTTTGCAATGAATGCACAATGTTTGCACAATGAATTCATTAAAGGAGCAGTCAATTGTAAGAATGCACACTCAACAGCCATCTAATGAGATTTTTATTACATGAACTGCAAAGAATTGTGAAAATTAAATCCCAAAAACCATTCTCAAAATGCACTTGTATTATAAATAATAATGTGTTTTTCATTGCGAAAAAGTCATTATATTCAGACATATACTGTATATAACTCAAAGGCATAAAGCAATTGGGAGTCACGAGGGGAAATGTGAAATATAGACTAGAGGCTAGCAGAGATATCCAATAATGCAAAACAAATAAACGATTATTGTCTTGCCAGAGTACATTATTTAGTCATGTTCAGTGTTTGGCAGGATTGTTAAAGTGCCTCCTAGATGATCCTGACACTGGCATCACTAATAAATATTTTTTACTTATTAATTTAAAAAATAGCAATAACTAATAAATTTCAACTTCTTAAAAGCACTTAATATTAATAGCATGATCTCCCAGTGCTAGCAATGGGGGAAGATTTTTGTACATATACTGTATATAAGTCTCAAATAAGGAGACATAGAAACTATTTTATCGATAAAAATTGCTGTTTTCAATTATTATAGAAGAGTAATCTAATAGTAGATAGTAAAGGGATGTCATATCACAATGGAACTATCACTCCTAAAAATCTGATTAAATGTGGTTTTATTCCACTACCATACAACTACCACTAGTTTCCAGTGTTTCACAGGTTTCTAAAGAGATTTAAGCATCCACAAAAAAAAAAAGAAGACCTTTTTAGAAATACAAACTGCAACCGAATTACTGATTTCTGGTTGCCTGTTACTGGTATAAAAACATATAATGCACATTTACACATATAATACAAAAAGGGGACATGTCAAAAGAATGCTGATGATGTCATGCACCTCTCCTGAACTCCTGACTACTTTCTGTACATCGACTTCTCTTCGTCTTGGGACATAATATGGCAAGCAAAGATGAATAACATTTGCCTTAAAAAGTTTAGAACTATGTTCATGTTGTTGTGAAAAAAGAGGAGGTAATTTATCATTCATACATCGTCAGTAATCACTTTATCCTGGTCAGGGTCTCTTCGTCACCATAGGAGATTAATCAAAATTCACAAGCTTGCTATAACACAGAGCAAACTTTCTCTTTGATCATTGCTTTTGCTACAATGTACAATGAAATAATCAATTTATCAACTTGTGTTTGCAATATTTATTTATTTATTTATTTATTTATAGAGCATTCATTTATATATTCAGCTTCAGTTCTGCATCATCTTTGTCAGAGCTAAGGTGGATACTGAGTTTTTCCTGAGGACACCAAATTCACAGTCAACGGTCAAAGCACTGAAATGGCAAGGCCAATTCTTCTGTTTTTGCTAACACACCGAAGACATTTGGGTTTGTGGCCAAAATATTAAGTCAAAAGCTAAATTTCAGATCTCTTCTTAACAGATTTTTACAGCTTAAAACATGGCACCCACTGCAATAGAACAACACAACAAAAAAAGAACAAGATCATCTTAAAGTAAAAAGCGCTGCATTCTTCTAATATAATGCCTTCAGTTCTTGTTTTTTTTTGGGATGTTTCTCCCTTTGGTTTCCTCTATGAGATGTGGAATGCATGCTCAATAGTGTTAAGGTCAGGAGATTGACTCATCCAGTCTAAAACTTTACTCTTTTCCCCAGATGAACCCCTTTGTTGTTTTGACAGTGTGTTTTGGGTCATTGCTCTGCTGCATGATGAAGTTCTTCTCATCTCTGTATTTATTCGCAAATTCCAAGTTGTCCTTTCAAATCAAATAGTTTAATGGTATGGGCTCTAAATTTCTAAGCTCCAAGTAGTCTTCAAATTCTGGATTGTAATACCTTCACCCCTGGATGTTGTTGACTATGTCATTGTATTATTTTGGGGGTTTTCTTTACACAATTTTTCTGTCAACGACTGTGATTGTTGTGAGGCCAACCTGTCTCATTCCCTATTTCACCCGATTTTCCTATTGCATTTTGAGAATATAAATCAGTTATTAATGCTATTCCAAGTGGCTTATTAGAACTTTATAAATTTCATCTTAGTTTGTGTGAAAGCGTAACTACTGTATGTATGATGAACCAATCATTGGTGGTGTTCTCATCACTGATAAAAATGTAACAATAAACATATACGTCAACACATTCATAATTTAAACAAGCATGTTTCAAAAAGTAAATTTTATTGGGCCTCAATAACTGATAATATAAACTGGAAAAAATCATGGCTCATTTCATGTAAATATCCTATTTCCAACCAGGTTAAAGAAGTTTACTTTAAAATATTATACTGTTAATTACATAATTGCATAATTTGTGGACATTGTGGACCTGTGTACATTCTGTGTCAATTTTTATATTTTTATGGCTAAATTCTACATTCATAAATGTAAATTTTCTTAATCATCTCCTAAACGATCACCTTTCCTCTGTGAAACACACAACCTCTTAAACTCTTTAAATCTAATAGAAAATCATAAGTCTGGTCTGTTATTGTCTCAACATTTCAATTAAGTTGATGGAACACTGTGAACCCTTTTTTTAATTTAGTTATTTGTCTGTTTACTCTGTCTACTGTTATTACTTATTTGTATATTTTTGTTAAGTTCGCTTATATTGTATAACTTCTTTTTAACTGTGTATAATTATTTGTATAATTCATACCTGAATCTTGTACTTTTACATCTTTCATACTGTACATATTTTTTTGTGATTTAATAAAATAAAATAAAAGAGTTTTGTACACTTTATTCAAAATGAACACTGAAGTAATATTTTAATAATACTAAATTGCATTTAGCTGAAATATCTGGAAAGAGAATCTAAAATTCTTATATTCTCAAATATCTTTAGTGTATAGTTAAAAAATATAAGAATCAGCCTTGCCTCTTCCTAGAGAAGTACAGTTAAAAAACTGTGGAACAAATGGAAAAAATACAAGGATGATAGCTTACTTATTATACAAACATAGTGTGTTTTTAGTCGTAATCCACATTACTGCATTTTTATCCATTTGCAGTTAAAGAATATCTTAACATTCCTGAAAGTAACCATGATTGTACTAAATTAAAGTAAATCCTCAACCCCAAGTCAATTATTGTAATGTGTGAAACAGTGTGTATTTTTCAAGAGAGACAAATTCTTCCCTTGGATTTTTAATTCTCCTCCCTTGATTAAAAGGGGCAGGCTCAGGTCATACTAATCAACGTCCCTCAACAAAGAGACCTGCATTGTGTTCTTAGGGCGGGTTTCCATGACTGTCTAATCAAAGCTACGCCTAAGGAAATAACAGCTACTGTCTCGTTCCCAATCTTGATAACAGTGTAGGCTTTGAATGGGTTGATTGCTAGCTATGATGTAAAGCCTGAACAAGACTAATACTTTTGAGTTTATCAGGAATGTGATGTGTGTGTTTCCCCCAGAGGAGTTTAGATGCGCACAATGTTGAATATACTTTTTATGACATAACACATTTCCATATTTATTGTTTTGTTTTATGTATAAAGCTTAAAACAAAGAATATTTTGCAATCATATTACAAATATAATATGATAAACAAATATGCAAGGAATAGTAAAGTAAATGCAATCTTTTAAACTCCCAGTTGTAGGTGTCCAGCCTCTAAGCTTGTACTCTTAAGCAAGAATTTTATAATAATCTCATAGCTTAGGGAAGAACGGAATGGACATTTTCTGGTGTATCTCTTTCAGCCAGGAAATCAAAATTTTGTTGGTCTCAGTCGGTCTGAGGACAAACAGAAAAATAGAAATTATAATAATAATAATAATAATAATAATAATAATAATAATAATAATAATATCCATCACAGACTACCGATATGGTTGTATATGGTTCTTTCAACCCAGGTTTGAGGTAGGGTCTTGTCATGATAACAAGTCTGACTGTTTATAATAATAGACTAAATAAGATCATATCTTAAACTGTCATATCATGAGCCTGATTCATTCTTAGACTACAACACAGCACAAACCACACTCTATTGAAAAAAGGCAGCAAATTTGGAAGGATACCTCAAAATCAAGTAACGTGTATTGCAAATAAATGTTCTCACATCCTTATTGGTGGCTTTTCATACAATTACACATTAAAATAACCTATAAAGTGACACGTAAACCAAAATGTTTGGTATATTGTGCTAATTAACTCAGAAGTAGTGGAGCTTAATGATTCTTTGGGGGTACTTCTGGTTGGGTTGACCCAAACAAACTGTTAAATGATGATTTTTTAAATATATATACCGTACCTCACAGTACAGAAAAATCATACTATGTACGCTGATGCCCCCGCTGTGTCTGATCTGGCTCGTTATGCTTGACCCATACCAAGGTTGGACAATCAAAAGAAAAGATTACAGTGTGCCAAGATGCACAAACAGCAGATGACTGGAGTTGAGTTTGAGATGTTTGGATCCGAGGGAAGAACATACGTATGTCAGACGCATAGCTCATGAAAAGATGATAGATGCCTGACTAACACTGTCAGTGAAGCATGGAGGTGGAAACCAAACCTTTCAAACCTTTTCTTGGTATTTGGTTCTTAGAACTTAGCTTGTGAAATATCTGACATACTCAGCATACAAATAAAAATGTTCTTTAAGTGCTGATTAAACTTTTACATGCTTGGGGTAAGCTCTGTGCAGTATACAACTGATATTCTATGTTTTATTAATCTGTCATGAGGGGAAATGCTCTTGCTCTTTACTATTTGGAAAGATTTGTTATGCTACAGATTTGCTCAGGTTTACTTTCCTTATGGCAGAATTGTACTGTAAATTAATACAGTAGATACATTTTAAATGTTAGTACATAATTAATGACTGTTAACTGTCTCTAAGGTCCAAAAGCTCTATACAGAACAAATATTTCCAATGTGTTTTTTATATTAAAAAAGTAATAAAACTCTACAATTTACTACAGTATAGTACAAACTCTTGAGTCTGTACTACAACTCAAGAGTTTGTACTACACTGTAGTAAAAAAGTAAATAAGTACTGGAAAAGTAAATCAACTGTGGGCCGCCCCTTGCTTTAACCTGTAGGATGCAAATTCGCACCTCTGTCTTCTGTTTCTTTTTTGGTCAGAAACAAACAAAAAAACATGCACAGCTATACCATTCTTCAGTTGCATCAATTGATTGGTCATTATCAGCCTGAAATAATGTCCTGGATATGTCTATGGACACAGGATCTCTGTACTCCTCCTTATAAGAGATTTAGAGGATGACTGGTCATTAGAATATAACCGGGGTTCTGTTGAAAATACCCAAGTCTCTGACATGTACAGTCTCAGCTTATGAATCATTGATTCCGGCTGAGTCGTGTCGTTACTTGTCACTAGACACAGGCACTTGTGGCTAGTGAGTGCTAAAGCTGCAAGGCTTGGATCAGATTTACCTCTGAATTACATTCTAAATTTGTTAGTCAGTGCAGAGGATGTCCAAATCGGACAGCATCTTCTAAGAAATATCGTAAAAACAAAAGTTCAGCAGAGCAGAGTCTTGAAAAATTACTTTCTTCATACAGTATTTGGAGTAAAAAGTTTTTTTAACCTTGGTAATTATGGCCTACAGTATGTGACATGACCTAGTGCAACTATTTACGAGTCAATTTGAGTGCAGAGAGAGAATAAAAGGGATAGCAGTTCACAGAACATCCAATGGAAGAACACTTAACATGGATTCGACACATGTTTAGTCATAAACATAAATGTTTCTTTAAAAATAAAAGCAGTTGAAATAGTCTTACCAGAAACATTGCGGTTTTGGAAAAACTAATAAATATAAATAATATTCCACTTTTATATACCATACTTTTAGTTAAATTAAGTAGTCCAAAAATAACATTAAGCAATGGTAAAACAAAGAAAAATATTTATCCAAAAATAAGATAAAAAGCTAAACAGTAACAGATGAAACAGTAACAAAATACTGTCAAAATCAATGGCAAGAAACATACACTGAAAACCAATTTACCTCTCCATTTGGGTCCAATGTCCACAGTCCTCAATATGAGCCCTCGATAAATTGGGAATCTTCAAATTAAATGGAAAGAAAGAAATAATACAGAGTTAGCTCCTAATGCTGATAGAGAACTCATTGTTCATTGTGTTTATTGTGTATATAAAAATATTCATATTTATCAGATAAAACTAGGACGGCAGGTTTACTATTTGCTCCATGCCAGCGGAAAACTGGGGAAGAAGCACCCTGTCTTTTCCAGCAGTCACCATCAACGCTGGCATCAGGATCTATATAATGGGAAACATATTTGTGATATACTGTATACTAAACATCATTACAAAGGAAAAATAAAAATAAAACATCAGACAGGACATTGCACAGCAACACTCAAGCGAGCTCAGCCTCCACATGAAGAGATATGTTTATCAGAAAGGTAGCCCATGAAGCAGAGCACTTCATGCAATGCCTCTCAGGAGCAGATGTTAGGGAATAGACAGCACAGGCCATCTGCTGTGTCCAGTGTGAATGGTTATGCTTGATGCCATGTGAGTTTGCAAAAGAGCAGAAGAGTGTGATATTTTTGACAGCGTGGTGTTAGAGCCATGATTTTCTGGCATAAAGCTGGAACACGGCTACAGAAACTGGCAAACACTTGCCTTGCTCCTTGGCCTCGAACACATCCAGCGCCAGTTCCTCTCTACATTCCGATACAAATTCAGAGGACCCCTTGGAAACAAACATTCTCTCAGTATAAACAAGGATACAAGAATGATAAAGTGTATGAATACACAAACAGTGGAACTGGCAAATCAAGTTTACAAGAAGAAAAATTTCAAGGGTAATTTTTCCTTTTGCATATTATAAAGTGAGTAGTAAAATATATGAGTAGTAATTGTTTTCTTTATAACGGCAATGAGTGATATTTTGCAGGTTAAGAAATGTATAATAGGTGAAGCACTACTCTATGTACCTGAAGCCACTCTTTCTATACTGTTGGACGTAGTACTGCAGCTCTGCCTCACTCAGAATAGCACTTCTGGGAACTTCTTCTGGCATTCCAACAAGCAGACCACCTAAGATGAAGCAACAGTTTAAACCCTACTGGACGCTTAATTAGTAATTGTTATTAGTAACTAGCCTTAAACAAACTATTCCAAAATAGCTAGTGCAGGTATGACATCTTCAGGGTCTATTTCTGTTCAAAAATAAGCAAATATAATTGGCCATATTGTGTCCAGTACTCAATATTGTTTAATTTAGAAATCTGTTGTATAAGATCAACATTGCACCCGTAATCATGATGTATACTGAATATCATCATAGACAGGATTACCTGTAGCGCTTGCCCTGCAAACTTGTGCTGAATCACAGCCATGTTGATATTCAGTGTCACTGCACCCTTGATCATTTAGTGCTTATTGCTTAAGTATCAGTTTAGGTACTAGGTAATGGAGGCATCACAGGGTAAAACTGCATCATAAATCAAACTTCACCATCTGCATGTACTGTAAGGGAAGAGAGGAGGAGAACGAACCCCTGCTCATCAAAGAGATCATTAACAACCCTCAGCTGTGTAAACTGCACAACTATTGCCTCCAGTAAGGACATCTGTTTATGGATCTGACTACCCCATCAATCCTGACCAGGTCAGGAAAAAAATAATATGTAAAGAGAATTCCACTGAGGTGAAGTACTGAGCTAAGCTTGTTTAATACTTAGAAAACCATTCAAATTACTTAATATTCAAGGGCTGCAGTAATTTACTACCCTATACCTGTTTTACCTGTTTATAACCATAAGAAATCTGTATTTCTGATAGTTTTTTGTTATTTTTGTACATATACACAATATGTGCAAAACAGTGTGGAGCCCTGACTAACACAGCCATTTTTTCTATAATTAAGGCATTAATGTAGATTTGGGCCCTCTTTGCTGATATAACAGCCTCCACTAGTTTGGGAAGGCTTGGCACTAGATTTTGTCATGTGACGGTGGGGAGTGGGAGTATGTAGTAATAGTGAGAGCATCAATAAAAACCTGATCCAAGGTACCAGGTTTTCTTTTAAGCATGAAATATTTTCTTAATATTGTCTGCAACAGGTCACTGATTCAAAAAAGCTAATGACAGCGAAGCAACAAGCACCTGTAAAGAGATTTTGCTCTTTCCAGGAACTCTAATGCTAGACACTCTAGACACTTCTAATCTTTATCATCGTTTTGTAATACCTAGCATTTAAGAGATTTTAATACCTGGACAATGTCATAAACACCATACTACTGCTGTATATTTAATAATATGTCATTACACTATTGTAATTACTATTTAGAGATACTAATTTTGAGAATGATGGTAATGTTTTAAGAAATTTAACAATTAAAAAAAGTGTAAAATAATTCATTCATAGAAAAGTGTTTACATTTATTACATTTAAATGCAGTTATTTGTTTTACCTCTCTTAATGACCCCAGTTGTATCAAGTTGAGGATGAGTGTCCTGTAACACATATCACATACAGTACATTACACAGTTCAAGGAATTGGCTATGTTTGTTTGGATAGTAAGAAAAAAGCTTGTCTTGCTTTTGCTCACCAACAGCCAATATACCGGCTATTTTGTTCCTTACTACATACGGTAAGTTAACTGAAAATATTTAACCACTCGTTTAAAGATTCGGGATTAGACAGGTTTTGGATGACTACAGAGCTGACTGCAGATCATTGTGTTATTTGGAAGAATGTAGTGAGGCCCACTCTTTGGAAAAAAATCCTTTTAAAAACAAATTCCTGAATAGTTTGACATCTCATGTGTTCCTTGTATATTATGGAAAACTATGTCATTGTACATTGTGTAAAAAAAATACAATATCACATCTTTTGTATACATTCCTCTGTAATCCTTCAACATTTTGGAATGTGCTGTAGATTCCTCTTCATTTATGTGTACTGATGAGTCTTAACATTGCAATATTCATTAAAAGAAAATGAATACTGTAGCTTATCAGCCTCACCTTTTGCTCTAATGAATTTTCTGAAGTGCACACTGAATGGTAATTGAATAATATTTGATTGATAAGGTAGATATCTGGATTCATTTGTTCCTAACAGATATGATCTCTTAAATCCCTCTATTAATATTTCTTATATTATTCAGGATGAGGATTAAAAAAAAAAAAGAAAGAAATCCACTTTGGAATTTCTAAACCTGCACTAAAATCTGTCTACCCCATTATGGACTAAATGACATTTATGAATGCAGCGTGTGTGTGGAGGAAGATGAGTGGACACTACAATTAATGCAGGGTATTCCTCTGAGGTCTCTTCTCTCTGTAAGCGCACGATTTTCTCTATTTGACATGAGCAAGTGTGGGAATAAAAAGCAGTCATCAGAGCATGGTCCATGCCAATGCCAAATACTCCCAGTGCATCCACTGACATTAGGAGTTGCTATAGCTGTCTTAGCTAGGCTGAGTGATGAGCTGGCTGGCCAGGAGTGACTCATTAGTCCAGGAGCAGAGCCTCAAGTGAAGGGCCTTTAACCAGCCCTCATTACAATTCCAAGTCACTCAGCCACAGCACCATAACTCTTTGATCTCCATCAGGGTGGCTTTCTTATGGTCAAACTAAACCTTGAAAACCTATGGAAAACCTAAAAATACCCCCTAGTTATAAAAAATACCCCCTTGTTATAAATACTCTCAAAGACTCACCAGGGGAGTCTGCAAGCTTGTAACGCTGACACCTTTTACTCTTCTTCAAACTACTAATTTTCACATGCTGTTCTGTGAAACAATTAAGATAAAGAATTTATCTTGAATTTGAAAAAATGAATTTCTGTAATTTGTTAAATAATTAACAGTGATCTCATTTGAGCTTAGCCATCCTTGCTACGACTCTAACAACTAAAAAAAATGTGCTCCATATACCCTCAGCAAAGTACTATGATCAGCATTAAAATTAAAATCAGCTGCCTATTATTGTGTGGGTTTCACACAGTAAACCTCATCAGTATGCCAAATAAAGCTTGCCGTGTGATGGCCTTATAGATTTTCAGCACTGGATCTTAAAGTCTTGTATATGAATTGACAACCTGAGTTAATTTTTTATCCTCACCTTCCTCAGGTTTGTCATTGAAAAACGATGCTTTTTACCTTTACTTTGAAATCTCACCTTCATTTTCAAATCAATGCCTACAGGCACGAATACCAAAAAGTCCTTGTAGAACTGACTTTGGGAAAACGTTATAAAGTATGTAAAGGGGCAGGATCAATGAATATTGGTTAATATCTGTAGATCAAAAAATTAAATGGAGAAGTACAATAACAGAGACTTTTTTTGGTAAAATATAATTATACATAAGCTACATAAGTAAGTGTATTAAGGCTGTTCAACATAAGTTTTTAAGAATCTTAATAATCAACTAATTCAGAAAGCTCTTTTTATTGTTTTATCATAATTATGGTTTACATATTTTTTGTAAGCTTCACCCAGTAGGGAATGCAGCATATACAGTGAGAACTGTACATTTCCAACATAGTTGTATTGAGAGATGAAGTGAATCCTGATAATAACTTTTAAATCTCATGTAAATTTTCAGAGAGCATAATTACCAGATCCTGGTTTACCTATACTACCTGCCACTTCAGATGGGTCAAACTATTGGTCTTCAAGTACTGAAATCAATTAAGGAGATTTGAAATGACTGGAATTAGCTTAAGAACTGTCCAACACATTATCATAACCTGTAAAGACTGTCCTGAACCTTCAACTTTGTGGAAGAAATGTGGTTGGAAAACAATTAATGAATGGAGATCACTTAAACGCAGAATAAACATCCATGGTAAAAACCTGACAGTAGAAATCACAGCTATATGAAAGTAAGAGCATTTCCACATGCACAATGTGATGAGAACTCACAGGATTGGGACTAAACAGCTGTGTGGCTATCACTTTTTAGTGAGCCTAATCAGAAAAAAAAGAATACATTTTGCTAGGGATCATAAAGATTGGACTTTAGAGGAATGGAAAATGGTTATGTGACCTGATAAGTGCAGATTGACCCTGTACCAGAGTGATGGGTGCATCAGGGTAAGGAGGAACACACATGAAGCGATGCATCCATTATGCATAGTGCCCATTGTTCATGCTTTTGGAGACAGTATTATGATCTGGGGTTGCTTTAGTTGGTAAGATTATATAAATTATTTATATATGTTTGTATGTTCTTATATAATGACGCAGGTAGTTTTGGTTGTGACATGAGTGAGAGGTTTGTATGAATGGGCTGGTTCGAATACATTGTTGTTTCTGTAACAACAGCACATACACAGCAGAATTCTACATAATCATAATTAAGAGCAAAAATGAATGGGTTTTAAAAAGAGTTGTATAATAAAATGTTTTTAATTCTTATAATCGTTGTTGTGACGTTATTTTGTTGGAAGGGAATAGGGAAGAATCTGCTTTATAGGTAAACACACACTACTTGTATCACACTACAAAATTTCAATATCTAACATCAATTGATAAAATATTTTAATTGGATGTTTTAATATATGTATAATATATAATCTTATTCCTTACATAATTATTCTTATTGGGTGGATTTAATGAATTAATTCATTAATTAATCAATCATTAAACCATTGTATTAAAGTATTGAATTAATACAAACAACCGCAGGACCAACAACAATACAAATAATTATTATCGACATCATCATAAACAATGAAAACCTTCTGTGATAATTTTTCATTGACGTTTTCTGCAGCAATGTACACTAGTCTGTCACTTACTTTCTCATAACTAGCAGTGAACAGCAGTTTGAACGTTCTGTCCAGGTCCTTCTCCAGCTCAGCCTCTGCTACACCCTAGATAAACAGGGACATGCAGCAGGTTATATACTATCTATGTCACAGTCAGAGAATTTAGTATAAATACCAATCCAATTCCTCTCATCTTCACTTCATAATGAAAAACTTTGTGCGTGCTGCAGTATTTAAACCCACCCACAGGATGCAATGACAACATAGTAACCATGTAATAAGTGGCTGGTAGGAATGTGGAGAAAACACGATAGACAGAAACAAGCCTAAACTGACTTAAAACACGTACTTGGTTGTAGTTGTCACAATGTCAGTGGACTGTTAATGTTCTTCTTAATATGGAGCAAAAATTTTGTTTTTTGGAAACATACAATATGTACGACATGTGCAATATGTACAATACAATTTAAAGCAATTCCTGGATGCTGAATAATTTAGCAAGAGTGAATATATTACTCACAGGCTCCTGGAAGTAGATTTGATATTCAAAAACTGGTAAAGCCTTAAGTGTCTGCATTGGATTTTTGTTTGGATCCACAGGGAAAAGGGGAGTGTTGAGAGAAGCCACAGCCCTTCAGCCAGAAAGAATAATGGTTAGATATTTGACTTCCATATACAATATAGTAAAGCTATGGAATAATATCAGAGTTAGCAGAACCTACATTTGTAATACTGATAAAAAAATAAATAAAAATAAAGTGCAATGTGATGTTTTTCATTGTGAGTGTCAAGAAATTTAAAAAAGGGTAGTAGGTGACACCTTCTACATACAGTAGGTTCTACATAGACCTTTTAAAGGCATCTCTTAAGGTGTCAGCTAAAAAACATAATTTGTTAAATCATGCATCTCTAGTTAAAAGGCATATTTTAACTGGTGAACTCATGACCTTCTCAAAATTGGCGGAATATGTAACAGGTTATCTACACTGATACAAGTCATGGTGCTAGATTTGGTAGTTTGACAGTAGAGCGACATACCTCAGTCTCTCTGGGTAATACAGAGCCATGTTCCATGCAAATACACCACCCCAGTCATGACCCACCAGAGTAACCTGGGTAAGGCCCTGTGGTTGATAAAGAAAATAGCATTTTAACCAAGATTTTTGGCTAATCAGCACAACATTAATCTTGAATTTGTTTCAAGCTCTTTCATAATTGCACAAAAAAATATTAAAAAATAATTTGTAGTTTTGGCAAATCTGTTGACATAATTCCAGCCATCAAAAAATGTTTAAACTATTACAGTTCAGTGTTCTGTTTATCTTACAAGGTTCATCTCTGGCACAATGTAGTTCCCACTTTTTAATCCATTAGTTAGTGGAGGGGCATCCGTGTCCAGTAGTCAGTCATTGCCCAAATTAAAAATCAATCCCTCCAACTATCAGCTTAATTAACTTTATTTAAGACAATATTCATTTGATTAAACTGGCAACTGCAGTACATAATGAGAGGATAATTAGGACATTCAGACTAGAATGACAGACTTTCTCTCAGACACCTTAATCACATCACCTTAATCTCCACCTCACCACACAATCTTATCTACTCAGTGTGAAATATATTCCTGAATTCTATTCCTGAAATGTATTTCTATTTCCATCAATTCCTGCACTGAAAAAAATAAACCGAGAGCTGGGGTTACCAGAACATTACCACAAAAAACACGGTAGCAACGTTATTGGTTGTACGGGATTACACATCATTATACTGTATATTTTACGGATGTTTTCATTTTTTTATGGTTTATAACTAATTAACATGTTTATGTTGGTATAAAATCAGTTTATACCCATCAAATTCCAGGGTTTACATTGTAACAATCAGAACTGTCTAATTTAAAGGTTTTTGTTGTAAGAATTACGGTTAAAACCTATAATTATTTCACAAAGCAGACAAGAAACTATTTAATCTAAGGAAAAACCATTTACCGTTTACCATTACTATACATATTAACCAATATGTAAATGCTGTTGGACTATTTTTTTATTATAAATAACCACAGAGAATTCATTCAGTAATTCTGTGAAAGCCTCATTTTATCACACTCAAAATCAAAATGCTTAGCAATGTAACTTCTATCTAGCTGGAAGTTACATTGCTAAGCATTCTGATTTTACTGTTAAGAAACTATTAAGAGTGCTTAAGTCATACTAATTGATGAATACAAACCTAAATCAAATTATCCAAACCCATCAAAAGCTATTCAAGACGTTGACATCAGCATAGTCCCATGTACAGTATGTTTTAATTTAGACAGCCAATCAATATTTCGATTTTTAAAATCAAATATACAAATGTCATGGATATTTTTAAGCGTTTTAGGCAGACAATTCAGCCATTCAATTTTATAGAATGGCTTTTTTTACAACGTTACACAGAAAAATTGAAGGGAAAAAGGGAAGGAAAGGTGTGCACGTGCTGGTCTGGTGGGCAGTGCCCCGTTGGCATGCGTGCACAGGCTGGTGAGCGGTGGCGACGGGTAAGGGTCCCTAGGGCGCATTCCATTGCTCCGCTTGCTTGCCACACTAACTCGGTTTCCACGCGTCTGCTTCACGACTCTGCTCAGTGACTTCTTTTAGTTCCACACTGATAACCCAACAGACCCCGCACTGCACTCCCCGCTGGATTTTATAGCATGAGGAGAATCCCGGGACCCATCACTAGCTGGTGCCCATACCAGCAGCCCAGTCTCTTCGCACATCTGCCTACGTAGTGAGTGAGGAGTGAGTGAGGAGCGATATAAGATTTAGGCGCACGCCTATCACAGGCGCACGCTGTGACGATTTGTAATAAAACATGTAAAGAGGGGAATTCCGTGAAACAACCTTCCAATGAAGGTTTACTATACTATAGTAACACAGATGTCAACATCTGGTGGTTCAAATACTCATGTTATGTGTCTCTTTAAAAAAAGTCTCATGTTATGTGTCTATTTAAAAAAGTCTGGACAGATATTATTCTGATAAACTCTATCAACAAGGGTTTAATAAAATATATACTAATGGTTCAGTATATTGGTACAAAATAATGTTTTCCTTTTTATCGTAAATACAGTATATAGTAAATTTTACTGCAATAAATCATATTTTCATTTTTTAACTGTTAACTTTAAGGTCTTACTTTGTAAAACTACTTACTAGTTTTTCACTGTAAATTCTACGGTTATCAGAAGTTTTGTGAAATACAGTTTTATCCTGTAGCATTTATACAGTATTTTACTGTTACATTTACAGACATTTTTTACAGTGTGTAAAATGTTACTGTGGTATAAATCAAGAAAAAAAATCTCTGGCACTGGATAAAGTTCATTCGAGTGAATTATTGACACCTGGTGTGACCTAGCATCCTAGCATCTTCCAAATAGCTGGATTCTTTATGTATTGTCACTTTTGTGGTTAACTGCAATGCTAAAAACTATCTGTGAACCTTTTTATAAAACCAGCTTGTAGATGAAATAATAATAGCACGAATCATGCCAAAGTAAATAAATAACAAAATAACTGCAAGCAAACCAGGCAAATCACATCTACTTATCTTTAGTATTAGTGTGCAAATATTGGTATATGTTATAACAACAGAAAAAGACAAAAGAGAATTTATGAAAATTCAATTAAAATTAAATGGGTAAATGTTGACTGTTATTGACTCTGTTAAATCTGTTTGATCTGGATAATTATGTCATTTAAAATGTGGACTATTGGTACAGTATGTCTATTTTGTGTTCTATTTTGTATTCCATTTTCTCTGAGTCACTTCTCTAGAAGCACTGGTCATCTCCCACATGTGTACTGTGTCTGTTTTTTGGCTGTGTGCTCTACATGATGCAATTGCAACTACATGCCTGTTGTGTTATTAACCATTGCTACTGGATATTTGTAATTTCCTTCGGGATCAATAAAGTCTCTCTCTCTCTCTCTCTCTCTCTCTCTCTCTCTCTCTCTCTCTCTCTCTATCCTTATCCAGATTACTCTCCTTATCTACATCAACACCAGAGAACACTGTAATAAATCTAAACAAAAATAATTAATACAAGCCATTGTGCATAAAGATCAACCATAAAATAAACACTTTTCTTTGAAACCAAATTCTTCTGTTAGATCAGACTGAAGGCGAGATTGAAACACACTAAAGGATGTGGCTTAAGAGAGGAAGTTAAGTAGAGTATATAGCAAAAGGATTGTGAACAGGGCATATGCTGGCAGATACTTTATGTGGTAGGGCTGACTTTATCAATATGTGGAAAGATTTACAAGACATGCTCCATAAAGATGCCAACAAGGCAAGACAATACTCTGTGGTAACATTTCATATACTATCCATTCCAGCCATCATGGATACAACATTTTTAAATACTATGTGCTTTACAGTGTTAATATAAATATTTTAATTACTTTAATCAATGTGCCATGGAAGGGATACATTTAAATGGATTTTGACTACAGCTGGGTTTGACAGGTCTAATTTGCATCTTCTATTCTGCCTAGGGATCTGCTCTAAGTATATTTGCAGCTCGCACAACCAAAAAGTATCAAGTTGGTCTAGTTCAGTTTTTTAGGCCTCAGGGAGAAGAACTGCAAGGAGGAAAAAAATGTATACACATACCAACTTATCCAGAAAGGTCACCAGCTCCTATAGACAGACAGAGAGATAAACATTATCCAATTATTTCTCTAGCATGCCTTTATGTCACCAGTTGGGCCAGTGTGCTTTTGCTTACCTGTAAAATATTTTCTTGAGAATACTCCTCAATATCTGCAAAGAGAGCTGGGAGTAAGAGTTGTGTGGCTTAACTCTTCACATCTCAATGTCAAGAAAGCCACAAAGAAACCAATTACTGGAGGGGGAGACTACGCAATATTTTATTTCCAGGTAAACATTTCTCAGGATCCCATAAGGGAGTATTCAGCATATAGGGTATTAAAAGAGCACATTTCTCATTTTCATTCTCAGCATGATGCTTAAAGCATACAACAAGAATAGAGTAAGAATACATTAAGGTAGGTGTTGCACTTACTCAGACAGCTACACCAGAAGTATAAATTGAATGTGGGCCACAGGAAAAAATAATATATACCATCTCAAAGAGCAACAAATATTTGAAAGACATGTAGTATAATGTACATGAAAGAATCTAGGATATCATTTAAGAAATCTTAAATAAATTACTAGAACTTGACATAATGTAGTTTCTTAGAAAACACTAAAACAAATAATGTACTTTTTTTATCATGTGTTGTGTGAGAACTTGCATCTCATAATTTTAGCCATACCATTAAAAGCACTCATAGGTTAAGTTAAGTGAAGTGGAAAGAGGTGGGATATATGTGTCAGCAACTGAACAGTTTTTTGTGTTTTCCAATTAATGTGTTGGAAGCAGGCGGCATGGTGGTGTAGTGGTTAGCACTGTTGCCTCGCACCTCCAGGGTCTGGGTTTATTCCCAGCCAGGCTCGATTCATTCTGTTAATCGATTCCCAGCCAGACACGATGGTCATGGATGGAGCATGGATCATGGAGATTGCATGTTATCCCCGTTCTTGATGGGTTTCCTCCAGGTACTCCGGGTACCTCCGGTGTCCTCCCACAATCCAAAGACCTGCAGGTTAGGCTAAATGGTGTTCCCATTTAGTGTGTGTGTGCCCTGTGGTGGATTGGTCCCGCCTCATGCCCTAAGTCCCCTGGGATAGGCTCCAGGCCCCCCGCGACCCTGAATACAGGTATGAAGCGGTATAGATGATGAGTAAGAGTGAGTTTTAGAAACATTAAAATTGGTAAGCGTGAGGATCTGAGCAACTTTTGACATGGGCTAAATTGTGATGGATAGACAATTGGGTCAAAGGAAGTCCAAAACGACAGGTCTCATGGCATGCTAGGGAAGGCTAGCTATGATTAAAATCTGTCAGAACACATTACTGTTTGCTGCGAAGGGAGTTAGCACATAAGCACTAGAATGTGAACATTGATCAGTAGAAGAAAGTGGCCTGGTGTGATTAATCACTTATTCCCTGAGATCATCAGGGGTAGCCAGGGGCTTAAGTGAGTATCTGGGGAAAAGATGGTACTACAATGCAATAAGAGAACAATGCAAGCCAGTGGAAGAGATGTGATGCTCTGGGCAATGTTCAGGTGAGAAAACTTGGTTCCTGTCATTTCTTTGAACCCACAATGCAAATTTATTAATTAGCATAATGCAAAAAAATGTTGATGAATGAGGAACATGAGAAAGAGTTCACATTGTTGACTTGAATATAATGAAGCATTTGGCATGCACTGGAAAAAGAACTCCAATCCAATCTACCTTGCAGCTAAGAGGACTGCTGCAAATGCAAATTTAGAAGTCTTGTGTAGTCTTAACATGTCTCAGCTTTTTTGACAGCACAAGAGTGATCAAAAAATGTCACACAGGTGATTTTAATGTCATGGCTGACCTGTGTATGTGGTTGTCACATACTGTAGACTGCAAGTATAAAAATGTAACCACTGCAACACTACAATTCATAGATGTGTGTATATTGCTAAATGTATTTTGACATTTACAAGGACATGTTTTACATCAGTCATATAATTTGGTTAAATTGTTTAATTATAGAGGTAATTAGTGGTGCTTGCGAAGCAAAGCACTACTATTATAATCTCACAGGTTTATTATTCTTTTTGTTCTTATTCTTCTTCTGTACAAAAGTTCGTCGCGTAACTAGTCCCGCACCATTTGTCGTAGACCCATGAATGAGGTGTCAAATCGTGCGGCTTGTTCGGGAATGGGGTGCTATGACTTTTCTAAGGGGTCTTTTTCAAAAAAATCCCATTGAATTAACATTGAGACCAATTTGACGGCTTGTAGCGCAGAGAGGGAATTTTGTAGAACGGTCAAATTTACCAGATTTGAAGAGGTTTACAACCTGTGTCAGAACCTACCCCGCAAGAGGGTATAAGTTTTAGCCCCGGGGCAATAGAGGTCCCCAAATTTGCCCCATTGACTTATGATGAGGAAAAAATCCCATAGACTTAACATTGAGATCAATTTTGACGGATTGAAGCGCAGAGTGAGTATGTGGTAGAAATCTCAAACTCTCCACATTTGAAGAGGGTCGCAAGCTGTGTCAGAAGATACCCCACACAAGGGTCTAGGTTTTGCCCCCGGGGGCAGAAAAGGTGCCCAAATTAGCCCCATTGACATATAATGCAGATTTTGGTGTACAACTACTACAGTATCGTTTGTCGTAGATCCATGAAAGAGGTGTCAAATCGTGCGGCTCATTCGAGATTGGGATGCTCAGACTTTTCTGAGGGGGGGGGGCAATTAACCACCCAAAAAAATCCCATAGACTTAACATTGAGACCAACTTTGACGGATTGGCGTGCCGAGTGGGAATTTGGTGGAAATCTCAAATTTACCACATTTGTAGAGGCTTGCAATCTGTGTTGGAACATACCCCGCAAGAGGGTATAGGTTTTACCCCCGGGGTAAAACAGGTGCCCAAATTTGCCCCATTGACTTATAATGAGGAATTTGGTGGATGACTCGTAACTGTCCGTTCTTTGTACACCCATGAAACAGGTGGCAAATTGTATGGTTCATTCGGGAACTTTGAAACTGAATTTAATTGTGGATCCCACTGTCGCAGAGACACGGGGGTGGGCTCATTTTACTCCGGCAACCAATCAGTCTTTCGCATTTATCATGATGCTCATAAGCCACGCCCCCTAGCTAAATTATTATCATGCTGTTAGCATGTTGCTAACGCGATTAGCATGTTGCTAGCATTATGCTAACAATATTAGCATTTCGCTAGCATTATACTAATTATATTAGCATGTTGCCAGAATGATGCTAGCAATATTAGCATGACGCTAGCATTATGCTAACTATAATAGCATTTCGCTAATAACATGATTAGCATGATGCTAGTGTGATTAGCATGTTGCTAGCATGACGCTTAGCTTATTAGCATGGTGCTAGCATTATGCTAACTATATTAGCATCTTGCTAGCTACATCATTAAAATGTCAGTAACATGATGCTAGGGTGCTTAGCGTGTTGTTAGCATGATGTATAGCTTATTATCGTGTTGCTAGCATTATGATAACTGAATAGGCATGTTGCTAGCAACATCATTAGACATCACTAATATGATGCTGGAGTGCTTAACATGTTGTTAGCATGACTCCAAAGTTTTGCCACGGCAAGCACCACTCACATTTTCTTCAGGAAATGTACCTCTCTAGTTATATTTGCTATATGCTTCTCAAATTTGACGAGATGTGTTTTCATAACTCCCAAAAGATAGAAAACATCACATAACCTTGTAAGAGTAAGGCCAGAAATGAAATATTACTATTTATTGACTTATTCACAAAGGTCTCACTGATTAGGAATTCACTAAGAACCCCAAAAAATTAAAGCAGCATTTATAAGGTTTTCAATTTCCCCACAAACTTACAGTATAAAGCTTCACAGAAAAGCCCAATTATTTTTATTCCAATCTCCCTCATAAGCATGCTGTGAGACCCTAATCCAATATGTATTACAGTATAATTAAATATTATTCTAAATTAAATATGTTAAGAAATATAAAAATATCAACTTGAGAAGGCAGGCAGATGGTGGGGAATAAACAAACAACAAAAAAAAACAGGTTGACAGTTTGTGAATTAATATCCAGTGCTTTATAATATGAACTGACCTTCTGGAACAGTTGAGTCACCAAAACCTTTTAGGTCTACAGCAATCGCTCTGAATCCAGCATTAGCCATGGCAGGAAGCTGAAAAAATGTCATTAATAGCACTGTAGTGATTGAGAATAAGTATTCATTCCAAGATGCTCAGCATTAACAGGACAAATTTCGAGCTTTCAGTATACTGTCCATTTTCTGAATTGTTAAGCTTCACTAGCTCTTGGCTTACATTTTCATTTTCTCATTTGATTTTCTTTTAGTTCTTACCTGGTATCTCCAGGAAAACCAGCTTTCTGGGAATCCATGGCAGAGCAGGACTGGAGGCCCTTCCCCCATTTCCACAAAATGAATCTTCACCCCTGGCTTAAGGATACAGAGACATATAAGAAATATATTTTTTAAATCAAAATAAAAAATAATGGGGCACTGGTGGCTCAGTGCTACTGTAGGTGTTTCGCCTGTCATGCAGAAGGCCTGGGTTTGATTCCCAGCCAGTGCCCAAACCCCAGCCACTGGATGCAGTGCCCAGTCCCAAGCCCGAATTAAATGGGAGGGTTGCGTAAGGAAGGGCATCCAACTTAAAACCCTTGCCAAGCTGTGGCAACCTCTTGTTGGGGAGCAGCCGAAAGACTAACAACAACAATAGTGCACTATAATATGAACTGACCTGGTGGAGAATATGAACCTGTTATGAACTCACCAAAACCTTTTAGGTCTACAGCAATAGCCCTTAATCCAGCATAAGCCAATGAAGGAATCTGATTCTAAATAGCAGAAGCTACTCACCTTTGCACCAGAACTTTTATATGAATTAATTAGGCCGTTCTTTCCACAATAACATAGCCAATAAAAGTTTGTAAATAATTAAGTGCATGCAGATATATGACTCGTTGAACATGCCGCTTTTACCTTAACAGTGACATATCCATGGCTGATCTCATCAGGATTACAGCTGAGAGGCAGTTGCTCATTAGTAACCTGTAGAATCAACACAATGAGTTATATTAGTTATATATATAGACATCTGGTTAAACTATCCGTACTCTGATTCTGCTATACTGACTGCCAAAAAAGTAGCAAAGATTTTTTGTCGCAAAGATTACTCATATGCCCAGAACCACTCTTTCTCACAATTCCAGCCCTTGCATATGTTCGTGCCATCAGGGGGCACGAACAACACTACCGCTTGTACAGTGGGCACTATGCATGATGGGTGCATGGCTTCATGCACCTCCCATCTTATACTGACATGCCTTATCATCAGACCACATAAGCTTTTTCCATTACTCCAAAGACCATTTTTATGCTGCCTAACATGTGAAAAGCTTAGTGAACAATAAAACAACAAAACAACAGTAGAACTCATAGCTGTTTTTCATAGTGAAAGAAACAATCAAGGTTCACTCCTTTTGGTCAGATCTATTTTGGCAAAAATTAAGTCAGCTGACCTTTTTTTGGGCATATTCCAAGATGACAGTGCCAGAATTGTGAAAGAGTGGTTCAGGGAGCATGAGACATAAGAAGCCTTTACACAGTGGTTTGTCTTCAAGACAAGATCTTGAAGAGAAATGAATTTGCCTCTGGACAGGAAAAACATGTTGTGACATTGCATAAGCTGTAATGAAGGCAAAATGTGGTCGAACAAAACAATAGGGTGTACAACATTTTGTTTTTTTTAATTACTTGCCGGCCAGTGTATACAGTATATTGAATATAATATAATTGTGTAAATGAATAACTGCCCTTATTCCTTCTTTAAAAAGAGGGCTTTTTTAAAAATGTGTCTCTTATGTTTATAAGCAAAACAAGACCTAAACATTAATGATGGAGATTACTTTATTACTTCATTTTATTAGCATACCCACAGAAATGGGAACAATATACAGAACAGAAATACGTTTATGATATTATGAATGACAAAGTTAAAAAGCCTATTTGGTAATAATTAAAAAAAATGTAATTATAAATCACTCATTTAGAGTGCGTATGATTTACTGTTTTAATAATTTACAAATGTCGTTTATGGGTTTTTGCAAGTCATTACGACACATGTTTTCATTTTATGTTGCCCTTTGGTACACTAATGTTTTGCAAGATCTGAGTCAATAACTGATGAAAATGTGGTATATTCTGCTAAAAATGTCATGTGTTGCTTGCAATAATTTGACAAAAAAAAGGAAATACTGTATGTCTCAATATTAATTTTGCTGATCACTCACTCATCTTCTATACCGCGTAATTCAGGTTCACGGGGGCCTGGAGCCTATCACAGGAGATTTAGGGCATAAGGCGGGGTACACCTTGGACAGGGTGCCAATTCATCGCAGGGCACACACACACTCACTCACACACTCATTCACATACTACGGGCAATTCGGGAACGGCAATTAGCCTAAGGGAATCAAGCTTTAATGTTGCTGATGCATTTTTAATTATTCATTTACTTTGACTTAACGGATATGAACCATTTTATTCATTAATCTTTTTTCAGAATAAAACTAGCTATATAAAATTCTAACATTCAAACATTCTCCACCAAAAATAACTGCAACTCTGTAGCAACTCTTACAAAGCCTCAATTCCTGTCCTCATTTTAGATTATTTGATTTTAGTGAACAACTACAGTACTATTAAGGGTTCCATGACTATTTCGGATCTTTCTTCTGTTTTACTCTACATTTGTGTTTCTTTATCCCAGTTCTAGATTAACCTTTAACCAAATCATTTCATTACCTAAGAGCCTGAAAATGAGGGCACAACTGCTTCAGACATGTTGCCTTTAGAAAAAGTGTCACATCTAGCTGAGAAATAATTTATTATTTACAGTATTATAGTGTTTTTGTATTGATAGCTTAGGCTTATAGCTTATTTGCAACTAATAGGATTCACATTTACAAAACCACCCAATTACAGTTTGACAAAAAAACAAAACAAATCTAATATAGTACTTACTGCATGAACCCATGTTTAAAACCAACAAAACATTATTTTGATTTAGGATCTAAAACAGCACTCAACTGGAAGTATAATTAAATACATTTAACACAGAGCAAAAGCATTACCTTTATCCCTGTAACTTTCTCTATTGCCATCATTGCTTCACTGATGTCAGTAATCTTAACAGCTGTCATGCCCAAGCTTTCAGCTGTCTGAATACTTTCCGCATTCATGTCCAACCAGACAGCCTGAAAAAAGGATACAGAATAAACTCATGTTCATATTATAAATAGCTTGGTAATATTTAATTGGAGGGATAAATGTAATATTTATCAATACACATACTCTTAAAGGCAGGTAGGGAACTGCATAAGCAATTTTTAAAAAAGGATGCCGTTCTTCTGAATAAAAAAACAACTATCAGCAACTGCGACTTTAACTTTGGTGTGGTAGTTGGTGTCAATTTCACACAGAACAGTCTCTAAAATTTGCATAGAATGGTCAAAAAAACTGTGATTGTGACAGTTTTGTGGGTGAAGATGCCTTTTGATGAATAAGATCAGAGGAAAATGACCTAACTGGTGTATAGAATAGAGTACATCGTAACACCTTAATAGTAACACATAATGTAGTAATACAGTAAAAAATTATCACAACCAGCAAGAAAGCAGGAAAGCATCTCATCATGCATAAAACATTGAACAGAGCTGGATGGGGCACAATTGCCAAAGATCACATTGGTTTCCATTTCCCCCCCCAAAAAAAGAAACTGAGGCAAACATGGGCACAGAGACACAAAAACTGATATGTTAGCCTCAGCATCTAGTTCTTGGCTTACAGGAAAGAAACCTTATGCTTTTGTAGCTAAACCACCCCAACATTTAATGCATTGTGGAAGCTTTTTTTCTGTTCACCCTGGTTGTAAAGTGTGCGACTTTGAGTTATTATAGATTTCCTTTCAGCAAATGCCAGGCTGCTTATCAACAGCATTTTTAATCTGCAGACCTTCTCCTCACCTGTTGTTGTGTGTAAAAATACTATAAAATTAAAACCATGCCATAAATAAGTCGTGAAAATCATGCTTTTTCCCTATTGTAATGTTTAATGTGGAAGTTCATTGAAGCCCTGCATGATTTTGTGCATTGTGATTTTGTGAGTTTTTCAGAATTCAAAAAGCATATTCATATAACAGAGATATAATCATATTAACATCCACAAATTAAGATAAGGCTATCACTACAACCATATTAAATAACAGAGCCCCAGTTGGCTGTACATACCTGGTTGGATTTAACGGTCAACTCATTCAAGGCAGTGTGAAATATCGCAGGTTCAGGAAGCCTTGACCCAGTGTGGCAAGAGCATACTACTACATCAAAACAGCTCTTCAGCATGGATAGAATCTTAGCCATTGTGTCCCTCTGGGGAGAGTCATCAACCCAGATATTGGCCACAACACCAGTTTTTATGCCTTGAGGAAAAAACAGAAAAAATATGATCTAGTGTTTTTCAGTATAGGATACTGTATATTTCTAAGAATTTATGGAAAACTGATATAAACCAACAGTTACAGAAAATGACATACCATTTCTCTGGAGTGTGGCAGAAGCATCAAGAATATTGCTATTAATCTGCACCTTCTTTATCTCATCACAGAGTTTCAGGGCTGAGAACGGTGCAGACAGGGTCTGACTGACTGCATCTTTTTCACACTCAGATTCCAGTTCTGCAATCAACTTTAAGTAAAAGAGACATAACAGGAAAGTGTGTCACAGTACCAAACTCTGTCTTTCTGTCTTGGGCTTTCATTTCAACAGTAAGCTCTCCTAAAAAAAAAACTACAAACGATGCAACTGAACTGTTATTGTACTTTGACTATAGAATGCCAGGTATTTATTCAATTTGCAATGTATGTAGGCCTTGAAACATATTGTTCACAATCCAGCGTTCATAGGCATAAAGCTCCCAAGCACAACAGAACGACGATCAACCATTACTTTGTTCAAATAAGAACAAAGAATATCTGTATACTCAAGCTAAAATTAATTTTGTAAGCACTTGAAGGTCCAATCTGAGTTTGCATAGCTAAATATAAGGTCTGTTGATTGATTCAAAATATCAGCTTGTGTACCAAGTAACATGAAAGAAAACATTCCACCTTAAAGGCTGCTGGTAACCTTTCATGGAATAAATTAGTGTTGCCAGTTAAAGGGACCTAATTTTTTTTTCACATTTAGAACTGCTAAAGCAATAACAGCAATTGAGCAGGTGTTATGAATCCAGTGATAACTATGCACAATCTCCTTAAGCCTGTTATGGGTGTGATCCTTCACTAGCAAATAGATCTACAGTCCTGATTATATTCCAAAGAATCACACATTCAAAAGACATACAAAACACAACCTTCTAAACGACCAAACTCAAAATGTACTTCAAAGAACTCAAGTACAAAAGACTAACATACTAGTCTTTTTCAAACAACCAACAACAATAATATAACGAGCTAAATGGGGATGTTAACTTGAACACTAAATCCACAATTCTTTCCGTCTGAATGAAGAGGGCAATTACTTGATCATACAAGTGATCCATGGCTTTAATAAATCCAAAAGAATGTCTTTTTATTTTAGAAACTGGTGATCTTCAGGAAAGCTCACAAACAACAATTTCTGAAGTTCAATAAATCTGAGTAAGGATTCAATGATTTCTCACCCTCAGCCACTCACTAATAGCAAGATAGCGAAGAAAATTCTCACATAAAACACTAACTACAAAAACCCTCACACTGCAATTGCAATATTGTTATAACTCCGCTGAGACACTAAATAAGCTTTTTTATACAAAATAGTAAAAGGGACACATGTAATCATATGATTATACTAATGATTTAAGCAACTACTGATCATAGGTTATAGTTTCATCATGAGTTCATCTTGCTCTTAGAGTAAAGAACAGCTCCTATCACGATTATTATTTCTGTGCGCATTCAGGCAGATAATATGGCCAAGTTGAAAGTATAGAAAGTCTTGTTCTTCTACTCTTATTGCATAAAAAAAAAACAGGCTAACAATGTTTGGCCAGTGGTTAACAGAAACTTGCTGATATGGTTACAAATGTGATTAGGAGGGAGGAACACTGCCCACACGCACAAGCGACTTGTGCTCCCTTCTTCAATGCAAACCTTTCAATTCAATGCAAAAATTTTATTTTTACTTATAATTGCTCTCTCGATCTTATTGATTCCAAAAGCTTTTTTCTACAGCAATAAACTACACATTTCTGATGCAGGCATAATGATGCGCCAGTCTAGTGAAAGAATATACCCACTAACAGTACATAAAAATCAATCTGGGTATTTAGTTCCCCAATCATAATTCACGCTATCATTCAGTTACACTATAGGAGATATAGGTCTAAATCTAAAATGCTTCCAAGAAAGAGGACGCAACCATGATACCAGAGCCAAAAATCTGATCGTAAAAAGAATTGTAAGAATATGAAAGTTAGTAAGAAATACAGTAGTTAAAATACAAAGATTTTTTTTTTATTCTGAGAAGAAAAGCCTATCGTGAACATTTTAGTGTTTTTTTTTTCTGCTCCCCGTGCTCCTGATTTAACAAAACAGCTAATTAACAGCCTTTTCTGAAAGTTGGGAACCACTGACTTATACATCAAAACACATACACGAAGATGTTCTGTATTAATTACGGCTGTGGGTTTAACACCGTAATCCCTGGCTAACTAATCACAAAACTGCACAACTTGTTTTTAGTATTCAAGATCAGCTCACAGACTAATAAGACACGTTTGTATGGTTAGACAGAAACATGAATGTTACAAAGTATATTCAAATGTATACTGTATATATCATTTTTAAATATTCATAACTCACTCATTCAATTTTAGTAATCACATTATCCTGATGAGGGTTATGGTGGCTCCCGAGCCTATCCTAAGAACACCAGGCAAACGGTGATTTAGCAATTTATCACTGCCAGACCCCCTACCATTGGAAACGCAGATGAAGCCAGGAAGAACGTGAAGAGAAACAACATACAGTACAGACTAAAGACCCTAGAGCTGTGAGATGGCACTACCTGCTCAATTTCTTTCTCTACCACATTTGTTTTGCAAAATTGTTGGTTCAACAGCAGGTTTTAATAATGCATTGCAAAAATTCCATATCTAAATGATATAGATATAAGTCCAATATCTAGTTTTAACAATTATTAGTTAATTACTCAGACAAACATTCAATTCTAACAAACACACTTTCTAATTGTCTAAGAAATGTGTTACTATTTGTTCCAACCATATGCTTCTTTCTTCTTCAATTTAAACTCTTTTGTAATACAACATGTGCGTTTTTGTAATATATACTACTAACCCTTGCAACTTCTCCTTTTGTCTATGTATCTAACTAGTTTATGGTGAACAAAGATGTTTTTTTTTGTTTTTTTTTAAGTTACAGGTTTCCAAACCTAATTAGTGTTTTTCCTGCTCTGTTACTCTCCCTCCTCAATTAAAAAAGATTATGTTAATTAGCTGATTAGTTCGATTTGTTGTGTTCTATTTATTCTGTTCTATTTTATTCGACTCTCCTTGAGCTCAATATAACGAGCTGAACTTTGTACTGAGTCCAGGGCTAGAGGATGTCATTTGTTTACCTGAGAAAAGGTGATTGTCCCCCGTTCAGCACGAACCACAGCATTCTCACTGCTTCTTTTGTCACCCGAGTTGGATATACCATCCCTAAATATAATAATTCAGCTGAAATATGAGAGAAATCTAAACAATGTATTAATAATCAGAAAATAGGGGTAGAAACTCACATACCCCTGAACGTTTGAAAATGTTTCGAGTTTATGAAAAGGCTGTAGTGGGTGATGAGTAACGACGCCGCCCCACAAGCTGAAAAGCACAGCTTTCTTCATTTGGGGAGATAAAAAAAAAAAAAATCTTTACCAAACAGCAGCACGAGAAGATAACTGAGCGTTTGTGAAGAACGCTACAGTTATATACTGTAGGAGAGGAGAGCAGTTTCACTACACGGTGTCTAACTGTGACACAGGTCAGACAAGAGGAACCCTAATAACCAATGAGAAGATAGAGAAACCGGGAGGCGGGACTAAAGTACAAAGTTTACCGGCAGACAAAACCGCTCCCTCCGTCTGAACTTGTGAGCCAACTTCCAGTCAAAGAATGTTTCTGCGAATATGGTTTTAAGCGAACCGTCTATAACACTACAGCAGTTATCTAGTACACTGTGGTATGTTTTAAATATGATTCCCGGATAATGAACTATCGCACTTCAAATTTACAAATTGCACATTTGGTGTCACAGTTTGTATATTACACTTTGCTCCTTGACAATAAAATTAGGGGAAGGACAGTGAACTCGATTTTATACCAGATACATGCACACTGATTATAGCAGCAGGTCGTTATTTGACAGAGATAATAAAGAAATAGATACATGTACATGTGAAAACACCAATAATATACCTATATTGCACCTAATATACAAGTAATAATAGACCAGGGCACAAGCACACTCGGGAAATTTGTGAACACAAATCAACCTTCCCCACTGCCTTTGGACTGTGAGAGAAACCCAGAGTACCTTGAGGAACGCCACCCATCACGGGGAGAACATGCACATACCATGCGCACAGACTGAAGGAGAGATTTGAACCCCCAACATTGCCAACCACTATGCCACCGTGCTACCATAGTATTTGTTAATAATATTGAAATGAATAAACATAGATTGTAAGATAATCAATAAATAAATCATTTAAAAGCAAACTACAACAGTCTTATAAGGTAATAAATTACCTTGCATTGTCTACATTTACAAGAATGAAGCATTTGAGGCTTAAGCGCCTTGCTCAAAAGTCCAGATGTAGCAGACCAGTGGGGCTTGGAATTTAACTCCTCCTGACAGTCCATTAAGCCTTAACTATTTCAGTCCCTAGCAGTGGTGCTGATGTTAATAATCTAGACTGACCAGTTTGAGGCCTCCCTTTGTTAATTTATTAGCTATTTATTGCCTAGGTAATTAAGCAAAATGTGGTATTATTACATTGGCAACAAAATGTACAAATTATGTCATTTTTTTAAACAGTACAAATTCCTTGATGTACTGCTTATCCTGTACCAACAGAAATTACCCAGGTGAATTAATGGTACAGCAAGAAGCAAGATGCACATCATCCGCCTATCTTGAGATAGTGGACATGCTATTTTGCAGTTGCTTTGCCGTTAGCAAACTGATAAGGTATTCAGGCGATGTAGAAGTTTTTCACTACTATGAGAAACACAACAGTGAGTGGGTCAGGGATCAGATTTCAAATGTTACATTGTAGATGAATCCAGTTTTTCTGGCAAGCACACCTACCTTAAATGTTTGAACATGTTTTAAACTAAAAAAAAAAATGATGTAATTTCTAGAACAACTGCCCCATTTCTACCATCTTGGTAATTACCAACAATTCTAAGTACTGTGCAGACGTAGTGATGCTAGTCAGTATAGTAGAGACACCTCAGTTTTCTGTAACTGCGAAGCAGGTCAGTGAAGAGGAACTCTAATTGACAGTGGAAAACACGTAATAAAAATAGACTGCAAATGCATATCTGTGTTAATAGAAGCCTATATTGTAGAAATGCAATCAGACCATTGAGATGCTTGCTTGCAGTTGGTGTGAAACAATGGTGTGAAACACTAGCTACGAATTTTCAATATTGTTTCTTGAACATTTTTTATGCAGTCTACTACAAGCATGTCTTTCTTACTCTACCCCACAAGATATTTGTGTGCATAAGTGCACTGACTATGTAGAGGATTCTGTTTGATGGTTTGTCTAGGTTTGCAGAAACTAAATAATTCTACATTCCTCAAGGCTGTGTCTGACCTCCACAAAAGAGCTTGATATTAAACAGGTTGAGCAACATTTAAACAAAAAGAAAATCAAGATGAGGTAAGGTGTCTTTCACTTAAAATGGTATTTTGCTAGCCATCATTAGTACAGCCCCATGAGTTTGGTGAATTGCATGTGAGCATGCAGTAGGGACCAAACTTAAAATGTCACACTGTGGTTGAATTGAGTTTTCTGTTAAATGTATTGCAACTGCAGCATGTTAATAACCCATTACTCTGTCTGACCAAAGAATCTCATTGGGTAAAAGGAGTGACTGTACAGGAATATTCAAATGCAGATTAAGAGGTATTTCTTTCAGACAACTGTGAATTTGCCACATGGTGCTTGCCGTCTTTGGCAGATTTTACATCTTGTAAAAAAAAAAATTAAAAAAGCATTGTTTCATCACAGCCTCGCCACACTACGGGCTGAGTGATTCTTACTATTATTAGAAAGCAGTATGAGTGCTTTAAGTGAATCTTCTCCCGAGTCAAGAAAAGTATTATCACCATCAGCAATTATTATCTTCATTATTATCTTGCTTATACACAATAAAGAACAATGTAATGTAACAACGTAACAAGGACATGTTTGATACAAGGCCCACCCTAGCTCAGAAAGAAACTGACCAAGTGGTATAGAACGTAAGCAAGTAAAACAGATGGATATATATGGTATCATAGCTTTTTGAATGAGTGTGGGGATGCCAGGCAATCTGGGTCATCTAGTTTCACAGAAATAGCCAAGGAACTATAGACATTTTTAAGATTTCTTATGTGGTATCATCAAAAACTTTGCTAGGCAAGGCAACAGACACATGGGAGAACTTGTTCTGAAGGAAACCATCTTAGCCATTCCCTGCTTTGTCACAGAAACACATTTACATGGCTTACATATGGTACAAAAGTTTTTTGAAAGAAATTTTTGATTGCATTATTTGTATGAAAAGGAGGAACTGTAAGGTAACTGTCAGGTGTTCATACCATTATTATATTTAATTATAATTTTCTTAGTCTATGCATGTTTTGAATCCATTACGGTTATTTTTTTTTCTTTATGTAATATGCTGTAGGAAAGAGACACTGTTTTGCAAATTAGCAATCTTGAAATTAGAAATATGAACGAAAAGATTATATTTGGATAATTTAACTCCACCAGATAATATGTTACATCAGTAGAAGTCAAGCAACAAGGTGAGGTAGTAATGTGATAAAATACCTTATCATAAATCCAATAGAGTCTTGAGGCTTTGTTGTACTATAGCAGGTCATAACAACATGTCCTTCCTGACCCACTGACTAAAAAGTGCTTTAAAAATGGTTTACATATATCCTAAAAAAAACTGCTATAATAACTATGTTACAACATATGAGTTTTAGCGTTTAGGTGTATGGGCTACAAATTTTCTATGTACAAATAATTATATTAAGTATTATGGTTTGTCATAAATGGATGATAATATAACTTGTCTTTTGTTGTTTTAACATAACAAAAAATAAGAAATATTTCATCTACAATGGGTGCCATATTAACATGTACAGTAAATAAAATTCCTCTTCCCTTTGCACATTGAAAAAGCAATGCAGCACACAGAAAACTGTTTGTTTTATTAGTATTTACTTTACATGATATTCGTGTTAGAAATAATAAATGTGACTGAGAAAATACAACATGTGCGTTTTTGTTTTATGTTATTTTGGTCAGTCTCACTGCAGAAGCATTTCCTATTAGTGTTGTTTAATTTTTTCTAAAATATTAAAATCTAAGCAGGCTCGCAGATTTTTAAAGCCACTGTTTGTGCTGGTCTATTTTTGTTAGATTAATTCCTGACCACGAAACTAATAACTGATTGAAAACAGAGGCTGATATTAGAAGGGTAAATAGCAATAAACTACCAATAAGGATCACTTATGTGATATTATTATTATTATTAGTAGTAGTAGTAGTAGTAGTATCATCGTCATGATCATCATCATCATCATCATCGTTATTATTATTAATAATAATAATAACAATATTATTAATAATAATAAATCACAAAATCTAGGCAAAGAAAAACTCATATATATATAATGAAAGTGCATCCTGATTCTTATTTAAAATTGGAACTCGTTTTATTCGCAATACAGAACTCAAATGTATTTATACCGAATAGGGAATCCAAAGGAATCATGGCCCCGCCCCTTAATTAGCATATGGAAACGCATTCGTAGCCCATTGGCTGAATGTTCCCTCTAAGGGGGCGCTCAGAGGTCTAGTTGAAAATCAATGTTGCCAGGTGCATTTATTACACGTCTATAACGACGCAAGCTGTTTTTTTTTTTTTCTTCATTCATTAGTTTGTATTCATATACATGTATTTTGTGGGTGTTGTTTTTAATGTGTTTTTTCTTTTACAAAAATATAACCGTGAGAATTATCGTGTATATGTTTTAATACTGCTTGTAAAGAGTGATGCTTTTGTCATGCATATCTGGCAACCCTACCTGTACTTGCACTTAAACTGAAGAGCGTCTAACTAAGCACATGATGTAAATGACATCTGGACATCATTTAAACCCAGCTATCGAACACTGCCCTCGGTCGGAGATTAGAACATGGGACGAGATCTTTTATTGTTCTTGGCGCCATTGCTCTGCTGGGTCTGTGAAGCTGGTAATGCGAGTTTGATACTATAATATATGTGTGTGTGTGTGTGTGTGTGTGTGTGTGTGTATACTGAGCATTTAAATTGAGTGAAAAGTTTAAGTGTTTGGACATTTTCAGATCTGTCTGATGTTGACCTTTAATTCCCATAATTATATATGTATTTTTCAGCATTTTATTTAATTTTAATTTTTTCTCTACATTGTACATGCAACATGTAAATGTGCACTTATCAAATGAATTTTGTAATATTCTTTAATTAATAATATTCTGCAAAATGTATTTATCTGCACACATGTTTGAAGTATTTAAAAAATCACCAAGCTGTAATTTGCAGATGACTGGACCCATGCTCATGCTGAGGATAAGCTCTTTAAAAAACTCTTCAGTACTTACAATAAGTGGTCCAGACCTGTGCGGAATATTACTGATGTAGTCATCGTCAAGTTTGGTCTCTCAATCGCTCAACTCATTGATGTGGTATGTCTTGTTTGTTTGTTTGTTTGTTTTTACCTTACACTGTTACACCACTACATTTTACTGTTTCTCCCTTTATTACTATAGCTGTAGACAGAATCATTTAAATTCAAGCTGTATTTACACTTTTCGGGAATGTTATCACATTTATTAGATTGTTGACCTGAAAAAGATGCATGTTTATTTAAAGAATTTAACACAATGAAATATGATCATTAAGTCAATTTCTTGTATTTGTTCGTATCTAATTACTCAGATTCTGTTGTTTCCTGCAGGATGAAAAAAATCAGATGATGACGACGAACGTTTGGCTGAAGCAGGTGGTGCTTGTTTTTAAATAACTAAAATGCAAATGAAATCTATAAAATGTGTTGCAAGAATTCTCATAATAAAACCAAAGTACCTATTTTTAAAACGAGCTAATTGATGAGATGTTTTCCATCATATACTGTACATCAGTATCACACATTTATATATGATTCAAATGGATTAGGAATGTAATAATGTCCTTACTTGCAGGAATGGAATGACTACAAACTGCGATGGAAGCCGTCGGATTACGACAATGTAACATCCATCAGGGTGCCATCAGAGTTGATCTGGGTACCAGACATTGTCCTGTATAATAAGTGAGTCTCATTTGCTTTTCAATTATGCTGCAAAAATATAACATACAGTATAATATGCATGAAACACATGCTAAATGATTTTTCCAAATAAAATAATGTAAATATTTTTTTAATAATATTTTTCACACATATGGAGCATGATTAAAATGATCAGTGATGAAAAAATGAGTGCTTTCATTATTCTAGTTAGTATGGGTCTTGAAATTTATAGCTTTATATCAGCACTCATATGTCTTTTCTCTTCTGGAACACTGTGTGAAATTAAACAGACAAGCTGTGGAATAATACTTTTATAGTTATTAAAGCAACTAATGAAACATTAAATGACAAGCCTATTTGTGGAACCACGGGCTTTATCTGTGAAGCAGATCTGCTCTCTTATTAAAAATAGAAGAATTAATGTCCCGTTACATCAGATACCAGAAGCAACTTCTGCTGTGACCGCAGCACATAATGCTTTAGGTACTATGTAATTAGAGCCACATAGATGATAGAGGCACAAACAAATCAAAAGACTTGAAAAATGTAATCAGTTTTAAAGAGCTTTTATTGTTTATTGTGAAATGTGAATAAAACTAATTTTATATAATTATTCTTGTTACAATTTTCTAAATGCAAAAGTGTACAAACCTAGTCACTGTCTAATTGTGTTTAATACTGATTTCTCTCACTTAGTGCAGATGGTGAGTTTGCTGTGACTCACATGACCAAAGCCCACCTGTTCTACACAGGGGAGGTGCGTTGGGTGCCTCCTGCCATCTACAAGAGTTCATGCAGTATTGATGTCACCTTCTTCCCCTTTGACCAACAAAATTGCAAAATGAAGTTTGGCTCTTGGACGTATGACAAAGCCAAAATTGACTTGGAGCGCATTGAGAAAACTGTGGACCTTAAGGATTACTGGGAGAGTGGGGAGTGGGCCATTGTGAATGCAGTGGGTACATACAACACCAAAAAATATGACTGTTGTCATGAAATCTACCCAGACATCACCTACTTCTTCATCATCCGTCGCCTTCCTCTCTTCTACACCATCAACCTCATCATTCCCTGCTTGCTCATCTCCTGCCTGACTGTGTTGGTCTTCTACCTACCCTCAGACTGTGGAGAGAAGATCACACTGTGTATATCTGTCCTCCTTTCCCTGACTGTTTTCCTCCTGCTCATCACTGAGATCATTCCATCAACCTCTCTGGTCATCCCACTAATTGGAGAATATTTGCTCTTCACCATGATTTTTGTAACTCTCTCCATTGTCATCACTGTATTTGTACTGAACGTGCACCACCGCTCTCCCAGTACTCACAAGATGCCACGCTGGGTTCAGTCTGTATTCTTGGGTTTCATCCCCCGTTTTCTCTTTATGAAGCGTCCAGAGCCTGGGCAGACACATCGCCAGCAACAAGAAAAGAGACATGCTATGAGTCAGTGCTCCAACCTCAGCACCTCTAAAAGCTGGTTGCAGCAGGAGACAGATGTGGATGTAGGTGTACACTGGAATAAGGAGAACAATGTAGCCACCTATTCTTTTTCTCCTGCTACATCGTTAAACTTATCTGACTCTGAGACCTCACTGAAAAAGAGTGACATCCAACAGCAAGGACAAAGGATAACCCTCATTCAACGACCTGCAAACCTGAGCCATCTGGAGTCTGAGCCCAGGCTGCCGTGCTCACAAGGTCTTCTACAGGCCTTGGAAGGAGTGCAATACATTGCTGATTACCTGCGTGCTGAGGATACAGACTTCTCTGTGAGTAAATCTTGAATGTTCACCCTAGTCATGTTTTCATATCAGCATTTCCTTTAGGTTGCAGTGAAACTTCTTACTAAAATGCTATCTTAAATATGGGGCAGCACATTGTTGCAACAGGTAACATTGCCATCTCAGAGCTCAAGGATTCAAGGTTCAATTCTGAGTTGTGATTACTATCTACAGTAGTTATAGAGAATGCTGTATGCTCATCCTGTGACTATGTGGGGTTCCTCTATGTTTCCTGCCAACCGTCCATCATCCATCTGGTCAACATTCACACTAGGGGTAGTTTGGGAATGCCAATTAGCCTAATCTGCATGTCTTTGGACTACGGGAGGAATCCAGAGTAGACTACGGGAGGAAACCCACCAAGCACGGAGAGAACATGTAAACACCATGCAACAGCTCTTACCGCTAAGCCATTGTAACAACATGTCTCCTGCCACCTCCCAAAAACATGCTAGTAGGAAAATTGGTGACTTAAAATGGTCTCTCTGTCTAAATGTGAGTGTGTGAATGTATGTGTGCATGATGCCCTGACATCTCTTTCACCTTTTGTCTGGAATAGGTTCTGGATCCACCATGACTGTGACTGAGATAAAGTAATTACTAAAGATGAATGGATTAATGAATGTCAGATGTGTTCGAGCAAGAAAACACAAAAATATGTTGTTAATAGGAAAACTGGAGATCTTAATGAAAATTTATGTTCTGTTTTTGTAGACAGAAAATGTGACCATGACCAGAAGGTATTATACTGTAATCAGCATAGTGGGTTGAATATAATTAATGGCTTAAAAGGAGAGCCTGCACAGACTGAAAAGCTTCTGTATAATGCAGGCTATGTTTTTCAGTCATTGGTAATAATTAATCCAACAAATGTAATTGATGTTTTATAAAAAAAAAATTGGTATTGTTTATGTATAAGTAAGGGATTTAAGTGATTCATATCCCGAGCAATGACATCCTTCTTACAATTTACATCCTCTTCCATACTTAAAGAATTGTTCAGGTTTTTTCAAGTTTGTCTTAAATCAAAAGTGAGTGTAAGTAGATTGTAGTTTGTCTTGGTTGTTATAAATTTTCCCGCTCTGCAAATGGGCCTTGACGTATGTCACCCGGAGCGCAAGTACAATGTAAGTAATCAGAACCAAATTCCACAATCCTTGTTCCATCTAAAGATCAGCTGAGGCTCTTATGAAGCTTCAAGTTATGTTGTATTTTGTTAAAATTTAACTCTTTTTGTTCCCCAGAACATACTAACTTGAACTAGCCATATGGGTAACCAGGGGTAGTTAAATTTTGCATTGCACTACAGTTCGGAAGGTCCCAGGTTCAAATCCCCGTTGGGTCCTTGAGCAAGTCCCTTAACCCTCAACTGCTCATATTTATAATGCAATACAAATTTAAGTCACTCTGGATAAGATGCCTAAATGTAAATGTAACCAAAACTAGCTGTATGGCTACCCGGAACTAGTCTGCAGAGCAGGACAATTTCACAGCAAAGACCTACTTATATGCACCTCAATTTTGATTTAAGACAAAAATAAGGGAAAAAAATAGGCTTGAATGCCACTGAGACTTGAAAGCCGCTACGAAAGCCTCTTTTGATCATTCATCGCCTTTCATACTTTACCAAGTAGGAATCAGCCTTGTGTTTTGTGTTCTACCATAGGTCAAGGAGGACTGGAAATACGTGGCAATGGTGATTGACCGCATCTTCCTCTGGATGTTTATCATTGTCTGCCTGTTGGGGACAGTTGGCCTCTTCTTGCCTCCCTGGCTCTCGGGGATGATCTAGCTACTTGCCACAGGCTTGGTGATAATGACATCAGGTCTCTGAGCAGTGTTCAACCTGTGCAATTGGGCCAAGACCTGCCCTGCAGACAATTGCATTTTTAAAAAGAGAGGACAGTCATTCAAACAGTTTTCATGCTTATGGCTATGGATTAAATTTTTGCCCTCACTGTGTTAAAAAGAAATTTAACAAGCTGATTTTGCAGACCTTTTTTAGTACTGATGATATTTGGGTGCAATGTCACTGATGTAATGAGTGTGGGTCAGAGCATATCAGTTCAGTCAGGTATTACCTGAGGTCACGTTCAGATGTACAGTAATAGTTCTTCTCAATAGATCCTCTCAGCCGTGACTTCACCCATCACTCCAGTGCAAGCAGCGCTCCTCAACTCAACTAATACTGTTTCTCAGCCCTGTCACTTCCACACACTGAGAAAGAAAACCTTCAACGTAATACGGAAAACTAACCTCTACAAAAGAGGCGAGGAATATGTGACCCTGCCTTGATGTAGTGCAGTTCATTTAACACTGAATGTCTGCGCTGTCGTTCCCTCTCAACAGTAATCACCTGACAGATCAAAAGACGTACTTCATTCATGGACACAGAGCTTTAACGAGCTGTTGAAAAAGCTGTGTCGTGTGTTGTGAGTTGTGTAATTAAATTGCAGTAGTGAACCGCATGGAAAAATTTAGTGTTTTTAATAATGGAACAACGCTATCCTTGAGGGTAAATCATGTTAGGACAGCCACTGTAATTTAATTAAGAACATGCTTCCTGTGTGTTTTGTTTTACAATAGCTTATAATTCTGAATATGTACCTGCCTTTCCTCCCTGAATCAAAATCAGACTGTAGTGGCATTTAAACATTCGATAAATAAATATATTGTCAACAACAAAAACTATAATGGTTTACAATAATTTCTTAAGCCCAAATGGACAGACAGGTTTTTGAGACATTGTTTTTAGTGACTAACGCGCCCCCTGGTGGTACATGTTAAAAAGTTTTTTTAAGGTGTGCGAGCTACTGTATGTTTGCTGTTTTGTTACACAAAGAAATTGTTAATTGATTAAAAGATTAGGCGGCAACATATTTCAGAAATATTATATTATATTGTATTAGATTTTTAATGCCAAAATATTATGTAGAATATGAAATATAATTGCAGAGGCATAAACACTGAGATATACATAAAAATAATGCCTATAAACATTGAACACAATTTGACTATTTTGTAAATGTTATGTCTTTTATTAACATTTAACAAGATTGCAGAACAGGAAGTTCAAAGAAAAACTATTTCTGATTTCAGAAAGCTAAACTTTTGAAATAAAAATGACTAAAACATTAAAATATTTTTAAAGAAAGCCCAGCTTTCATTCTAGTCCATACTCATAAATAAACAAATAAGGTCACGCTGTACCACTGTATAATAAAGGGCAATACTGTTTAGGCTAAACTCTTTTGCTTTTTGCCCTCCAATTTACTTTTCAGACAAAGCCTATAGCTTCTGAGTTATCTTTTCGCCAAATGTACGGAGAAGCTGGAGCACATCAGCTAGGTTTCGGTTTGGCGATATTGGCTCGTACACGTGCCTGGTCCACAGCATCCAAAAGGTTCTTGGAGTCCATAGCCAATGTGTGGGCTGCTGTTAGCATTTGCTTCTTGCACTCCTCCTTTAAAGATGTGATGGCGTTCTGCTGGGCCAGCCGCATCTTACTGATCAGCTCTGCCAGGTCCTTATTCAGCAGCTTCTGAGTACCTTCGATCTAAAGTGAGACATCAAAGTGTATGTGTATATTGAAGTATAATGTAAGCAGAACCTGAAAATCTGTTTTTATGTAAGTCTGTTTCAAAATTAATGCTTCAGTTACCTCTGTCCTGACTGAATCATGAAGGCTTGGTAGGACTTCATCCACACTATGGATTAGGTTGCGCAAAGTTAGTCCCACACCCTGCCAAAAAATAACACGGTTAAGTCAAAAGAATTTAGACAGGCATTTAAATTGTATTGTAGGACAATATATACTGTATAATCGCAACTCAATTTTAAAAGTCAGTACTTGAGTTCAAAGGAAAATTGTCTCACCTTCACAACACCAACATACTCATTGGCTGGCAGTGTGTTGACGTCGTTTTTGAGTTTCATCACCATTTTGACCATTTCCATCACATTGTGATAAACCTTATCATCAGAGCGGTCCAGTTCTGCTGTGGGAGCTGGCTGTTAATGCAAGTGACAAAATGAGTGGGAACAGTTCAGAATGTTCGGAACGACAAAAAGCCTAGTAGTTATAACTCAATATGAAAAGTTAAAACTTATGGCCTCAGACTGATCAAGAGGTTGATCTATGAGCTGTATATAAAAGGCTTGTTTGAATGTAGCCAGCTGCTTTTTTGGAGAGGTACAAAGCATGACTTCAAAGAGCTCAGCATTCAACACTGGGGTCCACCTTGCTAGCCGGATTACCAGAGCAATTACCTGCACGCCCTGTCTGGGAGGCTTCTCTGGGGGACTTCGATATTGTGCTGTAACAGAGAGAGGTATCGTTTTATGATTCCTGGTAAAACTGTAAATTAACTAATGGATATGAAATAGGAAATTGGTGAACTACTAGAACGCATAGGTACTTGTATTACATCAATATTTAAATGCAACCATTCCTTCTACTGTACAACCCATGCAGCCAAATAACAAAAACCTAAATGTACACTTACCATAGCCTGTCTCTGTTTCTGGTGGCTGAAAACACAAAGTGTGTGTATATATGTATTAATAAGAGTGCAAGTTGTAAATATTTTAAACAAATGAGCAATGAGTGAACATTAGTTTTTAATACATTACCATTTTTATTGTCGCATCTTCATGGGTTGTTGGATCCTAAAGGGAAAGAAGACTTAAATTAACTTTTTGAAATTGGCACATGACACAGCAGTTTGTAAAAATTTTTATACCAGCCTAGATCTGAAGCTGCAGCTATACAAAAAATGTTGCATGAAGATTTCCTTTATTTTCTAGATTACGGACGCATAGTCATATTTTAGTCATTCCTCACTCATTCATTTATCATCTATACCGCTTAATCCTGTGTCGCGGGAGGACTGAAGCATGTCCTAGGAGACTTAGAGCATGGGCGGGTACACCCTGGACACGGTGCCAATACTATTTCTGGTAAATTCCCCTTTTTATTACTTTTCAATAATGTTGGTAACTATTTTTTTAAGGATTATGTATGATAACATTGCAGTAATTCAATTCTCCCTTTTCTTCACTCACAAGCAGTTTCTCCTTATTCTCAAGCCATTGGCTGTCTGCCATCATCTCCTGCTTCTGCCTCCGAAGAGTGTCCACCATGCGCTGCTTGTCCAGCTCCCATAGCCGCTGAGCATCCTCTACACTGGATGGCTCAAATGGAAAGCCCCTTTCCTTACAAATGTAAAAAGATGCAGATATGTACTGTAATATAGGATTATTAATGCAAAGGATGTAAGATTAAACCTGAGGCATGCATTAAAGGCGGCAAAACTTGGGGCGTAGTAGAGCTGGCAACCACGGAAAGAAAATAAGCATAAAAGAGCCGGCTGAAAAATGACAGCTTGCTTTGAAAAAACATAACTTAGCATTCCGATAAAAGTGTCTAGATGTGATTTGAGACACACGAGTCTGTGTCTGTTGTCCATGCATTGAAGTTGAGGCTTTCCAAATATGACTCTTACCCCCACGCTGCAGCGACGCGGGGACAAAGGCAGGGTCATTGTGCCACTGCAGATGTGCGTTGATCGGAAGCCTGGTGGGCGAGCGAGCACAGGTAAACTAGTACACAGATAGTCGGGGAGCTGGAAAGTTGGTCGCAAAAGAATGAACATACAGTACAAACAAACAAACTAAACCACATCACCCTACATTAAGAGAGCTTTTTTGTAGTGGTGCTTACACTTACAAACACACTTAACCACACAGAAACACACACGCACACACGCAGAAAGAGCTTGATAGAGAGCTGTACACGCTGACAGATAAAAGCACAAATGCAATGGAATTAAGTTGTCTAACAGGAAGTGCTGAAATAATAACTTGCATCACAACAAGATAGCTGCCGAATATTATACTGTACATGAAAACAACTGCCACAGGATGCGTTTTTAATTCTGATCAAAAGTAATATCAAGCACTGACAAATAGGATGCAAGAAATTTGTATACCTGATTGTGTAGTCTTGGGTTAACAGTGTTAAAGTTTGTGGTTCTCTGTCTTGATGGCTGTTAAAAACAAGAGGGCACAAAAGAAAAAAAGAGGGTTACCTCAGTTTGTTCCTCTAACGCCATGTTGTTGACAATGGTTATGTCCTATGCCTCTTGCTTTTGTGTTACATTGCATTATATTAGACAGCAAAGAAAAAATGATCGGAATGACAAACCCAGAAGCTCGGTCTAAGCAGGAACATAGCTAAAGTCTGAATACGTAAAAATATACCCATGCAAATCTTGACATAACCTTTGGTCTTTAGTCACCAATACAGCCCTATGGGTGCATTTTCAAAGACCAGAAGACAGGAAGCCAAGTCTGAATAAAACTTTTACATAGAATATTGCCTTCTGCCTAACCTAGGAAGAAAGCATACATTTGTCCGTCGCTGTCCTGAATATCTGATAAACTTTATTCTTACCTCTACCAGATATTAAACTAGATATTAAAACACTTTTTATAACCAACTGGAATATGAGACAGTATAGACAACAAAGTATCAAGGCAGCTCTCTTGTGTTTTGTTTTTTTGTGTTTGAACACTATTTTAGTTATAGTTAGTATATAACTAAAAAAAAGACACGAAAACGGAGAAAGGTACCTTAGGTGGAGCCTCAGCACTGGCCACCCTTATGAGGCGTGCTCTGTTCCGCTGCTCTTCTACTGCCTGCTCTTGCTCCATCTTGTGAACATCACTAACAACACGAGGAACATTTTAGATTTATCATACAAGCTTTCTCATAGAAGCATAGAACCGTAATGTCTGCAAGTCATACTTGAGTTTACAGACGAGTTCAGTGAAAGAGGGTCTCTCTTTGGGGTCGTAGGTCCAGCAGCATGTCATGAGTGAATAAAGAGCAGGAGGGCACAGCTCAGGCTTGGGCAGCCGCATGCCCTGTTCCAGCTGTATAATGACATCCTTGTTCTCCAGCCAAAAGAAGGGCTGCTGACCCCAACTCATGATCTCCCACACACATACAGCTGAAAGCCAAAGTAGCATACTGATTAGTGCTGTTAAATTGGGGTTAAGCACTTCAGGCTGTCATATAAAACAGTGCATGTTCATATTTACATATTTCATGTCTTAAAATTTGAAAATGGTCATCGTTAAACAACCAGAGTGTCTAGGACATGTGGTGTAATGAGTCGGCTTTAACATGCTTGAAAAAAGGGTAATTGTCTGAAGTGGGCATTGTATCTCAAATGGTTGGGTTTTTTTCAGTGACAGTTTGGAGCAGTAAGAGAAATTGCTTACCAAACATCCAGACATCACTAGCAGAGGTGAATCGCCTGAAATTAATAGACTCAGGGGCCATCCATTTGATAGGTAATCGACTAACAGAGGCTTTACACATACACATACACAGACACACACACACAAACAATATTTAGGTTTATTTAGCCATGTGAAAAGCAAATGTACTTGATTGTAGAAATTCCAGTTATATTTTATTCACCTTTGTAGTACTCTTCTTCTTCTATATACCTAGATAAGCCAAAATCACCCAGCTTCACACAATCTGATTTAGCAACCAGAATATTTCTTACAGCTATATCTCTAAAAATAGAAAAACAGAAGAAAAAAAACATTCAAAATACCCATACAGGTCTTTTAAATATATTTTAACTACATGAATATAGAAAGAAATAATAAAATCACAGACAATACACGATTGCTTTTGTAAAGTTTCATTTTCAATTAACTTTCCATGTGTATTAAAGACTAAACACTTCACACATGCAAACATCCATAAGACAAATGGCAGACAAGACAACAAACTTCTTACTGTACTATACACTGATATAACCCATTCAAAAACCACTACACAAGAATATAAAAACTGCCTGTATACACTCCCTGAAATCATTCAAATGGAAAGTACCTATTCTCGCTCTCTAACACTTATACATAAAACACCGAGAGTTTAACAGGAAGTCATGTGACAGAAGTGTGACTACAAGAAGCATCCATCATGCCCAACAAAATACCACATAATTGTAACTACGTTTGAGAGTTAATTTGGACTGGCACAAACACACAAAAACAGAAAACTTTTTTCAACCGCAATGCCATCACAGATCTTAGTAAACCACCTGTCTGCAAGTCTAAAACTATGAAGTGCCCAAATTTGTATTTTTTTTTGCTTATATTTGACAAAGATAATTTTCTATGAACTGGGTTTATGAAAAAAGAAAATCTAACACTTCTTTCAAGTGATGAAGAAACTAACAAGACTCTGTGATAGAATCTGTGATAAAGTGATAAAATGAACTAGTTTATTGGTGGCCAGCAAAAAGACTGCATCTAACCAATGTGGCTAAACTGCACATAGTTTCACTTCGTACAATTAAATAGGCTGACCTGTCTTGTATCCGAGTTTGAAAATGTACTGCATACACCTCTGCCCTTAAACTGTGTTTTTATAGGTCCATACCTATGTACCATGTTCACACCTTCCAGGTACGCCAAAGCTTTGCAGACCTGTAGGCTGTACAGGATGAGGGTTTCATTGGACAGTTTGTGCTGGTTCTCGATCAGGTAATTTCCTAGCTAAAGGAAATGTGTTGTGAAAAGGTAGGGTTAGGAGCAAATACCTAAATGAGTCATGAGCATAAGCCCGAATGAGTCACAGGCAAGGCTTTGTTTCTCAACACACACCGCATAGTAGTTTCAGGGAAAGATTTTTTTTTTTTCATTATTAACTGTCTCTCTCACCTCTCCATGCTGGTAAAGCTCCATTACAATCCACACTGGGTCCTCCTCGATGACCCCAATCAGTCTCACAATGTGGGGGTGATCAAGTTTCTTCATGATTACTGTCATACAGCATTAGGTATCATTTAGTGGTATATATTGAAATATTGTAGATATGATGTAACTTTCTTTATAATGTTAAAATGAAAAAGCTTTACCAGCTTCACTCATAAACTTTTCTTTTACGTCAGCTGTACAGTCCTTGCAGGTCTTCACTGCAACACTCACCCTCTCTCCTGTCTGCATTACAATGCCATATTTATTCATTCGGTTACTTGTCCAAAACTGTTAATGATGAATGTACATTTAATGTAATAGATCAATGCATTTTCATGGAGAGTAACACTATAACCCTTTAAACTCCCTGGGGATGGCAGCAGGTCCATTTCTCACTTACACACTTGCCTTATTAATAAAAATGTATATAAATAAATGTATGTAAAAATTAATAAATAAATAAAGGGTGATTTAAAAAAAATGTATTTCACATATTTTAAGTTCAAATGTTAAACTTGAACTTTGAGTGAATGTTTCACAAATAAATTGTTGGTTAAAAAGTCAAATTAACATAATTGAATAAACAGAAGTGTGGTTTAATATAATTTTTATTCTATGTTAAAAACTAACAAAAAAACTTTCAGTGGTCAGTTTTTACTTCTAGATCCAGTGGTCACTACTCCATTATATGATGATGGTTTTGACTACTTGCTCAAAATAACTGCTTTTGAGCTAAGCTGATTTATGTCTATAGGTAAATTAACTAAAATAATTTTGTAAAGTTATTTTGTGCATTTTTCAGTTTAAAAAATAACCAAATAACGTTTCACAAACTCTACAGGCCTACCATAAACAATCGAACAAAAACGTAGAAGGCAACATCATGAATTTAACAGGAAAAAAGTCTTGAAAATCAGTTTTACAATATCTATCAATAAATAACCTTAATTTGTTTAGTTTCTTTAGACACATGAAGTTTATCCAAATTTAATCTTCATTATTTGCATATGACAAAAGGAAATTTGTTGCGATCAAATGCTTACTGAACCTTTCAATACATGTGAAATGTAGTTCTTTTATTCAAGTACATGAACTACCCACCTTGCTTTTGTAAAGCCCTTCATGAACCTCCCCAAAGAAACCTTCACCCAGGATCCGGCCAAGAACAATGCTGTCTCTAGAAATGCTGTGCCTGTCCACTAAAGGACAAGGAGGATTACTGTTGTTCTGATTGTCAAAAGAAACCTTTATTGGTTCTAATCTCAGCAAAGCCAAACTAAATATTAACAGAATCTGCAGGATTGACCAAAATAGCACATACCTATTTCTTGCTTGTGATCAGGTATTTCTGCATATATGTCTGAGTCTGTAAAAATTAAAATTAAAATAAAAAAAAACAATGATCATCACTCTTTTGTAAATACTTTTTTTTCATGTTGCCAGAATGAAATAAATTATTGACATACTCATGCTTGGTTTGGAGGAAGATGAACTGTCTTTACAATGACTGAAAAAATAAACAATAAATTGTTTATATGATATAAACCTTGCATGTTGAGCATCATAAATATAACATATACTGCATATATAGGTAGTAGTATAACTCACCTAGAGGGAATAAGAGGCAGAGAACTTCTAGCTTCTTTTTCTGGAAAATAATATGGTACCACTTTCTTTTACAGGATAACATTAACAAAATCCAATGTTTTAGCTAAATCAAGATGAGGATGTCAGTCTGTTTAAATTTTATTACTCTGCCATCCAGCATAAAATAGCCGTGCTCTCACTCACCTTTTTTTGATCTCACGATCAAAGATGTGTCTTTTCCACTTCCTAAACGACAATAGCCATCTATCAGGTCAGCCATGTTCTCAGCAATTGCTAATGAGGCCGTGTTGATGGACAAAGGCTGTCGGTTTAAGATAATCAATCTGACATTATGAAACGGTTTTAGGATAAAATTACTAAAAGAGCCTTTTTTCTGAACTAGCCTGGTTCTTGACTACATAAAAAGAAAATGTTAATACTGTTAAATCTTGAATTTACTTATTTTTTTTTAAATAATAAAGGATATGAATAAAAATATTTGTTTTCTGTATAAAATTGTTTGTTTTTAAATTGTCACTTATATACATTCATTGTCGATTGTTTTAGGTTAATCTTTAATCAAGAGCATTGATATTTTACTTCCAGTGGGTCACTGCATGCACACAAGAGCAAAATCCTATTAATCAATAATAATATCGTGTGGTATTTACTACTCCAGCTATGGTTAAGTTAAATATGATGAGCTTGTTTCACTTATAAATTGGTCATGTTAAAAAAAATTTTTTTTAAAGGCTTATGATTTTAATTTTACGTCATGCTGCATATCCTGTGTAAAGTCAGGAGGAGCCTGGGGCCTTTTTTCAGGGGACTTCAGGCACAAGGCAGGGTATATACACACACATACACACCATCACACACAAATCATCACACACCACAGGCAGTTTTGGAAACACCAATCAAAATCTTTAGACAATGGGAGAAAATTTGAGCACCCTGAAAAAACTCACCATGCACCACAGAGAACATGCAATCTCTACATACTGAGTAGAAGCGAGATACAAACCCCCAGCCCTGGAGTTGTAATGGCAGTGGTGCTTACCACTAAGCCACTGCGACGCCCTGTTTCACATCTACTTTAAACTATTTCCTATGTCTAGTTTTTCTAGCTATTGCTGGAACTTACTGTCAACTTCACACTTCAGACTGTAAAGCAGAAACTTAAAGCTCTTACCAAACGAAACTTACATTACATGATCAACTCCTTTAAAAAAAAAAAAATACCAAAAATATAAAGTATGAATTTGAAAACCTATCCAGGCATTAACTTAAAGAATACACAACTTAAAGTGCCATGATACTCAATGATAATTTATCTTACCTGTTTAACACCCCGAATTTCTATATATAAAAGAGCCTTTCCATCATTCTGAAGGGAACACTTGATCCTTTGAATTTGTGTGAAATCAGCTAAACAGATGGGCTGTGGAAAGGTAGTGAAAAAATAAGATAAAATTATATCACAGTAGAAAGAATACTTTGCTCAATAAATACAAAATTTGTTAAAACATTATAAAGACCGCATTCATAGCACTGGCTTAGAAAATTGCATTGTATAGAAACACAAACTTCTTTGAGTAAGGTCAGAGATCTAAATAATAAATTCTAACTTAAATGCTCTGCAGTCGACAAACACACTTCGTGTATATGGGAAAGGTGGTGGTGATGAAAAGTTTAATACATACCACTGAATTTTTGTCTGTGCGTTGACAAATGCCTTTAGAGCTAATAACAAGGTCGACAGCTAAACTCCATCCTTGCTGTACAAAAAGAACAAAAGCAATTGTAACCCTGGAGTAATATCATGAACTAAGATTAGATTAAAACATTAAATTGATCTGAAATCTGATAAATGTTCAACAATCATAAAATATTGCTAGATAAATTTAAATCATTGCTTAGTGGACATCGGATAAATGGTCTGACATTGACTGAAAAAGACTATGGGTTATTGGTCACAACCACGGCTGCTATTTAAATTAACACTTGTGTGCAGATATAAGCTGCAATAAAGTGGTCTCACCACTAGCTCACAGGGGAAAATTTCCTCATCAAAGCTTGAGAACAATGAGAAAGTCTCAAAGAATTTCATAATGCATTGCTCCTCCTTTAGAGACGAATATTGCTGAAATGTTTGCTGGATCAATTTCCTGAGTTGCTTTGGCTTTCACCCAAAAGAAAACATCAATTAGTAACAGATCATTTACATAATCCCATAGTCAATCCCAAACTAAATTAGAACAATGAAGCTACATATAAAAGCACATTTACCTTCATACTGTTGATCAACTCCTTTGGAAAGAACAAGTCAAGGCCTACTTCTTTCCTGAGGAAAGAGAAAAAATAGGAATGCATTTTAATTTAATTAATATCATTCTGTTTTATGTTTTAAGCGAAGTCATACAGATAGTGACTTACTCTAGCAGGTCAAAATTGGATTTTTTTTCCAATCCATTGGCATTCATATCTTTGTAAAACCTCCTGTTGGGTGACATAGTATGGGCATGACATGTTTAAAAAGTATGAACTTTAAAAAATAAAAACTTAATACAGCACTACTTGCACTGTTGAGAAAAGTATACGCAATGCAGAGTAGGCAGAGTGCATAATTTTGTATAGAGTGCTGGTACCTGATCTCCAAACACCCCAACTGTAGGGCCATGCCATCACTGACTCTACTAGCACATTTCTGCATGTAGTCACTGCGCACCTGTGGGATAAAAACTACTAATACTACCAACAATAATAATAGTAGTAATAATAATAGTAATAACCATTTAAAAAAATTTTTAAAAAGAAGTTTTGTTCAGCTCTGCTGACCCAGGTTTTGTAATATTGCCACACTAACCTGCTGGTAAAAATACAGCATGGTTGTTTTATCTTCTTTTAGCTTCTCCAGGAAATCAGAGGGGATGTACCGGACTCTCAAGTCATATCTGATGATTTTTAAGGGACACATTAAGCTAAGAAAAATCTTTTGCAGTGCAATACAAGTGATGAAGTAGTTTGGAGCACATACTGTACCTCCACTCTGCCTCGACATGCTGGTGCTCATACTTCTCCTCCACCTCTTGCACTGTCAAGTTTGGATGCAGCCAGTGTACTTCATCTGATTTGAGGTGTTTAAGCCGCAAGCCATAGCAGCCAGTGATTTGAATGTTTGGACCAAGACGTCCACTTCCTAAGATAGACTGGATAATGGCCTGCGGAGTAAAGCAATTGCAATCCATAATTACCATATTACATACTAAAACAAATTTTACTCAGAATCCTTGATAAACTTTGAATACAAAGTAGGTTAATTCTATTCCAGAATCACTCTTAATGTCACATGTAATTCATGTAACAAATTGTGTTAGTAAAAAAGAGAGGATTCAGAGATTTCCAAACATACACTCAAACACTTGTTCATTCTCTAGGTTGCTTATCCTGTAAAATGACGCCTATACAAAGGAAACTCAGGACATGGTGCCAATCCATTTACATTTACATTTAGGCATTTGGCCGACTTACAAAAAGTGCTTTCAAGTTTACATTACTGGATAGATACTTACACTGGGTTACTACATTACTAGTATGTAGGTCAGGGGATTAGTCCAAGTATTGGAGAAACAATCCATCATAGGTCATAAGCACACAAACAAACTCTACAGAGAATTTGGAAACACCAATTACCCTAATCTGCATGTCTTTGTGAGGAAACCGAAGTACCCAGAGAAAAGTCACCAAGCACAAGGAGAACATGCAAACTCCTGGGGTGAGGATCGTACCCTCAACCGTAAAGGTGCGAGACCACAGTGCTAACCACTACACTCCCGTGCCGCCTCCAGACATTCTTTTACATTTTTTTTTTCTTGCACAATTTTACCTGAAATCACAAAAGCAAGTATGGGCCAAATTATGCAAAAGTGCAACAAGTCCTCCATAACCTCTGCAACAACCAAACAGCAAATTGCCTTACAAATGTCTGCATAAATGGCACAACTGCATACTTGTGAGAGCTTCTGTAGTTCTAAAGGCAAATTAAAACCACAAAGTGGCTGGGTTTCTTATAATATAGTCTGTTGTATTTAAAGGTTTACAAGTGACTAAGGCCTCTCAATTTACTGTATGTCTGTGACATTTCCTGCAAATGTTTACACTATTCTCTTTTTTATCACTAAAAAAAGCACTATTTAGGTAGTCATTCTCATATGCTACACATTTCCATATATTTCATGTAGAATATTGACATAGATGCGAGCCCTTAAATCAAATCAGGTGTTATGTCACATTTTTTTGTGATGTAAGTGATGATTTAAGTGCAACACTTCCAGATTCCTGATTCAATAAGCTACATTTTGATACCAAGTTTATTAATGCATCATGACAGATTGATGCATCAGACAAAATATAACTTCTCTACCAGTGCCCATTTATGGAGGGGAAAATACTAATGGAGTAACTAGCTTGTTCAGCTACCATTCCTTTCAGCTATCCTTCTCTTGAAGGATCAGGAAGATGTGGTATTTATCAACTGATTTTTTTCTGGAACTGAAAATCTAATACATTTCACACGACAGGGCCATAGCGCAAAACTAAACTGTGTGGCTTAATACCTGACTTGATATGTCAAGTCTCAAATGCATATGGCATTGGGAAAGATGTGGAAAATGTCTAACTGATGCAGAAAGTTAGACTTTTTTAAAATGTCATAACCATGACAACCAAACTGGCCATAACTGTACTGATTATGTTAGTTATTAAAGACAACACATAACATTTGTAACTAATCATTAGTGAATACGATTTTAATAGTACAGAATAAGATTTAATTAATATAATTAAATAACAAAAGAAAAATTCACACTCACCTTAATCTCCCAGGAACTGTCACATTTTACAAGTTTAAAGTTCTTCCCCAGATTGAAGCTGTTGCTAATAAAGCACACTTTGATGATCTTCATTGTGCCTGCATTCTCACTGAGCGCTTCAGAGTGACCTTTCTGCTGCGGTTCACTAGGCACTGGCTTCCAGGATAGTGTTCCACTGTCTCCAGACATCTCCACATAGTCTGTCATAACAGAACCCTCTTCATCTCAACACCAAATCTACAGTAAAAGGTAACAAGAGGCTTGACAGCTTCGAAGAGATCAGGGGAGTGGCATTTCCCTCAGAGAAACTGTAGTAAGCAAAAAGACGCTAGTGTTGCATAACAGATGGAGGCTGTGCATTACAAAATGCAGGCTAACTGACACAAATCCTAATACTCCAACACGTTAGCACATGACATAAACCATACCTCATCATGACTAAGAGAACATTTATAGTGAGAGGAAATAAGTATTGAGACACTTTTGTTTTTTTTATTTAAGATACCTCGAGTATGTAGTAAATGTAACCAATTTTTGAGGGTATATGTATTCATAGGAAGAAGAGAAACAGATATATGTTTTTAAGAATGTAACTGATATAGGAGAAAAGGTGTCATGTACCACAAATTACTAATATGTTTAACAAGTAAGTATGTTTTGCATCAGTTTGCCTTTTTCTGATTCAGTTTTAGCCTATTCATGGCAAAGCTTTTTCAGTTCCCCGTAGTCCCCACAGTCTTTTAGATAACCTCACAACTCGCAAGAACCTCTAAAAATTCTTAGTGGGATTCAAGTCAGGAAACTGGCTAGATCATGAAAAGCCTTCTTGGGTCATTTTGGCAGTATTTTTTGGGTCATTTATATTTCTGTTTTTTTTTTTTTTTTAGTTTTGATTTGTGAAAAAAAAAGGCTTGCACCTCTCTGCTTCTTAGCATTTTTGCTTAAGTTGTAAGATTCAATATGACTGCAGTGCAGCTGATTGCTTGCTGCTATTTTTGTAATTCTTGTTCTAGCTGCTTTAAGGCCATCATACAACTCTTTTCATGTGACTGCTGACTGATTGGTTTCCACCTGTATATGATTCCCAACAGGAATTTTTAATGTATTTACTCTTTGGCATGGCTTTGCAGCTTTTTTCCCTTTTAGTGTTTATTAATTATTTTGGCTCTGGGATCTTGTAAAGATATAAAGCACCTGCACCCATGACTGCTACTTGTTGGTTGAAATTTCCCCAACCAGGGGGAACACCTTTTATAATGACACCAGGTACAAACAATGTTTGCAGCATTTATATCTAGGAAGTGCTTTATTTTATGTAATGCTTACATGTATTTTAATATAGTGTCTGTTTTGTTGCTTTCTGAATATATATGTTCTTATGTTTGAATTTAAAATACACTGGAAGTGTATTAAATTAAAAATGTGAGAATATTTATTTTCCATTCATGTATACTTGCTTTCAAAAACATATGATGACAGGAAGTGAAACATTTGGTAAGAAATGTTATCAGGAGTCTGGTGAAGAGGATTTTTTGCTGTGTTTTTTAACATTCAATTTCTTCCTGCCACGAGACAAAGCAAACTAAGCAAAAAGACCCATTTTGAGAAACAGTAACCAGTATCTTACTAAAATTCAGAAATGAAGGGCTGGTTTTCTGTTCACTTCACTGGGAACTGTTACACTACCTGCCTGTCAAAAAAAGAGAACAAAATAACAAAATCATTAATTAATTAAATGACAGCTCATATCAAATCGCTCATTAAACACACTCCAGTTAAAAAGAAGTTATAGGTGTTATCTTATTACTGTTTGTAGTAAAAGTACAAACAGTAATGTTATGCCATTAAATGTTTCTTCTCCAGGAATTCACAGAAAGCCAGACTGATGAACTGACATTAGACTGTGGACATGTGAGGTTAAAATGTATCTCTTATGATGTTTCTGTTAAATATTTACACCATTTTAGCATCCATCCTGCCAGCAGGTCCAGTTTCAGTGTAAGAAGATTCAATATGAAAGTTGTGCTGTTTTAGTGCAGTCCCTTGTTAATTTGGCCTTTGCATCTACCACATCTACTCAGCACTGTCAAAGTGCACCCAGTACACGTTTTCTATTTCTATTTATGCCACATAGTTTTTAGCTAAGCACAATACAAAATATAGAATTCACTGTTTATCTTGCTTCGTATACTCAACATCTAAATAGCACATGATCTATGTAGGACATCATAGGGTTGGAGAAAAACTGTAACCTCTTTAGTTGTAATGCAGCACAATTATTAGTACATAATGGCGTATGTGTGTGTACATATATAGGAGAAGTACACCATTATGTCACCATTATGACCATTATATTAGTCATGGGATATAACTAATATTATATATTTTCAGAACATATGTATGAATGTACAAATGCATGTATGTATATATACATATGAATATTTACATGTCTTAAAAAACTTTCATAACTTTACTTGGTCTAATTTATGTTTCTGTTATCTCTTATTATTTACGTTGTTCATTTGTATACCAGTCATGCATGTGTTTAAGTGTGTTTGTGCAACAACCACACTTAAATACATGCATCACTGGTATATAAGTGTGTTTGTGCATGCCATGCACACTCGTAACACGACCGGCACTAGGACCTGGAAGTAATACGGTCGCATTTCAGGAAGCATAAAAGGAAACAAGATGGCGCTTCACATTGCTCAGTCATTGAGTCTACCCATGCTGTCTTCGATGCTATCTCCTCCATTTCGTGAGTACTCACCATTTTGGGTTGTATTCCTGATTGAGTGTGTGTTGTTAGAACGCGGGTTTAATTGTGTAAACTCTTGCTCTCTACGTGAGAGAGTTCTAATAATAAATCGCGTGGTTATCCTGCCTGCTCGCGCTACTTCCGCGTTTGGGTTTACCATTCATGGTACACGGGCTAACTGCTAGTCTTCTGATCATCCTCCAGTTGCTTTGTGACAGAATGACTGAGCCAGCAGTAAATTCAGCGTATTACGTTCACTTCTGCGATATGGTGGGCGGTCATGCCCGGTTGATTGAGCAGCTGAGTGGTGAGGTCGCGGCTCTTCGTGCTAGCGTCCAAGACGTTGCGGCTCAGCCGGCTCGGCCGCCGCCAGTCGCCGCCACCCCCCTCCCCCCTCCGATGTGTACTTAGCTTTACCGGATAAATGGGACGGCACAGATGGGAAGTGTAGTGTTTTCCTAACCGCACTGGATCTTGTGTTTGAGTTTAATTCCACCAGATACTCCACAGACCGGTTGCGCATTGCCCTTCTCGTCTCGTTGCTGTGGGGCAGGCAGCTGAGTGGGCCACGGCGGTCCTGCGTTCCGATTCAGACACAACCCATTCCTACAACGAGTTCATCAGTCAGCTAAAGCTCACCTTCGAACATTCTGCTGCTGAGGTAGAGACCGACTCCAAACTCTATCATCTGCGGCAGGGAGGGTCGTCCGTGAGCCGTTACACCGCCGACTTCCGGACCCTAGCCGTGCAGACCACCTGGGGCGATCCCGCCCTCTGGACGGCTTACTACGAGGGACTGGCTTCACGCATAAAAGTCGAGCTTGCCGGACGAGAGCTCCCCACCACCTTGGACGGGCTGATCCAACTCGCCCTCCGAATAGACCAACGACTGCTCTCTCGTCCGAGGCCAGCCCCCCGGACCCTGCCACCTGCCACTCCGTCACCATCACTGACCACGCCACGATCTTCCACATTTCTGCCCTACGCCCCAGTTCCCGAAGTACGCCGCTTTTCCACCACCACCACTGGACCTGTCGGTTCTCCACCTCCCGCCGTGGTTGACACCGGAGCCGGGGAACCCATGCAACTAAGACGCGCCTCCTTGACCGCTGCAGAGCGAGAACGGCGATTCAGGGAGGGGCTCTGTGCCTACTGTGGGTCGGCGTCACACCACAGAGCTATCTGCCATCTGCGCCCGGGAAACGCTCAGGCCCGGTGAGTAAGGAGAGCGACTCGCCAGGCCCCCTCCACCTCTCTGCCACCACCACCAATGTTTCTCGTCTCACGGTGAAAGTACGCCTCCAGTTTGGCCACAAACGGGTCAGAAGTACGGCGTTCATCGATTCCGGTGCCGCTGGCAACTTCATTGACTCTGCCTATGCCAAAGAACTGGGGGTGGAGCTCGTTATCCCAGCCTGTTCGGATTACATCTGTCGACGATCGGCCCCTTTCCTCCAGCCCCATCACTACCCAGACTCAACCAATCACCCTAATCATCGACTAACATCAAGAGCAGATCCGGTTCCATCTCACCCCCATTTCATCTCCTCCTGCACCGAACTTTGCCTGCGGGCTTCGGCTGGGACATGCTCTAGGGAGTCCGAGGCCACCGAAGCCGACATCAACGCCATCCCTGCCGCCTACCGGGACCTGGCTGAAGCGTTTTGCAAAAGACGAGCCACTCACCTTCCTCCTCATCGCCCCTACGACCTGGCAATTGACCTCCAGCCGGGTTCTGTCCCCCCCCCCCCCCCCCCCCCCGCGGCCACCTCTACTCGCTCTCCGCCACTGAGACGCAGACCATGGAGAAGTATGTAACCGACGCCCTCCGCCATGGCACCACCCGGCCCTCCTCCTCACCTGCTGCCGCGGGGTTCTTTTTTGTGAAGAAAAAAGGCGGCGACTTACGTCCATGTGTCGACTATCGGGGGCTCAACAACATCACAATAAAGAATCGCCATCCATTGCCTCTTACCAACTCTGCCCTGGACGGCCTCTCTGGTGCCACCATTTTCATAAAGTTGGACCTACGGAGCGCCTACAACTTGGTGCGCATCAGAGAGGGCGATGAGTGGAAGACGGCCTTCATCACAGGACACTGTGAGAGCTTGGTCATTCCATTTGGACTCTGCAACGCCCCCGCCGCCTTCCAACAATTCATTAACGACATCCTCAGAGATATGCTAGACCGGTGGGCATTTGTGTACCTGGATGACATCCTCATATACTCCCGTACTGCTGAAGAACATGTCCAACACGTCAGGGCGGTCCTCAAGAGATTGCTCGCCCATCAACTGTATTGTAAGTTGGAGAAGTGTGCTTTTCACGAGTGCTCCACCACATTCCTGGGTTTTGTTACCTCGCCCCAGGGTGTGGCCATGGACCCGCAGAAACTGGAAGTTGTGCGTCATTGGCCCCTACCCAAGACCCTCAAGCAACTTCAACGGTTTCTCGGGTTTGCGAATTTCTATCGTCCCTTTATCCGGGAATACAGTACGGTTGCAGCTCCTTTAACCGCCCTGACACGACCATCTTTTCACCCCTTCACCCTCAACTCTGCCGCCATCTCCGCCTTCCAGGAATTGTGTCACCGCTTCACCACCACACCAATTCTCCTCCATCCAGATGCGAGCAAACCATTCGTTGTGGAGGTAGACGCTTCGGATGTGGGCGCCGGGGCCGTTCTCTCCCAACGAGGTCCAGATCAGAAGCTGCACCCTTGTAGCTTCTTCTCCAGAAAATTTGACCCCACTCAGCAGCGATATGGGGTAGGGGACCGTGAGCTGTTGGCCATAAAGTGGGCTCTGGAGGAATGGCGTCACTGGCTCCAGGGCGCCAGAGAGCCGTTCATCATTTGGACCGACCATCAAAATCTGATCACGATCCGGAACCTAAAACAGCTCAACCCGAGGCAGGCGCGGTGGGCTCTCTTCTTCGACCATTACAATTTCCATCTGTCGTACCGCCCGGGATCCAAAAACACCAAGGCCGATGCCCTCTCCCGGCAACATGAGGAGGATGCTCCCCGGGCGGACCCCGCGCCTCTCCTCCCGCCGTCAAAGATCATTGCCCCTCTCTGGTGGGACTTGGAAACGAGGGTTCGCCAGGCACAGGCCGCGGAGGTCGACCAGCAGGTGCGCCGCCTGGACGACTCTACGTACCCCGCAACATCAGAACGGAAGTCCTTCAATGGGGCCATTCCTCCCTCCTTTCCAGACACCTGGGTACTCGCCGCACCCTCCAATTTATTCAGCGGGACTTCTGGTGGCTGTCCTTGACAAAGGATGTTGAGGAAATCGTCCAGGCGTGCCCAGTGTGTGCCAGGGCCAAAGACACCAACCAACCAACACCGGGGGAACTTCAACCACTCCCGGTTCCCTGCCAGCCCTGGACACACATTGCCGTTGACTTCATCACGGGCCTGCCGGATTCCGAGGAAAAGAACACCATCATGACCATTGTCGACCGATTCTCCAAGGCCGTGCACTTGGTGGCCCTCGCCGGACTCCCGTCAGCTAAAGACACAGCCGAGCTGATACTAGAGCATGTAGTCCGCCTGCATGGGTTCCCGTAGGACATCGTCTCGGACAGAGGGCCCCAGTTCACTGCCCGGTTCTGGAAAGCCTTCTGCCGTCTGATCAACGCCACCTGCAGTCTCTCCTCTGGATACCACCCTCAGACTAATGGTCAGACGGAACGGACCAAACAACAACTGGAGCGCTATCTGAGATGCTTCATCGCCGATCGACAGCGCTCCTGGGCCTGCTATCTCATTTGGGCTGAACTCTCCCACAATCTTCACGTCTCATCCACCACCGAGCTAAGCCCATTTGAGGTATGCCACGGTTTTCAGCCTCCGATGTTCGATCACCAAGAACCGGAGGATGATGTACCGTCGACCCAACAGTTGGTCCGTAGGTGCCGGCGTCTGTGGGAACAAGCTAGAGCAGCCATTCGACGTGCCAATACCCGCTACGCCGCTCAACATCGCCATCGGCACCCTCCGGGACGATTGTACAATGTAGGTGACAAGGTCTGGTTATCAACGAAAAATCTGCACCTCCATACGGAAGGTGCATCGGCCCTTACCGCATAACCCTCCGGATCAAAGCTGTCACCTACCGGCTCCAGCTGCCTGCGGCGCTCCGAACCCATCCGCTATTCCACACATCACAACTCAAACCCTTCATCACTTCACCTATGGTTCCCTCCACCCACCCTGCTCCTCCTCCCCGTATCATTGAGGGTGGTCCCGCCTACACCGTTCGCCGGATCCTTGACTCACGTCCTCGGGGCAGAGGGCTCCAATACCTGGTCAATTGGGAAGGTTACGGTCCCAAGGAGCGATCTTGGATTCTGACTCGGTTCGTCCTAGACCCTGATCTCATCTGGGACTACCGTCGTCGGGTATCCTCCACCCCAGGACCGTCGAGAGTCGGTCCTGGACAGGGGGGTACTGTCATGCACACTCGTAACACGACCGGCACTAGGACCTGGAAGTAATACGTCGTATTTCAGGAACCATAAAAGGAAACAAGATGGCGCTTCACATTGCTCAGTCATTGAGTCTACCCATGCTGTCTCCGATGCTATCTCCTCCATTTCGTGAGTACTCACCATTTTGGGTTGTATTCCTGATTGAGTGTGTGTTGTTAGAACGCGGGATTAATTGTGTAAACTCTTGCTCTTGGCGTTCTAATAATAAATCGCGTGGTTATCCTGCCTGCTCGCGCTACTTCCACGTTTGGGTTTACCATCCACGCTACACGGGCTAACTGCTAGTCTTCTGATCATCCTCCGGTTGCTTTGTGACAGAGCAACTATTTATGGGATAAAATAGGAGAAGTACACAATCTCAGACACAATGGTACTTACAGTACAGTTTTCACCTACCAAAAAAAGAAATGATGTAATCCCTCATATAATACTTAGTGAGTATAATGCTTACATTAGCTTTTAAATGAGAAATAAACTGTCCCTTTGTTCTTTAGAGAGCTTATTGACCTTAACTGGTAGCGTATAATGTTAGATTGTTAGAATAATATTAGAATGTTAATAATGTTAGATTTCTGATAAACCTGGTATATATTGGCTAAAAATCTTTCTCTTTTTTATGTTAAAGGACAGCCTAAATACACAGTGGCCCAAACACAATCTCCTCCAAGATAAGACACAACAAGATACACATCACATTTTCTCTCTATTAGCCTATATTTTGTGTATATCCTAGTAAGACAGGTTTTTCGGATAATGGATTAAACAGTCCTCCAGGATATTTTTTATAACCTAACACTCTTTTTAAAATTCTCCACAACTTTAACCCTGATGTGTATGTTGTGTTCCTTGAGTTTCATGATGCTGCTTGTTCACTAATGTTCTCTAACAAACCTCTGAGAGCTTCACAGAGCAGCTGCATTTATACTGAGATTAAATTACACACAGGTGGAGTCTATTTACCAATTAGATGACTTCTGAAGGTAATTGCTTCCACTGCAGTTTAATTAGAGGCATCAGAGTAAAATGGGCTGAATACCAATGTACACCACACTTTTCAGATTTTTCTGTGTAAAAAAAAATTGAAAACCATTGATCTTTTGCTCATTTTTCTTCCACTTCACAATTATGTGCCACTTTGTGTTGGTCTATGACATGAAATCCCAATAAAATGTGTGTGTCTTGAAAATACATAACAATGAAAATTCATTACATTGAACAGACTTTGGACAAGGAATAAACCATCAGCATAAGCAAATCTTCCATAACTTTACTTGGTCCAAATTATGTGTCTTTTATTTCTTATTATTCACATTGTTCATGTGTATACTGTACCTGTCATCATGCATTCAAGCATGTTTGTGCAACTATTTATGGGATTAATTAGAAGTACACAATGTGATACAATGGTATTTACAATAGTAACCTACCTAAAAAAGAAAGAAAAAAATTGTAATCTGACCTATAATACCTAATTATTAAATATTATAATACATTATCGTTACATTATCTTTTTAACAATGTCCTTTTGTTCTTTAGAGACCTCAATGACCGTAACTAGTATGTACTAGTACTAGTAGAGTATATCATAATGTAATTACTATATGACAAACCTGGAATATAGTGACTGGAAATATTTCTATTTTTTATGCTAAAAGACATAGACAAAAAACAGGCCCAACCTCAATTTGAATCATATTAATTACAAATGGAAAAGGGGGGGGGGGGGGGGGCAGGTCCAATGCCTAATTAAATGAAACAGATTGTGTGTAAGGTGATCAAAACCACAACAAAACATTGTTCTATGTCATTTTTTTTATCACATATCAAATTTGTACATCAAAACATCTTCAAAATTCAGAAACAGAACTGGGTTACATTTTGTAGACTACATCTATACTGTACAGGCAACTAATGACACGCAGGTCACGTGTTCGTGCTTAAGAAACTTCAAAAGCATCATTTTGTTTCCAACACAAATACTGTTAGCTTTTAACGCTCACAAAAAAGACGACGTACTGAGTACATTTACATGAAGAACAAATGAGATTCTGTGTCATGGTAGGGGAATAAATACACTTCCTGTGTATTTACGAATAGTAAGTCAGGTTGTTCCTTATCTAACCAATTCACGTTAAAGTAACCTTCAAAAAGTGTAAATTGAATGACTGACTGACCTGTTCAAAGCTGACTTGAAGACATTTCTCCTTTGTGTTCTTGTTTTTATTTTATTTTTTAAGTAAACTTGGCGTTGTAAAGCTACCCAAACAGCAGGTTGGTGTACAACTTCTACTATTACCCAGGAAAATGTTAGCTGAGTACTACCCCCATGCGCATGCTACTGTTCTATTGAGTATGAAAGAACAATACAAGCACACTATTCCAGCAGCGCACTGTTTAGTGCGATAGTATGCGCGCGTGAACGTAGACAGAAGCCACACCCGCGGTTTCTTCACAGACTTCCTTATTTCAGTGCAGTTTCTGCCTGTGCAGCTGCTCTTGACTTCATTGTGCGTTCGTAGTTAGAGATGCCGTCTGTACTTGCCTTATGGTATGTATTATTCATTGTGATTAACAGTTTAAACGGGCTACCAACTTTATGAGCCTCCTTTAATCCCTTAATACGAAATTACTGGGCATTCACCTTGGTTCCTCTGGCAGTAAATGAAAGTATTTGACTTTAGAATTAATTGGTAATGTCAGAGATGTTAATGGCAGGTAACTTCTTAACAACAGTCCAGCTCAGCTGAAAATAAAAGAACTATAAACAAATAATCTTCTTTATCAATGATATTATATTGCTCATTAAAATGAATCATCATTGGTGGGTGGAATAAGTTTTGCAATAGTAAGTTTTGTAAAAAAAAAAAAAAAAAAAATCCCTTTGTACAAAAGGCTACAATGCCACCATGTGGAGAGTTGATGTGGTGCATGCCTCTTTTAATTTTTATTATTATTATCATTTTATTATTATTATTATTATTTTATTTTTAAAGCAATTTGTGAACAAACATATTAGTAATAATTTAAGTCACCATATTCCATTCCCCAAGCAAAAAGATAAAAAAGTAACATTTTACATTATACAGAAATAACTGTTTTATTGATTACTGATTTATGTGGAAGTTTGTTGAAACATACAGAGGCTAGTCATAGTCATTAGGCATCTATTATTTACTAAAAAGAAGAATGCTCTGAAAGCGTATGCTTCTTTATTTTGCTTATATGAATGGGCAGGTACGCTTTTTACTACAGTGTGTATGTCCACTGTAAGTACCGCTATATGCATAGCAAGTTTTTAATCTGAAGTGAAAGAAACATAATAAATCCTGTTTTAAATAGTTTTGCATACCGTGACCTGTTAAAGGACAGGAAGTGCTGCTAAGAAATTACAAGCCTAACTTTCTGTTAACAAATGACCCTCTCAAGCACAACCTTTTTCATACCATCAATGCTGCTCTAATTATCTTTGCAATTAATACACTAGCATTAAGCATAGTACAATTATATACTGTGTCCACCTGACTATTTGATTATTATACTTATTTTTTATCTACAATCAGGTGCAATTAGCATATTGTGTGTTGCTGAAGCAATACCTACTCACCAAACCACCAATCATTGACCGAAATGTAGAATGTGATGAAATTAATATTTTCTGATGTCCAAATTTATGTCTTAAACATCACTTAATCCCCACTTTTTACCCTTGGGAACCTTAACAAGCATAGTTTCATTATATGGATTTGCATGTTAGAGTTTAACAAAAGCATATTGACACAAGTTTGTCCACAACTCTCATAATTCTGGTCTGCAGGCGGGTTTTGCAATGAACTGCATAACACTTAGGTTGAGAAAATAGATTGTGGTTATGCTCAGGAAGCCTCAGAGCATAGAAAGAAAAAGACTGCATTTCCTGAACTTCCTTAAACCCCCCTAAGCTGTCAGAAATAGGACTTACTATAGGAGAGAATTCCTTACTCAGCAGTACAAATGTTGACTTCCCTGTTTGGCCAACATATATTTTAGTGGTCGCTTTTTTTTTTTCTTTTCTTTTTTTAAGATGATGTGGGTGTAGACAACACTGGATATCTTTGGCTTGCAAAGTGGACCAAACTTATTAAAAGCAGAGAGCTCAGGTAAGACTTGTCATTAATCATTTTGCTATGGTGCACTAGACAGTCATTACAATTGATGATTATTTAACCTGTTTATGATAAACCATTTCAATGTAAATATTAATAGTTTGGAGCAATATGCATATAGTAGGCATGCTTATGCTTTGGTTATGATGCTTATGTTTAGTCACTGTAATTACTGTTACTACTGTGAGATATCTGTTCCTAGTATAAACCAGTTTGACCAAAATATACAGCTGAGTAAATTTGTATGCACATGCTAGTGTGTGTTTGTGTGTGTGTTTTGTTTTATGCAACCTACAGAGGAGTGACAAATTAAAAGAAAAAAACATTTATTGTCTTAGGAAGGTGATGGGACACCCCATGTAATCAGAACTGCTTAACAGTGTCTTGGCTGTAGTTTTGCAAATCTACAAACCACATGGAAATGTTTGTTCAGGCAAAAGGTGGCCACAACAAATATTGATTTTACCTATTTGTTTTCTACTTTTTGACATCTAGTGCTCTCACTCTTTCTCACGTTATTAGAGAGAACAAATTTAAAGACAAACTAGCGACTATGTTATGTTGCACGAGGCATCGTGCTAAAATGTTTTCAGTCAACTTGTTCCCTTAGTGGGAAGTTTTACTGCAAATCAATATGAAGTTCTTCTAACCATCACATGTATCCTGTATTGAAATGTTTCTTTCCTATATTTCACTCAACACTCACAGGGTATAACAGCTCATTGACTGTTTTGGAAATTATGTAAATCATATGTTATATCGTTCATAGCCACCAGACAAAATGCCACTATGGCAGTCTGAATATATGTGCTAAATAGCCCTTTCCACCATCATCATTGAAAAACAAGAATTGTCATTTACAAAAACCTCTTCAGTATAGTATACCAAACTATATCAAACTATACAAATCATTTCCAATGAGATTATAGCTATTCTAGAAACTTTCAGCCAGCCCTACACCTTATCAAGACACTTATTATTATTTTAATTCTGTATATACTTTATAATAGTGTAGCAGCCAAAGACAGATATTTAAAATGCAAGCCATTCATTGTCGTAACTTCATATCGATCAATAACAGTCAAATGTACACTGATCAGCCATAACATTAACACCAACAGAAGGTGAACTGAACAACATTGATCACCAACCATGCATTAGAAAAATGGTGACAGGATCATGGCCACCCAAGCCTCACAGCATGTCTGGTCCGATGCCACAGAACAGCCAATGCAGGTCAAATCGCCAAAAAAAAGCCAATGCTGCACACAATCGAAAGGCAGCAGAAAACCCAGTGCACCACAGACCACTGCACACTGGCCCCAGCAGGCAAAGATCCCAAAGCCGATGAGCTGTCCTCTAATCTTCCTACCCCAACCCGATCCAGCAACCATGGCATGCACAGAGCAGACAAGTCACATGCACGGAGGACCGACTCCGCAACTCACAGAACCCAAAGGATCCGTTGCCAAAGTCCTGGTGCCAAACACCATAGCACAGCCCCAGAGGCCCTGTGGAACCACAACCCGAGGGGGCAGAGCCACCATAGGAGCACAAGGGAAACCCAAAACCTAGGTGGTTTTATTGTTAATGGTTTTAATATTATGGTTGATCAGTTTAAACAAGATATGCCAAACATTAAATCAGTTTGTTTTTATTTTTTCTTTGTGTTATTATTATATTTGTGTTATTTATTGTAAGTACAAAGCAAAAGCCAGTTAAAACATATAATCAACTCACTTTTGATAACTTACTATATTATTATTATTATTATTATTATTACTACTACTATAATATCAATTGCTTCTATCATTACTGTATGTATAATTCATTGCATGGAACACAGTAACTTACTGAACACAATATTCTTCAGAGACTAAATGAGCTAAAAGTGACTGGCAAATTAGTCATGTGATTTGATAATTTTGGGTTAAGGAACTGAATGTGCCAGTGCAGATTTGGAGAGGAGTGAAAAAACATTTTTTTAAAAACAAAGTAAATAAGCTCTTACAAAGAGAAAATAAAATGTATCTGCTTTTTAATCACTACATTTACTTTTATTTGGTTTAAATGCTTTATTTTCTGCCATACCTTAGTTTTAATCTTTTAATATATGTATTTTATGTATTATATATGCAATTAAGGTCAAATGGAAAGACCTTATAGTTCTTCCACTATGTGGTTTAAGTCTTTGATAGTCACTATTCATTTAGTCACACAGCAGAGTGAACTAAGGATGGAAACTCTCAAAACCACAAAGCCACTCGCGCCATTCCGCACTGACATGTTTGATCTGATTCGCAGATCAGCTCAGTAACATTAGTTTAAAACATAATTTGAACACCTTTTATTTAATCTGAATTACATCATATTATTTGCATTAAAAAACAAATACTGCTAATGTGACAATCCAGTATCCTAGGATTTTTGAAATACTGGTTATTGTAGTTCATATTAAAGTCCAAACAAAAATTTGGAAGCAATAGTAAATAAGTTAGACCAGTAGTGGATGACTAACCTTGGACAACTTAGCCAAATTTCTTTGTAATTACTTTAATTGTAAAGCTTTCTTGTATATGAATAATATTTGTTAGAGGAAGAAATATTAAAAAAGAAGATATGAACCATTGAAGTGAAGTGTTTATAAAATAAAGCCATCATTTATTACATTCCAACTTGTCAATAATTCTAGAGATGACTGTAATTGAAAAGTATTTAAAGTTTCAGAATATATTACAGGCTTCCGTATAGGCCTATAGTGTAGGCGTAGGTCTTGAAATAGGTAGGTAGTCAAGGAAATGTTGATTCATGCAGCCACAAAAAGCTAGCCAGGCTTTTCAAAGCTTATTGATGATCTCTGTATGTCACAATGTAACGTACATGCAAAATTATTAGACACATTCAAAGAATTCCTTTAAGGCAATGTATGTAAAGTAATTAAATAGGGCTACATAAAAAAGGTCATCTGTAAAAAGCAATAAATAGTAATAAACCAAACAAATATTCTGTGGCAGTTTTTTAAGGAAATTGACAGGTCCGGTTACTGAATGTCTTGGAAAATCTGCCACAGTTCTTATGGTAATTGTTACATACTTCTGTTACATACTTCTTGGTTGCAGGCAAAACCCAAGTTAAGGTTTTTTTTTTTTTTGCCTAAAAATAATGAGTAAAATGTATTTAAAAAATAAAATTAGTTGCATTATTTGCTGTAAGACATTTTCTGTAACATTTGATTGGAAAAGTATTTTTTAAAGAAACATATGTATACAACATTTGTATTTAAAAAATAGGGTTCCTAAGACTTTGGTCTATAGTACTGTACTGTACGTACCCCATGCAGATAAAAATCTAACTGTCATTTAACTATTCAAACCAGTGCATATGACAGGAAGTGATAGAATAGTACATATCTAAATTACATACATATTCTTGAGTGTGGGTGAGAGAGGAAGTCTCGGACTGAGTCATGGTGTGACTTAACTGAAGGTGCCAAAAAGACCAACATACAGAACATGTACAATTTTATTTTTGCATGTTGGCAAATCAGATTTATCTGTACTGCAAGAAGATCATTTATTACATATTTAGGCTGAGCAACTGCAATATTTCTGATTTTATTGGGCCTTCATAATAGAATTGTATACTTTAAAGCCATTTGCTTGACATTGAAGTACAGTATAACCATGTTCTAAGATAACAGAATAACTGACGGTAATGGCCAATTGAACATGCAACTGCCCTAAGAGTGTTTATATTTGTTGGTTAGTGCTTATGTTTTAGTGTTGCTCGATTAGTTTGCCAGTTTTCATCTCAAGAGTTTTGGCCCATGCAGGTCATAAGATTTTCAAGAATTTCTGTATCTAGGCATGAAAAAACAAACAACATTTTAAAGTGGGGTTTGCTATATAAACTCGCAAACTGTTAATACTTGAGCCTATAGGCATAAATAATACAGTAAATCCATCTGAAGTCACCATCCTGGAGCTGGTGTCTTCAAATAGATTTGCTGGATTATAGTCTAAAACATGTATTGGTAAAAATATTTCCGAAGCTACTTCATTTATTTTTTACAAGACTTAATGTTCTATAAATCTAGAAATGTTACCACTTATTGCAGGGCTGTTCCATAACTGTAGGGCTTTGTGTCCACTGCTTTATCATTATTTTAGGTACTAAAAAAGGACCTGCACCTTTTGATTAAAGATTGGTTAAATACTCAAGACTATTCACTGCTTTAAAAGTAATTATAGTATGCATTCCAGTATGTATAAGATATAGATGATGATAGATCAGTAATCAGTAATCAGCCTCTCCTTACTCACTCTTGAGTTTTACCACCTTAACAAAACAAAAAATGCAATATTTTCTGTCCCTAAATGCTCCTCCAAGAAAAGATACTTACAAAGATTGATACCCAAGACTCTTTCAGCAAATGGTTAGATAAATATGTCTTGAACACAAAGGGTAATATAATTTTTAAGGTTTAACATAATTTTATTAGTTAAAGCTGTATCTAGTATAAATTGTAGTTTATTTGTCCCGGAGATAATATAGCTGTGGTTTATTTAAATACAATAAAATCCTTGCTGCTTAGGATTTGAACAAATGTTCAGGACCATCAAGCATGAATGTATGCATGTCAAAATATTGTGGCAACATTCATTTGGAAAAATGATGGAGTTTGGAACACCATTTGTTTCAGATTGTTTTTGAAATTTAGATTTATTGTGATAAAATGGTGTAGGACCAAGGTTAACAACATGCCATTAGAATAATGTTAAACAATGATGCCAAAACAATATTGCAAATACGATTTCCAAGCAATATTTATTACAAATGTCTATTTTTCTTTCTCTCAACTGAAAAAAATAAATGCTCATACTGCTAATGCCTGTTGTTTTTTTTTCTTTCAATAAATAAGCCAGTTTACTGATATGATGTGATTTTGTGAACACCATATTACAATACGATACTGTATACATTAGCGACGCTGTATGAGATACTTACTTTGTAGCTACAGAGTAACATGCTTAAATCATGAGCTGTATCATTCACCAATGTATCACTTCTAAAATCTTCTTCGCTAAATCTTTTTGTTGCTATCATTAGCACTGGTTTTGTTGCATTCAGGATTCATGATGGAACTTTCAAAAGAAAATTCTAAAGTTATATGTTGCTATAATGCTCAGGAGATACAAGAGAACTTGGGACATGAGAAACATGCACTGTGTGCAGGGACGCTATTATGGTCATCTAGTTCTATGATTAGAGTTTCTCTTTGGATTGGGTTTCTGAACTTAACGGAGCATTGGAAGTTCATAATTCTAACTTTCAAAAGCAACATTGTCCCAGTGTTATGTTTTGGGTGGATGCCGTTGCAACCTAGTTACAACTATTGTATATGACAGTGTCATACAATGTTAGGTTTCATGCTGGATAGAGCTTTGACTCAAACATTGTACCTCAGGAATCTGAGACTTGTTTTGGTCTTACAAAAAGTATAGCGCCAAAACTTATGTGAGGCGTAACATTTGCTAATATTTGTGAGTAGAGGATCATCCTGTTAATGGCATAATATTCCCTATTGCCCTTAACTTTATATATCATCATAGACTTTTTTTTTCTTTCCATAGGGAATGACCAACTTCACTGAAGTTTTCAGCCCTTCCACAACACACACCTGGAACATGTTACTGAAAATATTTATCATCTTGAACAATTAAGAACAATCAGTGCAAGTAAAATCCATCAGTAAATTAGCTTTCTAAGGCCAGAAACAGAAGAAAATAAAGCACAGAGGCATTGATTGATCTCTATTTTCAATATGACAGAGAACCTATATGCGATTAATGACCTAACTAATGGCAGTAACAGTTTATCTGTTACAAGACCTTGTTATCCTATACATAATACAACCTCTTTACAACCATCACCAGTGTCTCCACATGTTAACCAAAAGTATATGCCATCCCCTACCACTCCACAACATGAACTTTCACCACTATTACATGACGAAGGACCTTGGGAGCATAATCAACTTGAGAAATCTGCATCTTCCATGTTAAATGAGACTATGAATGCTCATGCTGTGTTCCCCTTCGGCATTGGTGAACCTGTACATGGACTGGATTCCTTTTCCAAGGCCTTTTCTGTAAAAAACCCAAATACTGTTTTTGATAACTGTGTAGGTGAAAAGAATTCAGAAGACAATCATGTGTCAGAGATGTTACTGTCACCACAGAGAGGAATACCTTCAGCTGGCTCAGCTAGAGAGCCCTTTAGTCCTGTAACTATGCAGAGTCAGTTACAGCAGTGCCATAATCAGCTAATTCATCATCCCATTGATAATCAAAGTATTACTCATAATCCCTACCAAAGCCACCAGCAATATTATGGATATCAACAGCACAAACCACAGCTGAGAGAGAACAATTCAATGCCGATATACAAGGCACCCTTGTCTCAGAGCCAGTATCTCCTCCAGCAGCAAGGAAATCAAATCCATCAGCAGCAGTTTTCATCTTATTCATTATCCCAACAAAAGCAGGAAATGCGACTAGATATTCAGGATGGCCACAAGTCTGTTGGATCACCAACCGATAGCTACACTGAGGACTATAAAGCATCTGAACAAACAATTTTCCAGTCAAGTCTACACACTTCCCATTACCCGGGGTCACAGAGTTTTCTTACACCTTCCAACCAATGTGATCTCTATTTGCACCAGCAGGCTAATGAGCCATCACACTCATTCCCTTTGAAGCAAAATACTTCTTTTGATGATCACTTAGGATCAGTTGAACTTATGCCAGGATTTTCCAATCAAAAGCAACAGGTTTATATGGATTTAAACTACCACCACAAACATGAAGATTTCTACAATTCTCATTATCAAAGTGTGGGGTCAGGGAGCAATCAAACTGCCCAGTCACCAGCTCTGAGAGGAGGAATACTTCATAATCTTAACTCTTACAGGGAACCATGTGGACAGGTAATACATTGCATTAAAAATTATCGTTCTTTTTACATTGCAGCACATTCTAAACATTGTCTCCCTTTCACACCTTAAGATGCACTCATCAGATTTTCAAGAGGACCTGCGGTTCAGGTTGGACATACAAGTTCTTAAAAATTTATTATGAAATTCTTTCACGGTTGATTTTCAGTTTTTAATGTCTTGATTTTAGCTTATTTTGCTTGTATTCATGTTAGGATGCAACCAATTAGGAATGAAGGGACAAAAACAAAGCTGAAATGCATTTTATGTCACCGGGAGTTTAAGAGCTTACCTGCTCTTAACGGGCACATGCGTTCCCATGGAGGATTCAGAACGTGTCCCTCAGCACTCAAAACTGTAAGAACATTTACACTGGATTAGTATTAAATTAAATATATCTTTGAAAGCGGTTCTTTAAAGAAATTTCATCAGTAGAAATGGCAAAGAATTGCCCACTTTCGGAGGAAGAATTCATTTGACATGGCAGATGAAATAACAGAGACCTTTGATCATAGCACCTCAGCAACAGCCAAGAATTACATGACAAGAGTTTATTGCAAGTCAAGCACATATTTTGAATTTTAACACATTGTAAATGTGCAGTTGACTCCTCCAGTCTTCCCATATCGTCATTAAAATGCTGTTTCTGCAATTAAGTTTTGTATCACAGTCATCAAACCTAAACTACTGGCACTAGGTCTATAATGCTGGTCAACATTACTCTATTATGTAAAGGACTTTATGCACTATTGTGATATATGGTCCCAAGATAAGTCTTTATAAACAGTCACACTTATAATGTTTTAAGTGAATATACATTTATATAATTGCAAGGTAATATCATTAAGTTCCACGTAATAATGTTTAAGTCTTATTGTACATTATTTTTGGTTTTCCTACAGACTGATGAACAGAAAGATGTCATTCCAAATGACCCCATGGTGCTCCCTGTGTCTGTTCCTGTAAAGGATTACTCAGTTCCCTCCAGGCATCCGAATAACTTTCAAAAACATCTGAGACATAATGATATGAATGACTCAGATGAAAGTCATACACAGCGACAAAACATTCTCACTTCACGTGTGAGTTTCAATACACCCAATTTCCCTATAAAGTTTTCATTACTCCTTTATATAATGGGCCTCATTTATCAATCTTGCCTGTCAATGTTTGCAAAAGTCAAACTGAGCTAAAAATGTAAGCCGGGTGTGCAAACGTTGTGTAAATGCTGATTTTCTTCATATTGATAGTTGGATAAGTATAGTGATAAAAGGCAAATCACCTGTAAATTACTAGGTGCTAACTCATCACAGCTGATTTACATTTGGTATCAGGCAGAATGTGCAAAGCTGAGGTAAAATACTTTTGTCTCATGTCTATGTAAATTTTAAATATGTGTCAATTTGCAGTGGGTAGTCACATCAACCTAAAAAGATCAAAATATGAAGAAATTTTGGAGATTCTTTATTATCCAGTCAGCTCAATATAAGTATGATCAAAAGAAAATGGTTGGACATAAAACTAAGTAAAAAAAAACAATGTTTTTCGACAGAGTTTCTCTGCTACAAGGAAGAGATAAACAATGACAAAGCTTTTTAAAAATTGACCAGATGCTGTGGCAAAGAGAAGCGCTTTAAGAGCCAGCATTCATTCATCAGAGAAAATAAATAGTCTCTCAATATCCATTGTCTATTTAGGGCATCATGTGCTAACTCAGCCATTTGCACTTCTTTTGCTTATACTATACCATTTGCTCAGAAAAGCCTATAGCTTTTTCTATAGCTCATTTATAATCATTTAATTAAGGGTTATGGAAGGCGATCTTCTTATGCATCAAATTCAGCAGCAGGAGTACTGTAGGATATGAAATATTTACACATAACTCCTGGTTGGTAAATGAGGCGTAATCTCAGTATAGGGGTCATCAGAATGATCTGAAAACATGTTTGAACCTATAGGAAATATTACTCATTTACAAATTCTATAAATGTAAACATTATAGGCAAAGAGTTCCTCAGGAGTTGGAGAATGTACAGTGAAGCAAGAGAAGAAGAGGTATCGCCATTGCCTGGTGCCACTTGTAATTTCCTCATGTGGCGAAGGGCTTGAGTCCAGAGGGCCGGTGCTTTTCCAGAGCCAGCTGCGTTCACCAGGCAGCTGTGGGGATGGCGTCCCATACACTCCCCCACCGATGCTCAGCCCTGTACGTCCAGGCTCTGGACTTTTCAATAGTGTAAATGCGGGGTTTCCATGCACAGAAGAACAGATTGTTCCACGAGTTCGCTTGTGCAAGGACAGTAAGTGCCCCTTAGATATTTAGATAAACACATTTAGATAAACACATACGCACAAACACAGGGCATTTGTCTTCAGTGTTTTTAATGTATTACAGGTGAAAAACGTGACTGCAATATGACATCCAGTTCAGGAGACAAATCAAGTAATATTAAACCGTAAGTTAAAAGCAAATACATTGTTATTATTATTATTATTATTATTATTATTATTATTATTATATTTCTCTATTGCTGTAGGACGGTGCTACAAGTTGAAATAAACATATTATTTTATTTCTAGGCGGATCAACATTGGTCCCGATTTTCAAGCAGACATTCCAGATATTCAGAGTCGTTCTAAAGTGGCAGAGGACATCCATAAGGCTAATCTTTTGTGGACACCCTGCTATTTGGATACCCCTGAAAAGCAACAGAGAGGTAATATCTACTTAGGATTTAAACATCAACATAAAGAATTTTCCACTGATTAATTAAATAACAAAGAAGTATTTATTATACAAAAATAAACTGTAAAATTTTCTAATGGGTATTTTGTAATCCTGCTTGATCGAAGTGGATAATCTCCTGAAGATGGCATGTTCCAGTGTGCTTCCTGGAGGAGGGACAAACACAGAATACACTCTTCATTGTCTTTTTGAGTGTAGTGGCGATGTCATGGTGAGAACGCCTAATTAACCCGCAAATATAAACACTGCTTTTATGACTAACCTTATTAAATATATTTATTTAATGATTTTGCAGACTACCCTGGAGAAACTCCTCTCATTGACAGCACTTAAACATGTATCCAGCCTTCACACAAATTACCATTATGCTGGTATTTGACTGCCCTTGTTTCATTTTAAAATCTGTGGAACTGTAATTTAGTTAACTTGTAGTGATTTGGTCAGTTAGTTATTCTTCTCATATTATTCTAAAAACATTCATAAATTTCTCATATTTGGCCTGGTGTTGATCAATCATGTTCATTCCCATTTGATTCCCACTCTGTCATCTAGGATCGGATAAATGGACTCTGCAAGAAAAGAGACAACTGAACAAGGGCCTATTAATTCACAACAAAGATTTTCACCTAATTCAGAAAATGGTAAATGAGCCATAAACACGATACAGTGAACAAAATATTTAACCATGCTTTATCTTTTGTATTACACTCTGTATTATAATTAGGATAGCATTTAATAAATGTGCCTTAATATTAGGTGAAGACAAAGTCAGTAGCTCAGTGTGTCGAGTATTACTACACATGGAAGGAGAAACTTCGACTTGGCAGGAGATTTAGCACAGGTCCGGTAACTCCAGGCCAAACGAAAGAGGTGAGATTACAATATATTCTCTAGGCTACTACACAGCCTATGTTTCTAAGTATGTGCACTATCATAACACTATGTCATTAAAGTAATTAGGACAATTGTTTTAAATGTAATGAAGTTGTAAATGTAACCCAATAACTGTCTATTCATGTTGTAACAATCATTGGATTGGGTTACCACTTGTAACCCAATCCAATGACAAATCCTTGTATTTGTACTCTCCCCCAAGTTCTGAATAATTATCATAATGTGCCATTTACTCTCTTAGAATAGGGGGCATTTGAAGGAGGGCAACACCAGGCAACCTGCAAATGAAACAAAGAGCAAAGCTGGAGTGACAGAATGTTCTGAATTGTCTGACAATGTCGGGGCTGCATTTGTTTGTGAAGTCCCCAGATCTGGGCTTGTAAGTTAATCTCTACAGTAAACAAGATTCTAATGATAAGGTCACATGACTAGATCTGCCTCTACAGTGAAGCTTCCGGGGCTTCGCTTTATTTCCTGTTAGAAACTGAAATCTATCGGTTGATTTTGTTGCACTCGTTTTTTAATTGCTCTTCTATGTCCTGTATTATATCTATACTAGTTGTATTAGTATGTAATGCATTGTTTTCCTTTTTCAAATCAGATGTTTAATGGAAATGAATGGAACCAAAGTAATATAGGTGGGATGTGTAATTCTCCAGCTGACTATAACAGACCCAAATCAGCTCAGAACTTTGCTCTCGGCTCAGTCAAAAGCTCACCTTCAAACAGTTCAACAAGTGGAGACACTGAATCAAATCTCATCTTCCCCTGCACTGAATGTGGAAAGTAAGGCAAATTTAAGACAAATAATATTCACATGGTATTTTTTTTTTCACAGTTAACTACATGGTCTGTATTATTTACAGACAACAGAATGGCACAACCATTAAACCAGTCTTTCATTTTAACCTTCTTTTCAAAGAGTGTTTCTTAAGGTGAAAAGTCGCAATGCTCACATGAAGACACATCGCCAAACGGATGATGCACAGCTTTGGCAGATTCATAGCCTTGCTGAACAGGAAAACAATATAGTGACACCTGCCAGCCCTACTGTTGGACTACTTCATCTACCCCTAACTCCACATTCTATATCTTGCAACAATAATGGAGACATAAACCAATAAACTTTTATGATGCAAAAACTAAGTAAAAAATAAGCAGACTGCTTTTAAAGAGTCATATGTTAACCTCTGCTCATCTGGACCAAACTAAGTGGCTCTGATGTTTCATAAGTTAAATATCAAAATTCCTATCATGGCTCAGAGACTTTCTAAAAAATGAAACAATGTTAATAAGGTTTATTAATAGTGAGATACAATTTATTGGTATAAACAATCATTTAAGTCTTCAGGGTATATTTATTAACCTAAAGAGATTGTACTGTAGGTAAAACTGGCTCAACTGTCAAAATGTAATTTTACTCAGACTAATGATGTGTCAGGTCCTTCTGTGTATAACGTGTGTTTTGTGACCAAAAGCACTGTACAAACAAAACAATAAATTTTTGTATGTTTTTCTAAAGTAGTTTCTTGTTTCTATGTTCCAGTGCAGGTAAATACATGTATTTATCTTTATTAACTGCTTTATAGTAGTCATGGTTGCAGTGGATGATTAATATACTGTACCCTGAATTTATCATAATTAGCTTACCAGCATAATTTTGCGAGGTACGAAATTAATATGAAACTGTAAAGACTGTAAGAACAAATGAAAATCCACCCAGAGTGCATACCCTATGTAACTGAGTAAAACTGATAAATACTGTGTCAAAGACTACCTGCACAGCAGACAAAGCTCAAACCTTGTCTTAATTGTACTTTTTCATTTACGATCGGAGCTTATTATTCATTTATTTGTATTAGTATGATACCTACTGTCACTTGTTTAATGTGGAATGCAGTCATGGTAATATATTGTAGGTAGATTTTTGTGTGCTGACACAGACAGGGGATGGACAATGGCCCCAAAGACGCGTACCACCCAGACTGTTGCATGTCCAGAGTAAATCATGGGGGTGGATCAGTAATTGTTTGGGCTGCAATATCATGGCATTCCGTAGGCCCAATATGCTAGATGGGTACGTCACTGCCAAGGACTACCGAACCATTCTGGAGGACCATGTGCACCCAATAGTTCAAACATTGTATCCTGAAGGCAGTGCCGTGTATCAGGATAATAATGCACTGATACACAAGACTGGTGACAGAGTGGTTTGATGAACATGAAAGTGAATTGGACATCTCCCACGGCCTGCACAGTCACCAGATCTAAATATTATTGAGCCACTTTGGGGTGTTTTGGAGGAGCGAGTCAGGAAACGTTTTCCTCCACCAAGATCATGTAGTGACCTGGCCACTTCTTTTCTGCAAGAAGAATGGCTCAAAATCCCTCTGGCCACTGAGCAGGACTTGTATCTGTCATTCCCAATACGAACTGTTGCTGTTTTGGACGCAAAAGGAGGCCCTACACCATATTAATGAATTATTGTGGTCTAAAACCAGGCATTTCAGTTTCATTGGCCACCCCTGTATATATGTATAATTTTTTGCCTTCTTTCACGGGTGGTTTAAAATGAAAAGTGGCAATGTCCAAATAAAGACAGCTTCATTGTATTGGCAGCTTCATAGCCTTTCTGAACAGGAAAACCAGACTGTGATGACTTCTAGCCCTACTGTTAGACCACTTCAACAACCCCAACTCTTCATTCTTGCAACAACAAGAAAGATGTGAACGCATTACACACTAATAATCCCTGCTGAAAAAAATATGGTCCCTACTAATTTTCATTGATTTTGTTGTGATTAGCATGATTGTGTTTTATATATAGGCTAAAATAAGACTATAACAGTTTACTAGGTGGCGTGTAATAGATTTTAAAATGGGCTTCACGTGTGCCTTGTAGGAGTCTAGTGGTCTGGTGATGACACTGTGGTAATAAACTGTGGCTTTCTGATCGGCCAGTGACCATAATTCACCTCTGTGATTTCTATTTAAATTGTGATCTTCCTGCAGATAAATTCAAAACACTGAAACATAACATTCTTTATTTCATCATGACCTATACTGTATAGATAACTATGCAGCAATCGTTCAGATGGAACTTTTAGTTAATTACAAACTGAATGTACCTTCTATTAGTGTTAGTACTATTAGTATTACCACTAGTAATACTAACTGTATTAGTGATAAATCTGATTGAAAACTTTCATCAATATGCCTATTCCCAGTAACATATATTTCTATTTTCTGCTAGAATACAAATGACTCATTAGGCCTCAAGAGTGTTTTAAATAAAACAATGTGTTTTAGTGGTATAATATAGTCTAGGTCTGTTAAATGTATGCTTAGACAATTAGAAACATCTAAAAAGAAGTTTAAAATATGAGCTTTAAAAAGTATATAAGTTTTTTTAAATTAAATAAGTAATTATTTTAATTGATAACCAAAAATAAACAAATGACTAAATCAAACAAATACATATAAAAGGGTGAAAATGTTATCTTGTCAGAAGTGGGATTCGAACCCACGCCTCCAGGGGAGACTGCGACCTGAACGCAGCGCCTTAGACCGCTCGGCCATCCTGACATACGTAGTACCCTTCTTCTTATTTATTAAAAGACTACAAGTCTAACATCATCATGATTTTGACTGTTGAACCTACTTAAACTTAAACCACGATGGTTTTATCTTAGGGTTTTATATTTAACCTTAATGTAATGGCTGGTATTTACCCGCGAGTATTTTTAGTCAGGCTAGCTAGCCGGCTAACGTAGCTTTTAGCAAGTGTTTACGATTATACTGTAGGGCTAGTCACGCGTCTAAATGTACTGTATACGTCTTTGGAGCGTACTTAACAATAAATATGTAATGTTAGTCAAATATAACAGTTACTGAAAGCGAAATTAGATGAAAAGCGGACTTCAAGCTCCGACTAGGGTAAGTTAAGTTATTAAGGTAATTTCATGTAACTAGCTTAGCTGCCGGAAGCAAGCAGAGTTTATTGAAAGTCATAATGGCTGAATAATTGGGTCAAACGTATAGTCAAGGCAAAGACTATTTTTGCTAGATTAGTATAATTAATATTGTGAGTAAAATTAATATTTTTATAGTACTATCAAATGCATGTGTTAACAAATTGCATGATTAAGATAAATAATTTGGTATGGTTTATTGTGCGAGACAAGTAACAAGCCTTTAGATAAAAATGCATTAGTCTAACATCTATAAGAAAACATTGTTTAATTGTTGTTATTGGAATTGCAGCACCCTATTTCACTTCGCTACAACCCAGTCGGAGTCGGTCTGAACTGAATATTGGGGTGGGTGAACATTTCCACATATTATATAATTAAACGATACTTTTGTTCAAATGTAAAAATTGGTCTTCTTAATCATTTAAGCTATAAAAATTACTTAGCATAAGAAAGGAATAAGGTTTTAAATAAAACTGCAGAGGTCAGCAGGGAGAAGAGAGAGGGCTAGGGATGGAGAGGGCCAGACCATTCCTATAAGAGATGAGTTAAGAAGAGGAGCACACTTACAGTATACTGTAGCATGCAGACATTGGTGGAACAGCACTGTCTATTTCTGATTGAGAGCAGTTAAATCAGTGGTATGATAAACTACCCAAGCCATATGTGCATAACTGTGCAGCAAATAATTAGTCTGACTTATGAATAAAAAATGTCTACTGTATTTAAATGTGATTAATGCCCCAATCCACAGATTGTATGTATATTTTGGTTCTTCAAATACGCACAATTTATGATGGAAAACATGACATCAGAAACATATTCGTCAGATCCTGTTGATGTGTTGTTTCAACAGCTTCCTCTCTATTAAAATAACAAACATAAAGTTACTTGGTTAAGAACTCCACCTTGTGGAGTTGTGGTCGTTCTTTCTGCAGTTAGTCAAGTGACATCAGTGATATCATTCACATCTCAAAATAAAATGAAAGCATTATGAAAAAAAAACATTGAGTCTGCCTTGAGGTGTATTCTGACTTTGCAAAAGTATAACTGTCAAGATGAATTATTATATACTTTAGATATTAATGTGTTGTTAAAATTGAAGTTATGAATTTTTTTTTTTTTTTTTTTTACATATTCATCTGGGTTTACAGGTCCGTATTGGACTGCTGTGAAGTGTAATAATGGCAGGTGCTCAACCTCCCAACTTTTCTTGGGTTGAACCACATAAATTAGCTGGACTGGGGATGCCAAGGATGCCTGCCCATTATGAGTTTCTACTAAATAACGGAATCAAACACTTAATCACTTTGTCTGAAAGAAAGCCCCCATATCATGACACTTGTCCAGCGCTCACACTGCATCACATTAGAATTCATGACTTCTGTGCTCCAACTTTTGATCAAATCAAGCGGTTCTTGTCCATAGTTGAGGAGGCCAATTCAAAAGGAGAGGTAAAAAATCTATAATGAAAACATTGTTTATAGTGTAATACTGACATTCATGATTTTCTAACTTGGAACTTGTCTATTTTAGGGTGTCGCAGTGCACTGTTTGCATGGCTTTGGAAGAACTGGTACTATGCTGGCCTGCTACTTGGTGAAGAGCAGAAAAATCAGTGGGATTGATGCTATTAAGGAAATTAGACAGATTCGTCGTGGGTCTATTGAAACTCAGGAACAGGAGCAAATGATAGTACAGTTCTATCAACAGAATAAATGTTAAGGTATAATAAGTAATGCAAAAGTCTAACCATTTGAGGTATTTCATACATTCATATTTTATGCTATCTAAAATAGTTTCATTACTTATTACAATGTTAATAAAGTGCAAATTCAAAATGGTGTATGGCACATTGGGTAAAAAAGCTTTATCCAGGTGGCAGTAGAAATGACTTAAAATCTAAAGATTTTAAACATCTGACAAGTTTATAAATCTTTATAATTATTATTTATAAAAAATTAACAATAAACATTACAAAATGTATAGATCACCTGACAAATCAAACTTAGAATGTAGATTAAAAAGGAGGTAGAAAATGACCATTATCTGGCATTGTGTGGTATTTTAAAAGCCTAGGGGGCATGTTGTGACTGAGATTCTCTGGAGCTACTGTGCAACTGGTGGGAAAAAAAAAGATTGATGTATGCTACATTCTAAACATATAGCGTGTTATGAAATTGTATAAAACTGTGGCAATAGCATTGAGTTTTGTTCCACATTTATTTTCTGCTTCTTATGTGTATTCCAAATGCATTACATTTTACTTCTTGTTTATTGTTGTTGCCCCTTGGTTCCGCTTCTTTCTTTTTTTTAATGATTGGTGTGTCCACTAGAGGGCCTCTTCTGCAGCTCCACTGCACAGACCGTTAAATGGCCAGACTCTCAAACTTCACACGTATTCCTCGGAAAATACTGCACAGGTTCCTTTAGATGTTTTAAATACACTTCCCACTTAGGTAAAAGCCTTGCACTGGATAAATACTGCAGTGATTAATATATTTCAGCTGGCAAGAAGTTATTTAACCCTAAATGAGATTGTAGTGAGCTGTAACGACGCGGGTCGCGCGAGGGGCAGAGCCGCGCATAAACTATTCAAAACGGACAGAGCCGCAGCTGCTACCACGCGGAGTTCTGAACATGCAAAGGCGCGGCCATTTATACACGCGGTTGCCAGGCAACGCCGCCGTCAGGCAATCAGCCTGAACGAGCCGCACCTGGCAGCGTGTCTATATAAAAGGTCCTGATACCGTTGCACTTAGTGTGATCGTTTAGGTAGCACCGGTAAGGTATCAGGGCCAAGACAAAGAAATAACAAAAGAGAGAAAATAAGATAAAAGACAAGTGCGCAGAAAGTAAAGAGACGGAGGGAAAGCCTCTGCCTCCGTAAGACGCCGGCGAAAGTGAAAGAGACACGCAACAGTTCGGCGTGCGCGCTCAGGTTAAAGTGCACAAAGCACAAACACTGCCTCTTCTCTATAAATCCTCGGTAACGGCATAAGCCCCGAGATGATAAAAGTTTTTTGCTTTAGTTTCCAGAGCCCTGTCCGTTCTCGCGTAGACGGCGGAGCTCTGTTTATTTTGTGTTTTCAGTTTCCTTTTGATTCCTTTTTAAGTTCCTAATTAATGATCTCACGCTATCTCCAAACGGGAAGGTCTTCCTGCGCCTATCACAAGCACTCACACATACTCATATTTCGTTGACCCCCTCTAAACCTGAAAGGATATCAGTGAACCATAATCTGCATGGAAGAAATATTTTTTTTATGCTTGTGACTGGAGATTGCTTAAATTATTTGTGAAATTAAATTGTAAAATGACAACAATAGATCTCATGGCTATGTTTAATAGTGGAAAGCACATTTCCATATTCACAATGTCATTAAGAGTTAACAGGATTACAACTAAACAGTTTGTGAGGCTAAGCATAAGAAAAAAAATCTTCAGTTTGCTATGGAGCATAAAGTTTGGACTTTGCAGCAATGAACATGTGGTCTGATGAGTTCAGATTGACCACAGTCCAGAGGGATGCATCAGGGTAAGAAAAGAATGCACATAAAGCGATGCACCCATCATGCATAGTGGCCATTGTACAAGTATCTTGGCGGCAGTGTTATGATTTGGGGTTGCTTCAGTTGGCTCAATGTTCTGTGGCAATAAAATGAAGTTAGCTGATGACCTGAATGTACTGAATGACCAGGGTTTTCCATTAATGTTTTTTTTTTCCATTCACTGATAGCACAGGGATATTTCAGGATGATAATGCCATAATTCACTGGATTCAAATTGTGAGAGAGTGGTTTAGGAAGCATGAGACATCATTTGTACACATTGAGTCCAGACCTTGAACCCACTGAAAAACTTTGTGATGTGCTGGATAAAACTTTATGCAGCGAGCGGTCCCACTATCTCATCATCAATACAAGATCTTGGAGAGAAATGCTACCGGAATTAAATAAATGTTGTGACATTGCATAAGCTTATGAAAACAATGCCACGGCAAATGCTTGCCATTATTAAAGCAAAATGCGGTCCAACAAAATATTAGTGTGAGGTTTTTTTTTTTTTTGCCTGGGCAGAGTATTTACAAATATTATATTAATAGATGTAATTTTTTTATTTACAGTAATGCAAGCATATTTTACATCTATTGTTTCCAAAATAGTTCTAATAGTTTATAGTAGTATATAGTTATAGAATTGTTATATTTTACTATTTAAATATACATATACATATTTAAGGTATATTTTCATAAATATAAATAAAAGACATTATCTTGACAGTGGAATCTAATTGACACTGGTAACTCAGAGCAGCAATGTAATTGTCAGTTGTGAATAAATGTGATCATCTCTGTGCCTGCTGTCCTTGTTAGAATCTTTCCTTGAACATTAGGAGTTTTTCAGACTCAAAGTTTTAAAGTGAAATAACATTTTTGATGTGACTATAAAACATTTCCAGATTAATTTAAAATTTTTCATATTTGCTATGCCCAAAGACAGCTTTATAAAATTCTTCAACTTAATCCTTTGCCTTAATTAAGAACTTCCTTACTGCAAAGAGACTCATTTCTTAATTTTTTATCATTTATTCCTTTCCTTTCACAGTTTATGCATTTCATACCATTTACTTTCCCCTGTACGGTATTTATAGCACAGTTCATGCTAAGTACACATGCTTGTAAATAGATGACTTGGTATAGTTTGAGACCTTGAAACAACACTTATTAAACTGCTACAGTAACAATTCAGAGGAAGCAAGTGGCAGCCTATCTTTTCTTTATTTGCAGTAGTTACAACTAACTTAGCCCGAATCAAGAAATAAAAAGTCAAAACGTTTATTTGTAGTCAAGTGGGCAACATTTTATTTGTTAAAATATGACAACTTTTTTTGTAAGTAATAAAAGACAAAAGTTTTTACGTCATTTTTTGTCAAGAATGCTAGTCTACGGTCTCCATCTCTTTGTCTCTAATCTCTTGATTTTTATCAGACAGTGTTTCTGTGGATGGCTTAATCTCTTCCATGAGGTGATACTCTGCAGTTTCTTGGGACTCTTCTAAGCTCTGAGAGTGTTCTGAAACCTCACTAGCTTCTACAGGGAGAACTGCCTGCTCGTGGACATGAGAAATAGCAAACGTTTTTGCCACCTCCTCAAGTCTGCACTTTTCCAGCTTCAGATTCTCTAGCTCTTTAGTAAGAGGTGTTGCAGTGCCAAAGGCTTCACTTAGTGCTTCCTCATGCTTCTCTGCTGCCTGATGCATGTCTTTTATTTCTTCTGCTACCTCCACTTTTGTTGCTGTGTCTTCTGCAACTCCAGGTGGTTGGTTTTCTTGCAGCTTCTGATAGAGGCTCTTTCTCTCTTCCTGTAATGCTCTGCAGAGATTCTCCAACTTTTGTATCTTTAAAGTGAAAAGCTCAAACTCTTTCTCCTTCACTGCTTTCTACAAAGGATGATGAGAATATAATAAAAGGTTATTAAAAAGACGGGGCTCAATAGTAGTAAACTTATATTAGTTAATAGAGTTTCTTACATCTGCAACCATTTCAAGAAGAGTTTTATTGCAGCCATCAAATCGTGACTTCCATGAACTGGCCTCCTTCTCTAGCTTCTTCATCTTTTTTGCCATCTACAAATATAGATCTTAAATGCTTAATATCTTCGAAATTGGTACATGTTTATGCATTGTACTTGGTTAAAGAATTATGTTGAATAAAGTATGCTTATACTTGTATTTAAAATCAGATATAATCTCCCTTACTTACTAAATTAGTTAAGAGTTACCTACTTTATCTATGTCTTGCTTGAAGCTGGTATAAACCCCACTGCTACTTGATACAGCTCCTTTAAATTCTTCAAACTTCTCAGAATACACAGAAAGCTGTAAGACATGTAAGTCGTATTAATTTAAAAACTGCATTGATGAAAGAACTGAAAAAGTATATTTCATTATTCATACCTGTATTTCATTACATTATTCATTATTCATATTTCAACATTTGATCATGTTTACCTGGGCCTTCATGTCAGTTTCTTGTTCTTTCATTAGTGTCACATGAAGTTTGGCTTCAGCAGTTTGCTTCAGTAACTGTCCATAAAGGAAAAATGTCTGTATTAATACATGTAAAATGTGATAATGCATGTAAAACATCTGAAAACATAAATCTCACATGTGCTCTCTCCAGCTTGTGCTTCTCTTGAGCGTCTTTCAGCAGTGCATTTGCCTGAGCAAGTTTGGTCTCCAACAATTTCTGTTGTAGGTCTCTGTGCTTGAACACTTTCTCAAGATTCTGCAATAGGTCAGAGACAATAATAGAACCAGAACAGTTCTACTGTAACTTACACCGTACATTGTAGATTTAAACAAATGCTCTTACTATATGTTGCTCTTTGTAAAAATCTAGCGTTTCCTTGATTTTAAATGAATGTATAGCAATAAAAACCTCTCTGTTGACATTGGGGGGGGGGGGGGGGGGTTGGACAAGTTAAAAGAAATTTTAAAAAAGTAAATTTTTAACTTTGAACTGTGTATACTACATTACTACATATTAAAATTTAGTTGACAGATTTCCTACAGGGCGGCATGGTGGTGTAGTGGTTAGCACTGTCGCCTTGCATGCCTTTGGACTGTGGGAGGAACCCGAAGAACTCAGAGGAAACCCACCAAGCACGGGGAGAACATACAATGCACATACGGGGAGAATACACAGAATACAATCCTTGTGGTCCAGACTGTAGATTCTAAACGACTAAATGACTAGGTTTCTACAAGGTTCCTGGTATCTAACATTGATGCCTTAAGTTCAACAGCAACTTTCAACCTGCTGTAATGTTCATACCGCCTCTCGCTGGTCATATTTAGCAATAAGGCCTTTGAGTTTCTCTGCCAAGTCACTGTTCTCCTGGCACAATTTGTTGTTGCGGTTGCTGTGCTCCTCAATTTGGGTCTGGATGTCTGCAAGTGTGTTCTGAAAGTGAGTAGTGATCTCCTTTCTCTTCAAATCATCCTCACGGCATCGCTGAAGTGTCTCCTCCTGAAAAAGGAGCTCAGGGTAAATATACATCACTTCCTCTGTACACTCACATCGAAAAATACCCATGTTATGTAAAAGTCTAAATAACCCTATCCCTAACCCCATAGGCACACCTTGAGTGTCTTGTTGTGCCTCTGCAGCTCTCTGCAAAGCCCCTCAAGTTTACTCCGTGCCAGCACTGCTCTACTGTGCTCACTCTGCAGCTGATCTTTCTCCTTCATAACCTGCAGCAGTTTCTTCTGTAGCATCTTCAACTGCTTATGATCTGAGCGGTACTCCTCCAGCTGCGGACAGCACACACCATGTTTGATATGATTTAAAAGCGCAGAAACAAAAAATTTACATCCTGTGTCATAGGATATGGGATCATTGCTCACCAGCTCTGCATGCTTCTTTATAAGAGCTTCCAGTTTCTGCTCCGGACTACCAAGCTTGTTCAGGCTTTGCATAAGGAGCATGGCCTCCTTCCCTGTGAAGACATTAGATTTTAATTTCATGTCACAGCACTGTTGTTTTCTTTAATCATACGAAGTGGATTCATCTTTACAGCAACTTACTCATTTATATGGGGAGTGCACAATATAAACTGATTTTCAGAAAAGCTTGCAATCGTTCATATGATGATGTCTGTGTGGAGACCTTCATTCAAATTTTGGAAGGAGACTCTAGTTTCAGCTTTTAAAGTCAATACAAATAATAATACAAAAACTAGCTGCATTTTTAAAAATCTTATTATACTTTAATATAAAAATTATATATATATATATATATATATATATATAAATTTTATGGATAAAAAATAATTATGCCAAAATTTGGGGATGTCATATTCATCCATATAATGTTTCACACCCTATCATGTTTCATTCCCTATGCACAATAGCACAGCTATGTCGAAAATATCATTCTTTCTAGAAATTCATGTCATTTTCGACAAAGAAAAATTCCTCACCAAGGCTTTTTAACATTTTCTTTTCTAGTCTAGGGTCCTTGGCTTTTCTAGACTCTGTCGTTTCTGTGATGGCCTCTTCCTCCATCTCATCGATCTCATCCTGCTTCTCAGCTGCCTCATAAAAGCTGATGATTTCCTCTAATTGCTTATTCAGGTCCTCAGTGAGATCAGGAGTAACATCCAAAGGAGCGACACTGTTAAGAGTCTGTTCCTCTACAGGTTGGCTACAGGTCTCCATTCTTATAGTCACTGAAAATACAAGAAAAAGTTATCAAACTTTAGTGTCCTTGACACGAAGTAGAAGGGTCAATAGTGCAAAAGAGCAGTGATGAAAAAGCAAAATCACAGGGAAGCAACATACAGTAAGTCAAACCTGGAGCAGTAAACTTCTGATTTCATGAATACATCAATTTGTATTTGGTCAAAAGAACAAACAGCAACCTATGGGCGTACAATTTTTTAACCAACTCTGTTTAGATTATTTTCCAGTGAATACTTTTTTTTTTTTTTCAGCGGCAGTTTCCTTAACCTATGAGGTATATAAGACTCTGTAATAGAAGTTAGTATGATGGATACATACTTTATACTATTACTAACAATTGACAACTGGCTCTTTGTGAAATATTGTTTAACCCTTACAGCTCAGAGCAGGGTTTATATATATATTTTTTGCATTATTATGTTTTAATTAAATGATTATATCAAGGCTTAGAGATTGTGCAATATAGAGTGTCTTATATCCTTTTTGTCAGCACAACCTAGGCAATATGATGAAATAAATGTTTATTTAATTGCAATCAACTATATAAACATGACTGAGTAAAAACTATCAAAAATGTAAAATCTGAGACTTTTTAAAATAAATTGTTTTAACCCCCCCAATCACCCTCCCTCACCCACCCACCCACACACACACACACACACACACACACACACACACACACACACACACACACACACACATACTGTACAGATTAACACCTTATTTACAGATAAAATTTGAGACAACACTTATTCAAAATGTTTCATATGAATAATAACAAAACAAAAAATCCAAATATTGTCTAGGCGAATATTAAATGTAATATTCTTAATTATCTTTAACACACACACATTAAACCTTATTTACAAATTACAGTTATAATCACTGTTATTCTTAAAATGTCCCGGCACCCTTAAAACCCCTAGAATAGCTCTAAAGAGATAGGGATGTGTACGGTCATATTCTTTGTTTTAGAGGGGGTAGGGGTAGGGGTGGTGCGGACAGCTTCTTTTGTAGCACTGAAAATTGATCTGCTAGCAGCAGCAGTTTACTTTTAGATTAAGTTTAAAAGATGTTAAAGTTTCAGTTCTAAACTTTAAGGTTGTTTACCTCTGGAGTTCATTGCTTACATTCACTGCTCCTTTTGTTAAATTTAGCTCCTGTCCAAGCTGACCACCCCTAATCACCCCCTGGCGTCACAAGCAAAGCACATGGCACATGGCACCTGTTCGAGGGCAGAGGGCTATTTTAGGCTCTTCTTAATATGGTCAACTTATTTAATATTCTTAAGCATATTTCTTTCTGCATCATTTATGATATGCGTCCTATTTTTCGCCTTTATTTTAACCACTGTTAAGACCTAAATTAAGAGTTAAGAAATAAATATCACATTTTGTTTCTCAGAATGGCAAACATTACATTTTAAAACTGCACAATGCAGCTACTTGTAGTTTCACATAGGCCATGTCTCATTCTAGCACAAACATTGCATGCACATCTAAACTAGGACATGTTTTACATTCTTTAGTGTGATAGAGTGATAAGACGATATCTACTTTAATGAACTAGGAGAAACAGTCGATTGTAAAAAGTAATGTATTTATGAAATTCATATAGCAAGTTGTGTTGTTTGCTGTCTAGGACTCAAAAGAGAATTCCAGCAGTACTTACCAGCAGCAGCAGTGAAGTATACAGAAGTGGAATGAAGGGAAGCCTGCTCCTGCAAAGACAGCAGCTGCGATGGGCAGACCTCAAAATAATCTGGTAGGACACTATTCACACCTACTGTACCCTGGTGCACACAAGTGTTCCGGCACACCAACAATTAAGGCTCTTATACTATGAAATATAAACATAATGTAATATTCAACTAACATATTCAACTAATATTTTAGGGGGGTCTGATTAATCGTGAAATTACAGTACTGTATCGATGGTCCGATTAGTGATAGTGTAATAAAACGTTACCAAAATCAACACGATATGATTACAACCATCATACCATAGCTTTAATTTTCATATAGGACAAGTCATGTGAAAAGTAATGAAGGTACATAGTGTGAGATTTCATATTTTTTTGTTGTTGCTGTTCTGCTGTGTGTGTGTGTGTGTGTGTGTGTGTGTGTGTGTGTGTGTGTGTGTGTGCGTGCGTGCGTGCGTGCGTGTGTGTGTGTGTGTGTGTGTGTGGTTGTTTCATCTGTATGAAATCCAACAAAATGTCCTACTCACACTGAGCAGCTAAAGTTTTTCTAAACACAACACTGACACCTGCTGTATACAGTAAGTTAAGGTTTAGGTAGGTTAGAGAATATTATTACAGTTAACATGGCTTTTTAAAAATACACCCTGAAGCAACACTGCAAAATTTCTTAACATCTTAACATTCATTCAGGAACCCATACAAAATAATTAAGCAAATGGAGTTACTCATTAGCCATCTGTTAGCAGTTTAAAAATGAGTTGTGTTTAGAAAAAGTCCTTTATCCATCATCACTGCATTTTACCCCAAATACACACATTTCGACAACTTAAACAGAAAATTGTGAAATTGTCAAATAAGTGCATTTGATCACCCTGATGTTTTAGCATGGGTGTGTATGCTGCCATTGTTGTCATTTTTACTGACACAGCATTAAGCTCCATGTGAAAGAGCTTTTAATATAGTGTCATTTGCCCCTCTTTCAGCTTGGGATGCTTTCACAACGTGAGCCTCTGCTCTGAACAGATGATCGTGCCTCATGGAATCCTGGAACACTGATTTTTACTGAACAGCACTGATCCGTTGGAGAAAAGAGCACACTGGGACACCTTGAGCATTTGCTCAAAATAAATAATTTTGAGGGATTATGGGAAGCTATAGATAAATGGAAAGGGCAAATAACTCTCCATCAGGGCTGGTATGTTAATATGTTATTATGTTATGAAACATACCGTATATGACATGTCATTGATATATATACTATGTGCAGAGAGGGGTGCAAAACAGTTTCTAAGGAATTCATAGATTATGACTTTAAGTTTACCTTAATTCTTTGAATATACTGCCTTTTTATGTCTGTTTCTGTCATCATGCAGCTGTGTTTTTTCTGCTGACTGAGTTAAATGGGGATTATGTGTAGACCACATGTCCAGTCTTTGTGTGTATGTCTAAAGATGAAAGAGAAATATGCACTGGCAGGGTTTTTTTCCTCAGTCGAAAGGTCACCCAGAGCAGCAGAGTGCTAGTTACATCTCTACAAAAGCCACAGGTCGGCCATGAGGGCTAAGCTCCACGGAGGACCCGAACCATCATAAAATCGATAAAATCATGTCATTAAACTACATAAAGAACTTCTATGAGGGATTTGTAAGTAATCATAACCATAGTTTAGGTTGTTTTTTTCTTCCAGATCAATACAATGCACTGTCATGTTTATGTTGTGGTTTTTATCTTATTGGGTGTTTAATGATTATTAGTAGACCTTTTCCTAATCACTGCTCTTAATTGATGTCTTGGAGATTAATTAATTCATCTAACGTATATACTGTATGTATATGCACATATACATATCCAAAAGATCAGTTAAGAGCAGGTGTGCATATACATATAGACATTAGATTAATTCATTTCTCAATTATACCCATGTTTTATGCTGTTTGTGTGTTTGTGTTTTTGTATTAGCTCCGGCCACCCACAGTGATAGGTCAATTCCACACCCTGTTCTTTGGCTCTGTACGTATGTTTTTCCTGGGGGTTCTGGGATTTGCAGTTTATGGCAACGAGGCCCTTCACTTTAGCTGTCTCCCTGACCAGAGGGAACTAAATGTCTTCTGTTACAACCAGTTTCGGCCAATAACGCCTCAGGTAAATTTCAACACTTATTTGTTATACGTACATACAGCATGTATATCCTGTACGTGTATTTTACAAAGAACATCAAACAATACTGAGTTTAGTTTAATAAAATGTAACATTTATATATATATATATATCTTTCAGGTATTCTGGGCTTTACAGCTTGTAACAGTGCTTGTACCAGGGGCTGTGTTCCATCTTTATGCAGCATGTAAAAACATGGACCAGGAGGACATTCTTGAGCAACCTATCAATACAGTCTTTTATATAATCTCTTTGCTTTTGCGTATGATCCTGGAGATGGCAGCATTTTGGTTGCAGAGCCATCTCTTTGGATTTCAGGTTCAACCTGTGTTCATGTGTGATGGGAGCTCACTCGAAAAGGCCTTTTACTCTATCAGGTGTATGGTTCCAGAGTACTTTGAAAAGACTATATTTCTAAGTGCAATGTATGTATTCACTGTCATCACTGTGATTTTGTGTATTGCTGAGATTTTTGAAATTCTTCACAGAAAGGGGTTGGGCACACAATGACAACTCTATATTATTTTGTAAGTGTTCATGAAAAATGTCTTTTGAAATCATTGCTAAACATCCATCCAATAGGCCTGTGAAGATTCTCAGTCATCCAGATGAGGTTATCTGGAAGTTGAGTCATGTCAAGTGGACTTCTTTCTTAGGTAGAAACTTTTTACTAGTGAAAGAAATCCAGCTGACATGATTCGGAATCTTTGGAGGAGGTTTTATAGTTGTTTTATCTTTTTTTTTATTTTTTATTAAGCAGTTAGTAGGGTAGTATGGAATATGACTGAAATGTACTTAATTAGGCTCTACAATTTAACTTACACAATACTGAAATATTTGAAACTATTTTCTCATGTTTTTACCTCTACATTCTCTTGTACTGTCATTGTCATTGCTGACCTTCACATAAAATTATGGAAATAATACTTTATGATTTTACTAATGATTTTTGTAGTTTAAGAAATATTATGCAATAAAGTTTTTTTTCAGCAATGATCACAAAAGAGTATGTTTACCGAAATTATTGTAAGCATAGGTTTATCATATTATAGGAGATTAATGAAAAATACTTCAAAGTAATAATAGTAGACAAAGTAATGTAATAATATAATAATGTTAGCTACAGTATGTATGTATGTAAGTGATACTATAGGATTAGAAAAGTCCACAACTGTCAAACCATTTAACATAGAGGCAAATATGGATACAGATAAATATAGAGCTATCCTGAATGAAAACCTTCTCCAGAGGGTTCAAGGTCTCAGACTGAGGCAAGGGTTAACATTTCAACAAGAAAATGACCCAAAGCATGCCACCAAGAAAACACAGGAATGGAACAACTCTGTGAAAGTCCTAGAGTGTCCCATGACCTGAACATAGAAATAGAGCATCTCCTGAAAGAGACCTGAAAATGGCTATGCCCATCCAACCTGGTTGAGCTTGAATGATTCCGCCAAGAAGAATAAAAAAAACTTCCAAAAGACCAGTGTGCCAAGCTTTAGGTGTCATTCACAAGCAGACCTGAGGCCATATCAAGTATTATGTGATGGGTCTGAATACTTATTTAAATTAGTTATTTCAGTTAAAATACTCCAACCATCCACTTTTATTTTGTAATTGTGGAGCATTTGATGTAGAATGATTCAAAAAGAATTTGAATCAATTTTAAGATGAGTGTCAAATGTAGCAAAATGTAGAAAACTTGAAAGCACCTGAAAATGATTTTTTTTCTTCTTTTCTTTCAGCCCTGTACTATACAGGTATGCATGAAGTTACAACTTTGCTGAATTCCTAATTGGACATGTTGGACAAATTTGACTAATTGCTAATTGGACAGTCATGATCGTTAATGAAATAAGTACATTATGGAATAGCCCAGTCACTTACTTTGTCTGCCTCAAACCTAGACACGTATTATGTTCACTATACAATTCCACCAAGGCTTGGTAGAACAAACAGCACATCTTGCCGTGAAATTGTAGAAATTGGGAATGTTTATCAATTTAGGACAAGTTCTGTTTATGGAATTGTTAGGGTTATAAGATGTGGACTGTATCTTAAATGTTGTAAGGTGTTAGATGCAAGTCAGTTTCAGTAAGGGGATGAATCTGGCCCATTTGTTGCAACAGCAAAATTGTGTGCTAAAAATAAATTATAGGCTCTTTCTTTTTAAAGAGAGCAAGGATTGTTCCTGTGTAAAGAATAAGCTGCTCAGTTTTCTTTATTAAACATTTATTTGTAAGTAATTTGAGGTAAGAACATTGCTGACAAATCCTTATTATATAATTTTAATATACTTATGGACATCTTGTAATCAGAAAAGAAAAATAAACACAGTATCATAGAGAAATCAGCTGCCTTCATGGGCAATAAATAATTATTTCTGAATACATGTGAATGATGTTCATGTAAGATATATCAGACTTTGGTGATATATCAAATGCAATAAATACAATTGAACTAAATGAAACAAAATACCCTATTAGTTATAATGTAAACATGACATTAAAAGTCTTTCATATAACTAACCTTATCATGAGCTCATTGTTTTAACACTCACTGAATATAAATTTCAATTATAGCCTATATCACGTGAACACTAAAATGGAACATTAGATCGATCTTGTCCCAAAATATCATACTGATTTCCTTTATATGTCTAATACAAGACTTTCATTTTGAGACATTTAAAAACAATTGCACCTTAAAACTGTACACAATCAGACACACAGTTCAATTTCAAATCTGATGTCAAGAAGAAAAAGTTGTACAGACATCAATTTTTGTTCTCACAGGACACACTAGAAAAAAAAATAATTACAGTACATGATTGTATGTGTGTGTGTGTGTGTGTGTGTGTGTGTGTGTGTGTGTGTGTGTGTGTGTGTGTGTGTGTGTGTGTGTGTGTGTGTGTGTGTGTGTGTGTGCGTGTGTCTACCTTGGCGTGAGTGCATGTGTGCTTAGATGTATGTAGGTGCATGTGTGTTAATGAGAATATGTGTAGTGTTGGGCAGATTACTTAGAAAATGTACTCAGGCACTGATTATGAATTTATGAAAAACACAACATAATCTGATTTCTTTTTTTTTTTTTTTTAAATATGTTCCGCTGTTAGGCAAGTGAAGTATAAGATTCATTAGGATATGCGTTCAGAAATAAGAAAATGTGTTGCGTAAATTGCTTCATGTTAGAAAAATTATGTTTTGGTTAGCTACACTTTACTCCATGTTTTCAATGGCTTATTATGAGGGAAAAAATGTAAACGCACAGTTCTTATTTTTGTGTTATCAAATATGATTATTATCAGACACAATATGACTTTGTAATGTTTATAAAATTAGTCTGTAAATAAAAAAGATTTTAATGCATTCTGGGTTGATTGCCGTGTTACTTTTCATGACCTGAATGGATTATCCTGGTTGTATGTAGTTCAGCATTTTTTGTAACCTGAATACATAATCTATTTGATATGTAATCATTTACTACCCAACACAATGTGTATATTTATGTGCATATAATTGACTAAACAGTGGCTGGAATGTTGTGCCATTTGATAAAATCAATCATACAATGATTCCAAATAGCCCAAAAATCAACTACACAGCATCAGTCAATTACTTCAGTAGAAAGTGCTTTACATAGTCATCTAACTGCATAACATTTACAAATGACTTTAGGTTATCATAGCAATAATACATCGTCATATCATAAACTACATGAACAACATGTCACTGTGTTGCATAAGTGCTGAAAAGTCGAAAGATTAAACGAGTGCACCAGCAAACATAAATAACAACTATATATCAAGCAATATTGTAGCACTAATGAATTTTAGTATTCAAACTGTAGAATATGAATTGAGTGCAATTTCAAAAGCATCAACAGTACTTTAGATCAGTTTAACACTATATTCACTGCTTTAACAATACATCCAATACTTCTGTCTCACTGAGGCATAGGCAAACAATTCTAAAAAGGCACAAGCTGATTAGACAGGGATGATTAATTTATATCATGATCAATACATGTTAATGCACTAGATTTGGAAAGTCATTGTACTTTTTACGGTGCTGAAAAAATAGAAATAATTTCCAATGATTCAAATGTTCGAATAAATCTCCTGAAATACCTCTTCAATATTTATGGACTGCATATATTTATATGGCCGTAGATGTGTGGACAAATAAATAGTGGTTATAGGAAACGTGACTTTGATATGGCAGTTTGATTAGAATATGTGCTGTGCATCTGTATATGAAATTATGTGCATATACGCTTTATCATTTCTTTTGGCCACATATTGCACCTTACCAAAACAACAATCATCATATGAGCTTGATTTAGCTTGACTTAATAAAACATTTTGAAACAAGCTATTTAAATCAGCTTTTTGGAGGATTACCAATGATATCCTCTGATGTGATCCTGAGGGATGCAATAGCCTCTGCACAGATGTGGACACTTTCCTCCTGTTTGTTGTCCTCTCTGGCAAGACCAGTGCAAGATGTTGGCTGCTCCTTCCTCTGGGATGATATGTTGCTTACTCCAGGTCCTGGAATACACACTGAGGCTTGCCTGGAATTAGCCCTCTCTGGTATGTCACCCTGTGGTAGCGACTGAGAGTGTCTATCTACAGGAACACCAGATGGGCAGACAGAGGGCATTCTTAGTCCTCCAATGGGAACCATTGGGATTGGAGTTTGTACCTGCTGTTGAGAATGCAAAGGCAAGTGGCTGAAGATGCCTTGGCTGGGATGGGTGGATGCATCTGTACCACTGCGCATGCCATCAGTGACATTTTGAAGAATGGCCTCTCGCTTATCCTGAATTAAACATTACCACAAGTTATTGATACAGTCAGTGATTAAATCATCATATTCTTATTAATATGTTAGTAAATAATTATTAGTTTTTACAGGTTGAACAAAAACACCAACCACAAAGGTATGGCCATTAACAATTAGAAGTTTTACATTTAAGTGACATACCATTTGCGGGTACACTGCAGTGGTTTGTCTTAGGGCAGAGGCTTCGCTTTTCATCTCTCTGCTTGAATCCACATAGGATCTGTGTTGATAGTTCCCCCTACGTGGTGATGCAGCCCTTAGTAAGCCTCTGTGTTGACCACGTGGGGAGGTTGCACGATACCTTGATACATCTGTTGCTGATGAAATGGGCCTTACAGGTGAAAGCTGGCGAATGGGTGAGACATCTGCTCTGATGTTCACGTCTCTTCTTGAAAAAATTGGTCTCAGGGGGGAGGGGGCCCTTCCGGGATGACCTTGTGGGGACAGATCCTCCCTTAGACAAATGCTCCTCGTATGAGGTGAGTCCCAACAAAGAGAGAGCAACTGAGGAGTACAGGGATCAAATGAAGTGTTTCTTTGCTCCAGAGTCAGCTCGTCCTCATTAGCGACCGATGATGCTTCAAGCCTTTCTTTAGAATCCAAATTCTTAGTGAAAGAGATAGAGGGAAATGGTTTGCTAAGTGTGTAAGGCTGAGGACTCGTGCTTCTCGATTGGGTTCTTGGAGTAGAGTCCCCATCATATTCATCGTCCTCATCATCATCTGGGTCATCTCCATCTTCCTCACCACCATCTGAGTCATCCGCATCCGAGAACTGATGTTTAATGGCTGCATCCGTTACTGGTCTGATCTCTGATGATTTCTGCACATCATCTTCATGCTCTGAAGTTACAACAAACCGAATTAAGTAATTAATTCTAAATGAGTAATTTCTCATTTCTAATTTTCAGAAGGTAGTTATAACAACAAATTGTTTATGCATTTAAACAGTTTTAAACAGTGGAACAGCAGTAAAAATCACAGCTATTCTCTTAGCCATGAATGACTTACCAGCAACATCTGTGTTGTCCATATTCATGGGTGAAACACCAAGCTCAAGGCATTTTTTCAAGTGAGCTTTTGACTTCATATGCTTAGTCAAGTTCCCTTTATTAGAAAGAATGACATTATTTGACCTCATGAGATGATACATATAGGAGTAGCTAAGATTGTGTGATACAAAAAACTGATAAAAACCAACCTTTTGTTTTAAAGGCAAAGTTACAGCACTTGCATATGTAGGGCCTCACATCTGTGTGAGTACGTATATGTTTCTTTAGCATACTGGGCTTTTTACATCGAATACCACACTCTTCACAAATATACTTCCCACGGCCACGTCCCCTGACATATACATAGTCCTCATTTGATTTGTACCTGAAACGAGTACATGTATTAACAAAGATTTTCCTCAATAAAACACTTCTGGTATTTGTACAGAAGGATACTACTCACCCTCCTTCAAAAATCTTTACCCGAGCAGGTTCTGTTTGCCTTAAAGGTGCCTCGGCTTCCTTGCTATTGTCACGTGAAGGTCTAGATTTTTGCTTTATCTCTTTCATTTGTGCATCATATGATATGTCTCCCACCCTAGCCTCAATGGTCCCCTGTAAAAAAAAACAAAAAAACAAGTATAAAGTAATATAATATTGAATGTATATACAAAGACCAGATACACAAGGTTGGAAAATGTAACAAAAAAAAAAAACCAACCTGTTCCTGTTTGTGACTTGACAAATTTGTAGTAACGAGTATTCCTGGTTGATACATGGCTGCAATTGTGTATGTGGCATTTTCTTTCTTCTGTTTAGATTGGAGTAGAGCAAGAGCCTTTCCAGTACTGAGACTTGGTGGATTTGGATTATGGCATCTCATGAACCAAGAAGCATATACAGAGAACTGAGATGCTGTCTGGGTGCTGTTTGGTTTGGAACAATTGAGATAACACCAACTTACGCAAGTTGTAGTGTGAAGACCAGGAAACTGAGATAGTATCCAAGTATTGGCAATGTCTCTAGGTAAGGTTGCTGCAGCACTCTGTGCTTGTATAGGCAAATTATTTACCAAAATTGATTCTGGAGAAACACTGCCAGATAATGACAATCCTGCTTTATGGTAGAAGTCTATATTAGGATCCTCCATTTCTATTTCCTCAACAGCCACAGATGGACTTTCCACATGAGCTGACTTACTCTCTTTCTTCTGTTTGTCTTTTCCAAGATCAGGGTGTCCTAATTCCACCGCACTAAGTTCTTCTACGATCTGCCCATACATATTCTCATCTTTGACCCGTTTTTGTTGAGTCGCTTCAATGAAGAGTTCAATACTACTGGCAGGGGAAAGCATTCGCTTACTAGCACCACCACTCGGAGCCTCTGTAGTTGAAATTGTTCGAGAGGTCAAGGAAAGAGGTATGCCGGTATTCAGTTTTGCAGGTGATGACTGCGGGTTGTGGAGGAGTTCTCTTTGATGTCCTGGTGCTTGACATACATCAAAACCTACACCGTGTTGTGATGTAAAACTTAAACATTGACTCTGAGTAATGACATTATTAGGTACCAAATTTGTTGCATACTGAGAATCCAGAATATGAGATATACTGGTGTATGTGATGTTTCCATAGCATGGTACTTGCATCTGAATTCTGACTGGAACCAGCAAACCATGCAAGCTCTGACTGGCTAAAGCAGGCTGAGCTTGTGAAAGAACTGCTAATGTTGATAGGACATTGGTCACACCAATATGTGAATGGTCTTTTGGTAGATCTGCAAGAGCAATTCTATTATCTTCAGCTGCTTTTGGATCTTCAGGTTCTTTCTTTATTTTCTGGGGAAGAAGCGGTTGTTTATGAGGGATTTGCTCTGGCATCCTAGACATGTCTTGTGAAATTAGCTCCTGTGGAGAAACGCTTCCATGCAGTAAAGGGTACCTAATTTTTTCAATGCCACTAAAGGAAGCTTCCAACAAAAACTGTTTGTCTAGTGAAGACATTTTCCTGCCTATTTCAACTGCATCTGTGCTTCCTTGTGTGGCATTCAGCTCCACAGATTTATCATGTGTCTCTGGATCACCACTCAAAGAATCCTGTCTAACCAAACAACCTCTTCTTCTTTCTTTAAATCCACATTCACTGGCATAGATGTCACTTTGGACAGGGCTGGTTGAAAAAGAAAGGTGGCTATAGTCAAAGGACTTACTCCTAAATTCTGGCAATTCAGTGGGTAAGTTACAGGGTGCCTGTTCTGATGCAGAGCGCCTCATCTCCCGCTGCTGGCTTAGTGAACTTCCTGGAACAGACAAGAACTCCAAACACTTACTAAACTCATCTGATTTAGCAGGAGATGCAACATGTATACTTTCCTCTCTGTCAAGTGACTGAGAAAAGCTTGAGCTGTGAGATAAATTACTATCTTGACTTGGGCTTCTAGAGAGACTAGTACAAGCAGATTCAAAGCTTGATTCACCAGAGGAACATTCCATCTCAGCTAAACGCAAGCGTTTCTTTTTTGGAGGTAGCTTTTCAACTGGGAAGTTAGACAAAGTTTCACTCCTCTGAGGCCATTGGAATTCTTCTCTGCTTTTTTCATTTGGTTTAACCTGCACATCTCGTACTTTTTCTGGTTTGTCAGGCTCCTCGGTAACTCTAATCTCTGGAACTTGAATACCAGACTGAAAAGCTAGTTGTTTGGATAAATGAGACCATTGGTAGATCAAACTACTTCCACTATACTGACTGTTTATTTTTCCAGGAGGCATGAGTGGGTCAGTTTTGTACTTTTCTTTAATTTGCTCCTTTTCAATTAATTGGTAAAGGGTACTTTTATTAAACTGCTGTGACTCAAAATCAGTAGACTTCTCTGCTGAACTTGGCCTACTTAATGATTTTGTGTGCTGAATTACAGAGATAACATTGCTGCCAGTCCATCTCTCTGTGTCAGTATTTGCAGCATCCGGATCTTGCTTTGAACAAAGGTCCCCTGTGAGGTCAGGCAAGCATGAAGGCTTATTTTGGGTTGAAAAATCTTCCTCTTCCATAATGTTCTTTCCTTTTCTACGCTTCCTTGTAGCATTTTCCATCATGTGGTTTGGAAACATGAAGCATGACTCTGATTCTGGACAATTCTCTATTCCAATTTTAGAATCATCAGCACTGTCAACTTTTGGCTCTGATTTCAGGCCACAAACCAAAGTGTGGTTATCCGGTTCTGCATGACCTTCATGTGCAGAATGCTCGAAGGCAGCCTGTCTCATGAGCTTTCTCATGCCCATGGAGCTACGAAAGGAGATTTCCTCATTTGTCATCCTCTCATCAAAAGAATTACTGCTTCTTAGTGCCTGTGGTGCACTTACATTGGAATCGGACGGTGTTGGAAGAGAATTGCTCCGTAAAAGTAAACCACATTCTGGTGGGGTTTCTAATAGTTCAGTCCTGCACTGAAACCTTTCTGGGATTTCCTGATATTCTTCTTGAAAAGATTCTGATTCGATTTTTATTGATCTGGCCAGGTCTTTTTTGTGTCTGTGCAAATGGCATGTGGCTTCCTCAGGTGCCATTCCTTTGGTCAATTTAATCATGAAACTGGATGGAGTCTCCTTTATGTCTGTCATGCAAGTTTGTACAGTGATTGATTGCCTTGGCTTGGCGCTTGGTCTATAACACTTCCCAAACATAATTTCTTGGTATGACTTAGCATTTGCACTGGGTTGATTGAACTGCTGTTCTGCACTCTCTGAGCGTGAAAAGTAGCCAGAGTCAGTGCTGCCTTTGCTGTGTGAGCTGGGGAGAGACAGGGAATCTTGACTCCTTTTCTCTGAAAGCCTAAGGGCAAGTCTTTGTTTTATGGTAGAAGACTCAAGTTCTTGGTCCACCTGAGTGACAATAACAGGTGTCATCATTTCTCTAAACTGCCATAACGATACTTTTCCAGACATGCTCTCATTTGATGAACTATGAGTAAAGGTTATCCCGGGGATCTTTTGTGTATGTCTACCACACTTTTCCTGTACATTATCCCCCCTGTCCTTCATTTGAATAGAGCTGCCTCTGTGCAAGGGCTGTTTCTGTGCAAGAGCTGCCTCCTCTCTCACTTCCTCATCGGTGTCAGTGCTCTGCTCAGCTTCGGAGTGCATTTCTCCTTCTCCTACCGTAACGTCTTCATCCATACTACTAAGCTTCCTATCTTGCTCTGAAAATGGAAACAATCCTGCTTTGACAGCATGTGTGTGAGACTTTCTGTGTTTGTACAAATTGCTTTTAGTTTTAAATGAGAAACCACAAGGAACACATGGATATGGTCTCTCACCAGTGTGTGAACGTATGTGCTTTTTCAGCACACTGGGTTTGGCACATGCTCTCCCACAGTAATGACACACATACTTCCCTGTCTTCTTTACTTTCAGCTCTTTTTTGTGCACACCCACTGACAGGAGGTTAACACTTGATTGGAAACATCTTTTGCCAGAGGGAGGGAAACGTGCCTTCCTCCATGCGTAGATTGGATTCTTGTCCCCGACTTGTAAGGGGGGACTAGTTCTTGACCCCAACGTTTGTGTCTCAATAATCGGACCTGACCTTGAATCGTCTCTGTGGGGTCTTTCTGTAAGCGGTATTTTGTCCTTGGTGCCAGGAAAATGATCTCTTTGGACCATTTCAATATCGGAGTGTTTCTCTTCTTTCAAAGTGTCTCCCTGTGGGGAACATCCTACTGCAAGAGCAGCTTCAGGAGTCTCCATGATGCAAATATTATTTCCTTTTATTATGAATACTTATGTGTGCTACATCTTTGCTAATTCATTTTTCCAGGATCCGATTATTTAAAATGTCCTTTCTAATGTGGTTTAATATCTTTTTTTGCCATTACTTTCAAAATGGACAGATGTAGTCTCCAAGCTGATTGAGTGATTCTCAAAAAATGGTGGATGATTTTCTTTCCAATGTTTTCATTCCTGGTTTTACTCCTTCTTCAGTATACTCAAAGACTTATGAACCAATTCCAGGTAATCTAAAGAAACATAAAGAGGCAACAGATATCGTAAGACATAAAATTTATATTTAAAAGAATAAATATTTCTCTATGTTTAACATGACATCATCTCTATCATATGCCCTTATAATAATAAAAAAAAAAGTTTGTATGATGCAAAGCTGATTAAGCACAATCCAAAGGCAACATCGCTTTGCATTTTTGCCTTTAGCTATTTATAGTGTAAATGGGCACTTTCACAGAGCAAACGTATTTGTCACAGACCTATGAAAATGACTGGCCTGGTATTCTAACTGAAAAATACATTTCAGCATAAACACACTCCACAGATTCTAAGTATAGGTGGTTATAATAACTTTGTTACTTTTATTACCCACATATGGCAGATTCTAGACGGCTGACAGCTAGCAGAACTGTTAGAAGAGAGTTAAATTTGCTTTTAATTAAATAATATAACAGTAAACATAAACATAATTAATTGATCATTTTGGGGAAACAAGCATAAATCACTAATAACAGCATTAGGAAAGCCAACCAGGAGTATTTTCATCTTCTCATCACTTTAATGAGGTTATATAAGATTATCTGGTGCAGACCACTTAGCCTGTGTTAATTAGGACATCAGAAGACTTCACCTCAGTATATCAGAAAAGAAACCCAAACCATATCCTTTGTAGGTTTTTTTTTTTTTTTTTCACTTTAAAATGTCACAATTTGCTTTATCCCCAGAGGTAGAGGGGGGTTCTGTGGGGTCTCTAGGATTCTCTAGTTCTCTCAAGGTCACACTCATCTCATTCTTGGGTCTCCCTCTGTGTGTATGGGGGACGGGACAGGCGGGCGGGAAGGGACGGCAGGGGGGCGGGGGGGGGGGGGGTGGCTAATAAGTGGGCATTAGTAAAAAGACATTGAAAAAAATCCAATACAAATAAAATACAAACAAAATAAATGTCACAGCGTGCTCTCATTCACAGAACCACAGAAGGGTTGACGATATCTTCTATACTAGGGGGGACTAACTACAATTGAATAGATATAGAGTCCATCATCATCTTTATTGACATCACAGACTGCTCTTAGACCTTCTAAATGAAATCTGTACAGGTCTGACCAACTGTTACCACTTCTCTTTGCGCGATCACTCCTACACATCTGCAGGAACATCATCACCAGAAGAGTGAAACAACATGCAACAGCAAAGACTGTCAGGAGAATGTCATTACATCATGTTTCAGCACCCCACTGTTTCAGCAGTCACAAGAGCCAGAGCCTGGCAACTTAACCTAGCAGTCTTATAAAGCTAGCAGTCCTATAAATGACATCCACACTGGCACTTCAGGAAAGACTGGAGGACTGCATGATGGCTGAATTACACGATGAACAAGAGCAGAACAGTCAAGGGCAGACTCAAACTGGCAAGTCACCCCCTAGCAAGCACAGCTACAACAACATCAAACATATCGACTGCCATTTACAAACCTGGTGTACAAATACAGCCTTGTCCAACATCTCCATTTATATCCAGCTCTCTTTAGAATCCCCACCTTCCATATTCCAGCATGTCCCCGTCACGAAAAGCGGATTTAAAGGCGAAAAAAAGCCAAAGATGAGCCCCATCAATGAGCCACATCGTGTGTATTGAGGGTACACTATCAGACCTACTGATGTAAGCGAGTCACCACAGAAAATACCTCACTGAGACGTGTATCCAGGAACAAAAATAGCAAAGGGGCCCCGTTAGGGGTTATGCAACAGCCCACAGTTAAGACCACTTTTGAAAGCATGGAAAGCAGTGCATAGCTGTGCATCATTCATCATTCATTCAGAGTGCACTGCATAGGGGGTTATGTACACCCTGAATTGTGTTGGGCCTCCAAACAAACGGCTTAGAAACTCCTGTAAGATCTTTAAGTATTGCAATGGCAACAATGTAAAGAGAAATTCATGATCTATCACATCAACCTTTAATCAGTTGTCTTTGCCATTTGAATTTTTAATATAAAACACATTACACACAAAGCCCTGCTACAAGCAACAAATCATAATTGCGTACTTGGTGCAGCTATGAATGGAAAAGTAAATAGCATGACATAATGCATATGTTAAATGACTTAATCAAATCCAGTAGAGATTAAGAGTTTCTATTACTGTTATTATTATTATTGATAACAACAACAACAACAACAATAATAATAATAACAATAATAATAATAATGTTGTTGTTGTTGTTGTTTTGAAAGCATTTATAAAGTATAATTTTACCACTACTGTGTATTAAAAGAAATATTAACATATATTCAATTAACATACAGGACACTTGTATCTATAGTATTGAGTATATTGAGTTATTACTCTAAATGGTAGATCCTCAATGAACAGTGAAGGTCAAGCCTCTCATCTCTCGCTATAAATATAATGGTCTGTCCCACTGGGTCGCCTGGCTTTTCCACTACCCCAGGCACAACTCATGGCTACTGACTATTTAGATGTGATCTGACACCCAACTTCTTTCTATCTCAGCCCTACGCTTTCTTTTACACACCAACACACACACTGACGCTGACTAGGAAATGGAAAAGTCCCTTTTTTCTTATGTATGCACCTGAAGAAAATGGTAAATTGCTTTTCAGTAGAGAATGTGTTTATGGTTATGAAATGCACATAGCAGTGAAATTGTGAAATAGACACATTAAAATGAAAAAAAAAATTGGACAGCACAAGAAGAGTATCATAGAGTCTCATGCAGAGACAGCATGCTGTTGTGGTCCAGCTTAAGTTACTGTATGTTTAACATTTTGCATGGTGTTCCTGCATCTACATGGGTTTCCTCTGTGTTCTCCGGTTTCCTTCCACCATCCAAAAAACCTGCTGGCAGGTTTAGCTATTCAAATTGCCCCATGCAATGGATGCCTTATCAAGGGACCCTGGCCACTTTCTGGAGTAGACTGAATCGCCTATAACCCTCACCAAGATTAATTTACTAATAAACACAAAAGGCATAAAGTTTTATAAATACATTGTGAGTCTAAAGTTGGTTATCCCATGTTCTTATTGCAAAACACAAATTAAACAAGAAAACCTATTTCTTATTCAACTTATGAACTGATTGGTGTAAACCTTTAAGCCTATACATAAAATATTGCTTCATCACAGGATAAAGGTAATCAGTCAATCAGTCCCTTCTCTCCAAATGGATAAGTAATAAGTAATGCCAGCATAATCAAACGAAAATCTTTCCTTAAATGTGTTATCCACCTGGTTATACAGTATGTACAATACACCAATCAGCAATAACAATGCAACTCAAAACTTCAAGCCCATTAACTAGTAGGTATTAGTAGGAATTAGTATGTTCCCCTAGTGCCACCAGAGCAGCTTTAGCTCCTCTGGGCATGACTCCAGAAGACCTCTGGAGATGTTCTGTGTTGTCTGGCACTAGGACATTAGCAGCAGATTATTTGGGTGTTGTGGGTTGCGGGTTCGGGCCTCAATGGATCAAACTTTCTTGTCTGGCACATCCCACATAAGAGTTTGGAGCCCAGGTATGCGGCCTTGGGCTCTTTGCCTTGACATTTTTGGCGAGTTGCGTTGCATTGGCTTTTCTGTGGGATCAAACTGGATGGTTATGCTTTTTTTCCCCACAGGCATAAATGTGTCTTGGGTGCCCATTATCCTTTTGTAGTGCCCCTTCTTTTAATTCTATGTTTTTTTTTTGTGTGTATAAAGTATATTTTAAAAATCTGATTTTTACTAGCAGGTCTTAGTATTAGTCAATTACAACATCAGACAAACAAAAACATATAACATTTTGCCATTATTTATTTAACAAATATGAAGCCAAAAGAAAAAAAATCATATGGGCAATACAAATTATCCCCCATGATTCAATAGCCTCTACTGTAGATCCATGTTTAAGAAGCAATATCATAAATAATAATTTCCTGTATAACTGTATTAGTCTCTGACATCATTTTGGTCCGTTCTTTGCAACATTGCTTCAGTTTATGGTTATTGGGCATTTGCTTATACACTGCTCTGTTAATGTCCATTCACAGCATTTTAATTGGGTTTAGGTCTGGACATTGACAAAGCCATTCCAAAACCTTGATTCTTTTGTTAATCAGCCTTGTAGATTTACTGGTGTGCTCACTGTCCTGTTGCATTGTCCTGAGTTCATGGTCTACTCAGTGACTGTAAGGTACCCAGGTCCTGTGGCTGCAAAAACAAGTCCAAATCATCACCCATACACTGCAGGGGTTTGAGGTGATTCTGCTAAAATGCTGTTTGGCTTTTGACATTTGTCCATAAGTCATTGTTGCAGAAGCTTTGTGGTTTGTTCAGATGCAATTTTATGAACCTCAGCCCTGCTTGCGGTTTCTTTATAAACTGAAGAGATTTCTCCTGGTAACCCTTACAAGCAGACCATACTTTTTCGGGCTTCTACTAATTGTGTTGTCATTGACTTGTAGGGTCTAACATGTAGCTATTGGGATTTTTTTTATGTTTCTCTGAGCATTGCACTGTCCTTGGGATGAATGTGCTGGGATGTCCACTTCTGGGAAGATTGGCAACTATCTTTAATGCTTTCCACTGGTGAATACAACACTGAACTCCAAATAGTTTGGAATTGGTTTTAAAACCTTTTCCAGATTGCTGTGCAGCAACAATTGCTTCTCTAAGACCACTGCTTATGTCGTTCCCGCTTGGCTTTGTGTTAACACACACCTGAATGCTCCAGACCCGCAAACTGCCAAATCTTCTGTTTTTATAGAGGTCTGCACACCTGCTTATAATCAATTAATCAAGGGCTGACGATTAGCAGCATCTGGCTGACACTTACCCTCTTAAATTCTATGGAAGCAGTAAGGTCTACTTAGTATTGGCTGTATATTTTGTTTTATATTTGGCTTTATTTTTCTTAAATAAATAATGGTACAGTAAAAATATTATATGCTGTTGTTCTTCTGAGGTTGTATTTGCCCAATACTAAGCTGCTTAAATCAGGTGATTTTTATTATGCTTTTACACAAAAAATAACATTAATTATGTGGGACTAACTTTTACACATGACTGTATAATTGATCGTGTTAATGTTAATGTCTTAATGTTATGTTGGGTTAATGTATATGTATATTAACTGAATAGCAGCTGATTCTAAAGGATGGTCAAAAAAGGTAATGGAACATATCTAGCACATTTACTCTCACTGCGGGTGGTAAAAGGCATTCTCACTATATGTTCAACTTTCTAATAAAGACTTAAATATTTTTAAAATTGCCAGGTTACTTTCACATACATCATATTCTATTTGAGCAAATAGCCTCCTTAATCTCCTTTTTTAATGTAAATGTCATTTGCCATATGGAGCGAAGGTGTGATGAATGTTCCCATGGCAACAAAATACCTATTTTTGCTGTATTTAGCATGCACTTATCTTATTCAGTGAGTAGCTACACACAGACCACTGAAATACTGAATGGAGCACACTCAGCCACTGCTACAGCTGTCAGAGGCATGATAAATGTTCCCCATTTCAATTTAGTAGGACACAACAAGAAATGTCTTCTCTATGTATGTAAGTAGGATGTGTCTGGATTGGCTAACACTATTCTTTAGTCTCTGTATGTATTATATATATCTATATGTACTCTGCACCATATAAAGATCTGGGAAATGAATGAGAATGAATGAAATGAATTTGCAAATGCCTTCAGGAGGTGGACTCCATCTGGAGCTATCGTTAACTCATCGTCATGGAAACACACTCACTGTTTCCTTATGATAGAACTGAAGTTCTGCATTTCACAAACTAAGCTGTATAATGAGAGAAAATAGATAACTAAAGATTGTACGAAATGCTTTTTATTACTGAGCGCACTAGGAGTGACTTCAATCAGTAGTTCTTAAAAGTGTCTCCGAACATATACACTATCAAAGTTACAAAACTGATTTTAGGGAAAATGTTGCATAAAGGGTTGTGAAGATTCAGCTCAACAAGAGTTAGTGACACACTACTTAGCATCCTCATACTTAAAGGTGTTTTTAAGGTTATTATTCGATAATATGAGAATGAGAGATTGTACAGGAAATCAAAGGCAGCAATGCAATACAAGGCAGCTCCTCCTAAAGAATGTATAAATCAGATTGTTTCAAGACAAGACAAACATATAAGCCTACGAAAATGACAGAGCCCCTTCATTGCCATTTGAATTCATGCTTATATTCCTTCTCACCTTGACTGATCCTTTGAGTTCAGCTCCTTCCTCCAGAGCTAAGCACTTCATTTTCCATCCTCAGAGTGCCACTACCAAGGTTCCTGTTTTTCACTGAGTGCTCTTCACTAGGCTTTGCTACTAATCCCTTAGTCTCATGCAAGAGGAGTGGGAAGGAAATGGAAAATGATCATGTTTCTTGGCATAAACACCTGGTGTGTTGATTGGCTAAGAGAGGCTGGTGGAGATGTCTATCACCGTGACAACGCAGGGTCTGGTTGGCAGCAGCCAGAAGAGAATATACAGGGACAGAAATAGATTTCAGCTTGCTCTGGAGCTGTACAATCCCACCACAGAGAAAGGGAGGGAAGGCCAAAGGAATGCAAGAAGGATGAATACAGCTTTGAGAAAAGATGAGCACAGCTATGAGAAAGCAAGGACATTAGCCTAGAATATCACATCTACATCCATGCTGCAGTCACTGCATAGAAAGTGTCTTTGTAATGATGGGTGAGCTGGCATATGTAATTTCGATATTAAATGCCTAATAGGTAAAATGTTGACAATTTTGCACTGGCACTAAAGTTACCAGGAATATTGCTACATTTCCATCATGATTCCTATTCTTGTGTAATATATGAACATACCGTAGGTGTGGTTTAACAGCCAATATTAAAATCTTCCCTGACGCTGGCAGTCCTGATAGTGGCCTAAATGGCCCTGAAAATCATTTATCACCAATGAATGTGCGTTGATGGAACTGTTTGAGGGCAGCAGTGTTACCAAACTAAGCAGTTTTAATAAGTGTTTGTGTGCGTAATTCAGTCCAATTTTAAAAATTACCGTGGGTGGAGACAGCCTCCCAAAAGGACTGTTTGATTCAGTATAATTTATTTAGTTACGCTTAAAGTGACTCAGACCAATAGGTACTGCTTCATCACATTTCAGGGGTTATTTAAGGTCACCGTTTTCTCCTCAGTGTCTTGATTCACTCCTTTGTCCTTTGTCTTCATTCACGAATTTAAGTCAATATTGTGATAAAAATACTCAGTAAAACATCTTTGCTGACCCCATCTCTATCACACTTACAGTAACATCATGAAAGGAAAAAGTCTTCCCCCGCACGCACTCATACCATGCTAAGTTCAGATGCCTCTGCTCTGCAGTGAAAAAGAACACATGTGAGAGAATGAGGGCAAAAAGGGTTCAATTGAACAAACTTTCTGCCCATGGCATCAATTGAGAAATATGATATAGGTATGAACTACACCTGTTCATTTAAACACTTTAAAAACACGGTAAGTCGAAAGGGCTTGTGATCTGCATAAACAGTACAACGCTATTCCTGGCACGACTGCCCTGAATAACTCAGATAGGGAGATTCTGGGGGGAGGGAAGTAAGCACGTGTGTCTCGATGTGGCATGTGATGCTCTCGGATTCCCAACACTTTCATAAGCGGACTATGGCAGGTATTTCAAATTGGTACACACGTGTGTTTAAAAGTTTGTTTATATCACAACACAACAAAAAAAAGCTGCTTGTAAGTAATGTAATAGGAGAATGAAACTGATTTATACCAATACATATCTAAACCTCTTTTTACATTCAGAACAGACAGAATTAAAGCAACTTTTTAATGCAACATTTAGCTTTATTTGTGTCATTCATTGTTTAAAAAAAATCATTTATAAAATCCAAAATGTCCTTTTTTTTTTTGGTCATATTTTCCACCTCTGAGTAAATTAAATAAAATACATTCTTTTTTTAACATATCCCAAAAAATACATACCAGCTTTACACATACATAAAGATTTGACCAGTTACACACATATTACCATAGAATGGAATGATTCAGCGTTTATTTGCAGACAGTATACATACACAGTATCCCATTATAGCGGTAAAAAGCTATTCAAATCCATAAAACCATAAACCATCCGAGTGTTAATAGTTTCCTATTAATTCATAATATGACTAGAGTCACTAATTTACATCAGTCAAACGAATAGTCCAGGCCCAGGAGCAGGGCATCTGACCAGGAGACAGAGCAGGGAGGTAAACCTGTAGACCCTTGGGCTTCACTGGGACCCACTTCAGTGGGTCAGTGTAGCCCAGCATTACTGCCTGGTTTAGTGTAGAAACAAGACACAACAAGCAGTATAAGACAAAGAAATACTCTAATGTTCAAAATAAACAATGAACAATGATAGACGCCTTACGCACACAGCTTATGAGTGAAAGTTAATGCATCCCTATAAGGGCGTTTTCTCTTGTTGTTATATCTTTTGTAATGATCAAGAGCACTGTGTGCACCACCTTTGTGCAACTGAATTTTCCATCCACATGCTTTCACTTTCCAGTTTTGTAATTTGCATTAGTCATGCTCTTTCTGTTTCACTTACACTTTTTTTTTTATTATTCAACTGATCCCTTTGTGTATCTGTCCCTTGTAACACTGCTGATAACTTTAAAAGCCATATGCGTCATTTGTATTTAATCTTACTGGTAAACTGCAGTAAAGCAACGGTGCCAAATTAGTAAGTGTAACATTATGTAAACCTAAACTTCAAAGGATGAAATGTACAATAAAGCTATAAATACAATTACCTGTGTCTGAGCTTCTGACACTATAGGGTCGCTGAGAATAACATATCCTTTACTTGGCCATGAAAGCAAAAATGCAAAGACCGCCTTCTCCTGTGGCTTCCATGTGTACCTATAGGACAAAAAAGAAATAGTTATACTGAGACATAGAAAACGGAGACATTTTACTGCTATTAAGCAAAACCACCTGCTTTTTTCGACAAATATGTTGACGATATGATAGTATATGAATTTACAACAAAGCTAAGATTTATCAATTTGTATGTAAACAAAACTTATTCTAGATTAAGGCTGGATCTTAAATACCATCATAGCTTTTCAGTTATAGCTGTATAATGGTTGTACAACAGTGTTCAATCAATAGTATTATTGTTTATATATATATTGTTTGTATATATAGTGCATTCTGCGGAGTGCACTCAACTGCTAATTTTTTTTCCCGATTAATACATGGCTTGTTTCTTTATTGATTATATAAACTGTATTTAAATTTGAGACGAACCAAACTCCAGGCGTACTGCTGTCGTTCTGCACTTTCCAGGCAGTTGAGCTGTAGATTCCATCACCGTTAACTTTTAGCCACTGGCCCACCTGCCTTAATCTCTCCTCAAATATGGGAGTAATGCGGCCATCATGTGTTGGCGCCACATTCATTAACAAATTCCCTCCGCACGACACGGTCTCGACAAGAGTCTGCAATGCAAGCAGTGAAACACATCTTACACAGTTCGATTGCATCAGTTTATCCTTAGTAAATCATCCCTCAGCCAACCTGAGGATTTTATTTTTTCTTGTTTTCAAGAGGTTATCAAAATGAAAAATGTGAAATGACATGCATTAGTGGCAAAGTCTACTCTGCACATACTGTAATTAGCTGCTCAATATTGAGGTAATCACTGAGTTTAGCTTCTCGTCTATAGCCCCATGAGCGCTGGTCAATCGTCATGCAGTTCTCCCATTTGTGCTTCAGCAGATGTCCTGGGTTATACCGGTCAGCACATGTGTAATATCCACCATGTGTACAAATACTATCCTTTCCCCATCGATCATTGGTTACAACTGTGTCCCGCACTGGGCTGCAAATACAACATTAGTCATATACTGTATGAGTAAGCAGTGTCATCTAAGAAATCCCGTCCACAAAGCATGCAGTATTTAGAAATACATGAACCCTAGTTATACTGGAACCCACGAACCACCATTATAGGTTTGTCTTTGTGTAAAGTTACATTTATTATTGTGTTTTATAGCTATTAGCCTGTAATAGGTCACTTGAATTTAAAAAGAAAAATGTCAATGTTTTGTGAGTGTAAAGTTCTAAGGCTATATTGTGCAAATATCTATAATTGTGGCAAATGTCATTGCTATTTATCATTATTGCATAATACATGCTTAAATAATTTCCATAAGATTTTAATATCCGAATTATGCTCAAAAAGACAAAACTTTTTCCTTCCCGTTTTTTTCCCCGTTCCAGTTTTTCCAGTAGAAAAGTAATTTTACAAGTAAAAATGCTTTACCTCTCATTGTATAGCCATGCAAGGAACCCTGTGCTGTTCCAGTACTTGTCTGGGGCATTTCCATCTCCATCAGACCATAATACTTCTGGTTTGTACTTGTTTACGATCTCATAAAGCTCAGGGAGGCTCTTCTGTTGAGGAAATGAAGTGGTAGTAAAATTGTTTTTCTCGTCCTCTCTGAAAAGAGGGTTAAACCACTCGAAAAGAGAGTGGTAGAGTCCTAGGCGCAGGTCAGTGTACATCCGTAAAGCACTAGATATTTCATCCACCAGGTCCCGCTTTGGCCCAACATCTACTGCATTCCAGCTCCATGAATACTTTGAACCCCACATGGTGTAACCTGTAAAAAAATGATACATTCAATTTCCTGCTTTAAAATAAATGTAGAGCCTTGACCAAACACAGTTCATCTGTTTCACTTTGTAAGTCTGAACAGAATCTATGCATATGGACAATTCTTCTGAAGCAGCTACAGTTTATTAAACTTATATAAAAATTATTATATATCACGTCATGCTTGCTGCTGTGCTGTTTCTTTTGCTACGCTTATCGTACAATTGCTGATTAAAACACAATACTACATTGTGTATTAATAATTTGTGTGTGTGTGTATGGAGATGAGAGCAACCTATAATGGTTGCTGTGCACTATTATATGCATTTTAATAATCAAGTAAATGTATTTCTTCATTTACAGATTTTTCTACCAGGACATTCACACCAACCTTCATGATGTTTAGTTGTGAGGACGATATACTTTGCTCCTGATGATGCAAAGATTTCTACCCAATCCTTGGCGTTGAAGAACTCCGCAGTGAACTGTGGCCCAAAGTCTTGATATGTGAATCCAGGGGGGTAGTTTTTCTCCATAAAGAGCAAATAGGATGGGATTTTCTGTCCCTGCCAGTACCACCTGTGGACATAATGTTATTTTTGGAGTTTAGCAAAAAGAAATGAAGTCATTTAAAAGTTTGCACAATGGGTGCAGAAATAATTGCAGTGGAAGTAAGGACATCTTGAGCTGAGTTAGGCAAATATTAGACGATGTGGTGGCTTAGTGGTTACCACTGTCGCCTTGCACCTCCAGGGTCCTGGTTCAATTCCTGCCTTGGGTCTGTGTGCATGGAGTGTGCATGTTTTCCCCGTGTTTGGTGGGTTTCCTCCCACAGTCCAAAGACATGCAGATTAGGTTAATTGGTGTTCCCAAATTGCCCATAGTGTGTGAATGAGCGTGTGAGAGTATGTGTGTTGGTGCCCTGCAATGCCCAGGGTGTTCCCCCACTTCATGACCCAAGTCTCCTGTGACAGGCATCTGGATAAAGCGACGAGTGAGTGAGTCTACATATCACAACCTTTAGTTTAAAAGAAGTTAGAATAGACCAAATGTACCACAAGAGTTGATATACAGGAATTTATTTCACTGGCTAATTTCGATATAAAATTATAATCCATTTTGTCTATGACTAAAAAACTGTACTTGCAATACTGTACACCAAAAAATAGCCATCTCCATGTTGTAGTAGAGAATTACATTACCATACCGCCCCCTGGTGGACGAATGTGGTACTCAGCGGCACACCGTTCTACTACTAGAGTGTGGTTTAAATGCATGAAAGACACAATGATTGAAACGGAATAGAAAGAGAAAAAAAAAACCACTTACCAGAACCATTCACTGCCGTAGCTTGGGACTGAAAAAACACCCCAGTGTATAAAGATCCCAAACTTTGCTTGATCAAACCATTCAGGCAGTGGCCTCGAATCAATTGACTCCCATGTAGGTTTATATTGACAATAACAAGCTCCGATCAACAGGAATAAGAGAACACAGCTCCATTTGGCCATATTGATGCGCATGATGGCTCTGCTTTTTAGCAAAGTTCAGCAAACCTGGACCAACTGGACGAACCTGCCTCAAAGAGGTCACATGATTTGAATAAGAGCTCATGTGATCGCGTGCAAGCCTTTGTTTGTGTGTGTCAAATAACATCAATGCATGTAATCCTGTTTCAACCGCATAAGCACAAAAACGTTGCCCTTCCTACTTTGCTTCAATGCTGCCATCATGTGATCAGGACAATTACATGCATTAAAAAATAATGCTGAAACATTAAAAGGTATATTATGCAGATACTTAGTAGCGCAAGCGAGGAGTTAATCTGCGCAGAATTGCGCAGAACTGAGTCGCTCTAACACCCCCGACTGCGTAATATTCTACGCATATATGTTGTGTTAGCCGCATGGTTGTTTTATGTTAGAATTCTTCTTTTGTTCGCGTTGGTCTGTGAAGGATTCATGCAAGGCTATATCGATTGCCACTGTCACATCTCTTCTAGAGATTTTGATGGTGTAAGATGTTGTTATATTTATAATGTTCACAGCCCCTGTGGTAACATTAATGGGAAATATTTTGTATATGTTCATTCCGTGGTCACGACACGACTTGGGGGGGCAAATTGTTTAATGCGTGACCACAACTTAATAGCGCGTGGAGGCGAGATAGTTTAATGCGTGACCACGAGATACTGTGTGGTAGCCACAACTTACTGTAATAATAAAGTGTGGAGACAGGATAGGCTAAAGCATGACCACGAGTTAATACTGTATGTTGTTTTCACACCTTAATAACCTCATTACGTTTAGCTTCTAGTAATCTACAGACAAATTAAAATGTATTGTTTCTTTCCAATACATTTTGTATTGTAAATCATTGTAATCACTGACACATAACTCAAAAAAGAATAACCTGTCACATCTGGGACCTGAATGATCTCATTCCCACACGTTCTTGACTTAAGTCATGGCCACAACATAGTATCTCGTTGCCATGAGTTATATTATCTTGTTCACACGCCTTAGTACATCATGGCCACAGAATATATTTTCCCCCAGAGGGACTTCGTAATAATGCAATAAGAATACCACTATTAAACTGACTTGGTCCCTTTCTCCTAAATAGGACATTGATTGTGTAATTGAGCAATCAAAAAAGGTAACTCAACACAGGCCTTGACTTTTGTATGGTATAACATGTCCTCATCAGAAGCTTGTTTTGAGGCCCTTTTCCCTGTTTCTGTTCTAGGCAGGAGTTCAGGCTCTTGTTGCAGTAGCAGAGCATGCTGGGGAGTTTGAGAAAATCATACAGCTTTCACAGAGGTGGATTTCCTTTCCACAACAACACACTTGGTGCGTACAGTTTATTTTATGACGAGGCGATTAATAAAGGAGGTGGTTTGTCTGTTTGTTTACAGATTTTCTGGATTTATCTTTCCTTGCCTTGGTGTTCACCCTGTTCAAGAAGATTCAGCACAACCCAGAGGGGCATTACCAGAGGTATGAATGTGCTTTAGTGGTGTAATTTCACATTAAAGCTTTGACTTAACAATACTAATTTAAACAGTTACTCCTCCCAGGATTTAGATTCTGCCATGCCTTTAATTGAAAAATATAAAGAGCACATTGTGGCCATTGGTGAGGTAAGACATCTAACCTCTACAGTACAAAGCGTTTATATATGAAGCATTTATTATATTGGGCCTTGTAATTTAAATCAAAATAAAATATTTTGTGATCCTTGCAGGTTGGACTTGATTTCACACCTCGGATAGTCAGTACTGAGACAGGGAAAGAACTACAGAGACAAGTATTAATTCGTCAAGTAGAGATTGCAAAGCAACTCAATCTACCTCTGTAAGTCTGAGATAGGCCATTCTACGGTGATCATAAGCACATATTTATAAAACTGTAAAATACTGTTGTTTCATGTTCCTTATACTGCTCAAGACAGCAGGTAAAAATGCTCATCTTTCCATTAGAAATGTTCACTCGAGATCTGCCGGAAGACCAACCATCCACCTTTTAAAGGAGCTAGGTATTGTATGATTTGTCTCCTCTAATAGTATTTTTTTTGTATACTGTTTCATTTATTTATGATATTGAATAACAGGTCATTTTTAAAAACTAGGTGTAGAGAATGCTCTTCTTCATGCATTTGATGGAAAACCCTCTGTTGCAATGGAGGGTGTGCGTGCAGGCTACTTCTTTTCTATACCCCCATCAATTGTAAGAAGTGAACAGGTAAACTTCTTGCAGGAGCAGCTTACTAAACAATAAGATACTACTAGTATATAATTTACACTAGTATCTTTACTAATTCCACTAAAACATTTTCATGGAAGTGTTTCAGACTATCAATGATGTAATTCCATGCCATCTGTGAGGTCATTTATTTTTCTCTCTTCTGATAAGAAGCAGAAACTTGTGAAACAGGTACCACTAGAAAATCTGTGTCTGGAGACTGATTCGCCAGCCCTTGGACCTGAAAAGCAGGTAGGTTGTTTTTCTCTCTCTCTCTCTCTCTGTCTCTCTCTCTCTCTCTCTCTCTTTCTCTCTCTCTCTAAATTCCTTGTATTAGCTGAATATTTGTTTGCTTTTGCTTGCAATGTTAGCATATATCCTGACTAATCCTATCTTACACACAGGTGAGGAATGAACCAAAGAATATCTCTATTAGTGCAGAATATATTGCCAAAACCAAAGGCATTCCCGTGGAAAAGGTCATCGAAGTCACCACACTCAATGCTCTTCGTCTTTTTCCCAAGTTGAAGACAGTTATCAGACATTTTTGAAAGCAATGAGTAGGTCTTTACACATTTACATGTGCCTTTATACAATGCACTTTATGTAATTGAGCAATTTTTTTTTGTTTAGTGCATTAAATTGTAAATTAAATATTGACAAAAAAAGTTATACAGTGTTGGATTTTATGCTTCCCATAGCCTTGAAGATTTATATCCAGCTATTTATCCGTATCGATTGTTTCAAGGTAAATATAATTTGCCAGTTTTATGGTAAATAAATAAGAAATTAATTGTGCATAGGCAATGTGAGAATAATTATTATAATAATTATATCCAATTATAACTTGAGCAAGTTGTGGTGCTCCAAATTTAAATAGAAAAAAGAAAGGCACTTGAGAAAACTTGCACTTGAGTCATGTGAACATGCTAACTGTTCCAGATACATACAGTACAGGGCATACAGATTATGCAGGGTATTGCATTTGTACAATGATGCCGTTTTTGTTTTTAGACATATCAATCATTATGAGTTTGTGCAAGGTCAAGAGCAGGCTGTCAATCCCACATGATTCACCTGATTTTGATACACATGCCCTAGGTACACCAGACATTTTATTAGGTTCATCAAAAGCCAATGGTATGCTGCTGTTTTATATTGAATGTTATTTTTTGTTATTTTGTCCTCTAAAAAGAAAGTATATAGTTCAACGTGAAGATGCTTGTGTCTCATCTGTCTGTAAACATTATTAGCAAAATTGTGTGTGTGTGTGTGTGTGTGTGTGTGTGTGTGTGTGTGTGTGTGTGTGTTGGGGGGGGGGGAGGGGTGGTATGTGATTTCTGAAGGTAATTGCATCCCAAAGTAGTACTACTTGTAGAATTTCATATAGAAGTCACCATGTGAAGAATAATTTTTTTATGGTGCTGAAATGCGTCATAAAAGGTTGAAGATTAAAAGTGTTTGGAAAGATAAATACCAATCTAGGTACTCATCACTTCTAACAATCTGTGAATGTTGAAACCAAATATAAATTTGGTATAAAAAATGTAAAAGTATGCAAATGTTCTTGGAAGATTTCATTAAATTAACATGATAAAAGGACAAAAGTACTATTTGGTGCATCTGTTTTAAATTGATATCACACTGGCGACATTCAGTTTTGAGAATGACACAGATTACATAATGAGGTCACTTACTTACTCTTGCTCATCGTCTATATTGACTATCCCGTATACAGGATCATAGGAAGGACCAGGAGCCTATATGAGGAGACTTGGGTCACTCACTGGATGGGGTGCCAATCTGTTCCAGTGCACACCCACATACACATTTTCATTTACACACTATGGGCAATTTGGGAATCCCAATTAGCCTAATCTAAAAGACTTTGGACTGTGGTAGGAAACCGACCAAGCACGGGGAGAACATGCAAACTCAGATCGGAGATGTGGGAATTGAACCCGGGCCCTGGAGGTGATGGTGACAGTGCTACCCACTAAGCCACATTACTTCGAAGAGTTATTTGCCCTCATGCACTATGTACAGTATACCTGATGACAGGAGCATTCCGGAACACCAGGAGAACATATTCATGGCTGGTCATTCCACATTCCATCAAGTCAGTCAGTATGGCATACGCACACTACATCCATCATTCATTCATGGTTTTTATTGAGTCTCCTCCTTATGCTTCATCTTTTCTATGTTCAACACCAGATGAAGTGCTGAAAGCATAAAGTAAGGCTGCGTTTCCGTTTGAACCACTAGGTGGCAGTCACATTACTTCTCTTGTATGAAAGGTACTGAGAGTATTGTGTGGAAGGTCAACTCGCCTCCACGCCTGCTGATAGTCGTATGTCCGCTGGAACAGAAGACTAATGACTTCTTGAATGGCAGTGTTCAGCGCTACTTTGTTTAGTTGCACTTGCGTGTCAATCATCATTTCTAACTATGGCACTGAGGCTGCTGAGGGCTAGTCTCACACACACGCTGCTGACTCCTGTACGCAGGTCAAGTTTTTAATTTGTGGAACAGAGGTTTTACGGATTTTGTGGTAAGTGAATCATGAAGCGTCTGTATGTTGTTCAGCGTTATAAACGCTACTGTAGTTAGCTAATTATCTCAGTATTGCGTCTGTCTGACAGGAACCGGTTTAAATCTCGTGCGTCAGGCTTAAAACGCAGCTGTTAAGTGGATTTTGTACTTTGTGTTGACTTTGTGTTGTTGTTTTTTGTGGTGTGTAGAGTTGAGGAAACTGCAGTTTGGAAAGGGGAAGTCATGGCAGCGGATATGTTACTAATGAGAAGACTGAGCAGACTGAGGAGAGTGGCATATCAGAGTCACATTCTCAGTGTTCAGAGGAGAGAACTCACCAGTGTCGCACAAAATCAGCAGGTGAGCGTTCATTCCCCTCAGTCTCATAGGCCTGTTTTTAAAGGAAACTACTGTTGTCTTGACATTTATTCACCTAAAATAAAACTTAAGTGTTAAGAGCTTTTAAACACAAACCATGTGACTGTAGACAGTCTTGCTGTTTGATTTGTCATGGAGTGGGAAAGTTTTACCAAGCTCTTTAAACTTTAAATGACCCCTTTATTGTGTGGTTAATATAATGAAGTTAATAGTTGGTGCTTGAATCCAAACAAACTATTTCTAGATAAGCTATTATCTATCCCTTATACAGGCATATGCAGATAATCAGTTTATATTCTAAGATAAAGAGCATGCGCCATACTGTATTTTCGCTACCTGTGCAGTACTTGTAAGTACGCTGATAAGTATAATGAGTTATTATTAAGGGAAAAGCGTATACATAAATGTGCAGGCATTTCTTCCCCAAAATAATAAGTTAAAAATACTTCTCTTAAACACCGTAATCGCAATACTACTGTAAACCGATACAAAATAATAGGCATGGACAGCAATACATGTTCACTCAGGAAAGACCTTTCCCAACAGGTGTGGGTCTTTTTATTTTTACATCATACTTTTCCTTAGAATTTTATGTTACACGGGTGTGTTTTTCTTTCACAGGAGTACAGATGCACCGAGAGAACTGTTTCAACAGCTAGAGGTGTTTTAAAATCACTCTACAGTTTTCCTCACATTGGCACAGGACTGAATAGTGCTGAGTATGTCAGAGCTCTTTATGCTCTGAATGCACTGAAGCACAATGGAGGGGGCAATAGAGCGGTCAACAGTTATAGCCGCAAATGTGTGGGGAAAGCCAGATGCAAGTTATTTCCAGGGCTATCACAAGCACCACTGCCAGGCTACAGACAGACCTGTTCATTCCATCAAGATCACTGGCGGTGGAGTGAAGGAAAAAACGATGGACCTGATGCTTCCAAGAAACACAAGCAAACGGTAAAAACAGTAGAAATTAGCAGATTTTCCCCAAACCCGCAATGAAAGCATAATGCATTTAAAGTAGATAAAGAATCTATTTTCAGTTGTAATTTCATGAAAGTTTCAATTAATTTAGCCAAGCATTTGTGTAATGTTTAATTCAGTGTCCAATGAATCGCCTACCAATCAAAGTACAGATTGTAAATGAAACACGGTTAGTTAGCAAAAAAGAACATCAAATTAAATAACCCTACACACAGCTGCTTCAAAACTTCAGATTTGTTAAGAAAAATTGTTAACCAATACATACCAATATTTTAGCAATATTTAAACAATCACAGATTTCTAGAATAACCCTCAGCCTGTAAATACATATCATTCCCCTTTTAATTTTTCTGTTAAACTAAATCAGATTTGATTTAGCTATGGAACAATATAGTTAAAACTGTAACACAAAATGACTAGTTATTTTTTATAAAAGAACCAGTCAAATCAATATCAGTAATTAATAATTTAAATAAATAAAATTAATTAAATAAATGAAAAGAAAAAATTTTTTTGTAGCCATTATAATTTCGCTATAGGTATTTACCTTCAGTTGTGAAGAAGATATAATTTATGACAGTTAACTTGATTTATCTGCTAAATTTTACATAACAGTGAGTAATGTATTTTCTTGCTTTTGCCTTAGCTCAGCGAGAGTTCTCGTGAGCGCAAAGTACCGGTTACAAGGCTGGGACGTTTGGCAAACTTTGGGGGTAGGACAGTTTTCATTTATGTAGAGTATTTATGCGACACCCCAAGAATAATTTCTAACTTCTAATCCGTGACCTTTAGGCTTGGCGGTTGGACTGGGATTGGGAGCTATAGCAGAAGTGGCAAAGAAGAGCCTTAGATCAGATCAGGATAAAGGTACAGTGTGTTTCTATAAACATTGGCCCTCATTAGTTTATTATTTTACTGTGCCGTGTTATTTAGACTGCGAGTATGTTTTATGTTGAGTACTAACCTGTTACCATTTTTAAAGTAAACCATGCTGGTTAATTCATATTCTATTGCCACTATGGACAACCACCAGTGAGCCAGTAATATAAGGCTGGGAAAGTATTATGTATATAAGTATTTACAGTAACATGTAATCAAGTTTTTAAATCATATTTCCAAAACACTATCCACAAAAGGAAATCTAGACCAGACATTGGTATTAACTTATAATATTGAAATATTGTCTTAAAAATATATATAGATATCATATTAGTCAAGTCAAGTCAATTTTATTTATATAGCGCTTTTAACAATTGACATTGTCGCAAAGCAGCTTTACACAATAAATGAAGTAAGTTTGTATGCAATGTGTATGAATCAAAATGATAAGATATTATATTATTATATTCCAATCCATAAAAAGTTGTATGCCTTAGTGTGAACGACACAAAAATAATATTAAATACATTAAGAAAAAAGCACTAAAACTTGCTGATGACAGTGATTAATTCTCCTGTCTGTGCTTATTAGGATTAGTCTTTGTGCATATTCATAACTTGCAGTCACATGACTAGACTCCAGACATATGCCATTTTGAAGATGGTTCATTGTATGCTACAGCAATTGCTGCCAATAACACACAATAAGATATTTCTGAGAAATTTAAAATTGGTGATTGTATTGTATGATGCACCTTTCTGCTGCTGACCTGGCTTGCTACAAGGCCAAAGTATCTAATCTTTATGACAAACACCAAAGGGTTACCTTAATCCATGTGAAGTGACGTTCTGTGAAAAATGTAAGTGTATGGAAAAAGGTTTTGCATAATAAAATAAATACTATGAAAACAATATGTTAAAGCCAAAACTTATGTCTACCTTTTTTTAATGACTCGAGCTACCATTTTTGTTACAAGAAATTGTCTTTATTTGCATATTTTTGTAATGTGCTTGTTTTTATTACACATCATGTGTCAAAACAACATGCATTTATTACTTTACAATCCTTCCCCAAGTTCATGTTTTAATTTCTCACCTGATATGAAGTGTTACATACTTTCGTTTACAGTCTGTTGTGTCCAGCCTTTGTGTTATAATTGCTGCAATAACATTCTCTATCAGTATCAGCAGTATACTTGGATCTTTGTCCTGCATGTTTGTGCATCTAAAGAAGTTTGCAACCATGCCATATGGTTTTGTGTCTGTCTTTTTAAAATAGTAAGTTGATAGCAAGATGGCAACGTGCAGTATGCCAGCTGCCCAAAGTGTGATGTCACATGCAAGCTGTGAATTAATAGGTTAGGACTTCTACTCTCTGAGAAGGGGGTACCCACTTCTCTTTGCAAGTACAACTAATCACTGGTCACCAAGCTGCCATGGAAGAAACATCTTAAGATTGGTAAGCGGCATAGCAGTGTTGCTGGTAACAAATGGATTACTTAACAAAGCAAAGTAACAACAGTCAGCAGAGAGCCTAAGAACCTAAGACTCCAAGGACAAAGAGCTTCAGAAAGACCTGTAAGCAACAGGTCATCCCAGAGGCAAAGCATGTGACCCTAAAATGACCATATCTACAGTGAAGGTCAGAGGTGGACACATCACAGAATCTGGCTGTTTCTTTTCCAAAGATACTGGTGGACTCACCATGTACTATTATACTAATTATCCATTTATCAGGATATTAATGGGGATGAGATGAAGATGGAGTTTTAAACAGAACAGTGATGATTAAAAAAAATAGTTTGGTGTCCTTTCAGACAGCAGGTATCTGTGTAGTGAGTTAATACCAATGTCAGGTCTATATTTTAAGCTTAGGAAATAAGTTTAATAGAAACATTTTCAAACCACTGTAAGTGTTCAGCATAACGATTCTCCATAATGTGTTCATAATTAATTTTTTTATTGCACTGCCTCTTTTTGCAGGAAATAAAAAAGCTATCCTTGATTCAAACCCATTTGTCTCTGAGGCTAATGCAGAACGAATTGTTCGGACACTATGTAAAGTCAGAGGAGCTGCTCTTAAACTTGGGCAAATGCTTAGCATCCAAGGTGAGAGATTATTATTAGTAGTAGTAGTAGTATTATCCATGTTTTGTTGGTCATAAGTAATGTATTGTTAAATATGAGTATGTACTCACTTAGCACTTTATTAGGAGCACATGTACAACTACTTATTTTGCAATCGTCTAGTCAGCCAGTCATGTGACAACAATGCCGCACATTAAACCATGCAGGTATGAGGATAGTAGCTTCAGGTAATCATTTCATCAATTCTCAGAATGAAATGAAACATGTAATCTTAATGATTTGGGTTGTGGCATTTCAGAAACTGTTTGGGGAAAAAAATCAATGAGCTACAACAGCAGAATATCACATCAGGTTCCACTTGTTTCAACCAAGAACACAAAGTTGAGATTGCGGTGAGCACAGGCTCATCAAAACTGAACAGTTGATGAAGACTAGCAAAAAGCTTAATGTGCTGAGACACACAAATGCAAGGGTCAAAGTAGTACTGACAGCGTAAATATGAATGAATACCAATCATTCATTACTTGAATGCCTATTGTCTTTGACCATGTGCATCCCTCCATGACCAAACTGTGCTCATCATCTAATGGCTACTTCCAGCATGATAATTCAACATGTTACAAAGCAAAACTTGTCTCAAGAATATGACAATAAGTTTAGTGTTCTTCAGTGGCCTTCCCACTCAGCAAATCTGAATGCCACAGAACCCATTTGGAATGTGATGGAACAGAATTACAGCATTACACTGCACCTGAAAATTCTGCAGGAGTTTATTTATTATTAAACTAGAGGCTCAAACAAATATGTCCAACATCTTGTAGAATCCATGCCATGAAGAATCCATGCCTTTTTTGGCTGTTTTGTGAGGCCCTACCCTGTGTTAGTATAGTGTTAGTAATGACTGCACAGCAAGTTATTTAATGGAATACAAAGTGATAATGCTCTGATAATGTCATAGCTTATTCACTCTTAATGTACTGAAAACATTGTAGTATTGTTTAGTTTGTTCCCAAGTCTTTGTTCAGTTCTGTTTGCTTTTAATGTGTATTGTTTGTTTTCCTGCACCATATCCCTGAACTGCCCTTGACATTGTCTACAGTGTATACTGCCCCTACTCTGTGCACACGATTGTGTTTATTTCTGTAAAGAATGTGGCAGCATGCCTTAACACAAATGTCATCCTGCAAAATCATTGCAACCTTTCTGAAGGCATTAGGAAAGCTATGTAGGAGCATGTCTGTGTATGCTGAGCACTTTTACTTTTCCACCTGAATAGTTTTCCACTTGGTTTGGATCCATGCCTGGTTCATGCTCGTGTTTATCCTGCAGCTGCTTTGTAGTCTTCTACTCCACATGCCCACAGTTAAAGTTGACATCTGTGCTGATAGCTGTTACAACTATGGTTGACTTTATCCTAACTAAAGAGGAAGGTCATCACTTTGTTGTTGAGAAATCACAAACTGTAACTATTAAAAGAACAGTAATGTACTGTAGACCATGCAACGTGAGTACTGCTGACAGCAAAAGCAGCTGGCTTAAATGTGTAATAGCCTAAAATAAATGTCCCTGACAGCTTACCAAACACAATAATAATAATAAGTTGAGTCATTTCTGTGTCAGACAGCTTCTTAGTTTATAATGTATATTGCTTTCGGTTTATACAGACAGTAGCCACCATCTGAATCATGAGTTTGCTTATTTCCCTAGACGATGCTTTCATCAATCCTCAGCTGGCAAAGATATTTGACCGTGTTCGACAGAGTGCCGACTTCATGCCCACCAAACAAATGATGGTATAGTTTCAAATGTGAGAGTTTAAAAACTGTTTTTATGTTTAAATAAATAAGGTTTCACAAATGACAAAGGGAAAATGGTGTGCATGTATAACAACTGTAATAAGTAAAAAAAAACTGGTAGCAAATTATGCCTGGCACAGGCACTTTGTAATAGAGTCTGTTTTATAACTTTTTTTTATAACTGTGTCTTTGGCAGAAAGTAGTGAGCAATGACATGGGCCCAGACTGGCGTGATAAGTTGGAGATCTTTGAAGAGAAGCCTTTTGCTGCTGCTTCAATTGGTCAGGTACACCTGGCTAGGATGAAAGATGGCAGAGAGGTGGCTATGAAGATCCAGGTACAAATACGAAAGATACATTTGTTAACCTCAAACCAATAGAACAATAATAAGCTCATTATGAGGAAGAATGTTGACTTTTTTTGTATTCTGTATATCTACTAGTACCCTGGTGTGGCCAAAAGCATCAGCAGTGATGTCAATAACCTAATGACTGTTCTCAGTATGAGTAATGCATTACCTGAAGGTATGAGTTTTATGGACTTGTAAAGATAAGGAGCCCTTGTTTCATTTGTACTATAAAGGGTTGCCCTCAGCTTGGTATGTTCACACAATATTGCTGTGCAGGTCTGTTTCCAGAGCACTTAATAGAAGTCATGAGCAGGGAACTTGCTCTAGAATGTGATTACGTGAGAGAAGCCACATGTGCCAAAAAATTCCAGTGAGTATCTAAGACAACAATATTTATACTCAAAATATTTTTGTTACCCATCATGGCCACTTGAAGTTCAATCAAATGTCATCACTGAATAGTTTACATTTTTCTCAGAGCTTCATCATAGACATACCTTACCTTCCTAAATTGATAAAAGTTTTCCCAGTTTGTTTCATATGGAAAACATGCCTCCTCTTCTATTCTTTTTTTACTTTTATTTTTGGAGGCTACAACAACTTCATGAGAGAAACAGTACTGGTGTCACAATGCAAAAACAACCTCAGCTGGCAATGATCTTTGACCATGTTTGACAGCGTGCCCACTTAATACCCATTAAGTAACTTATGATAGAGTCATAAATATGAATTAACAAGTGCTTTTTAATCTTATTTTTTATTTTACAATCTTAAGGTAAAACGTTATTGACCTAAAATGTAGATAATGTGTATAAAACGTCATTGTGTACATATGTAAACATTAAGCTGATTAATTCGTTATACTGTATTTGTGTTTTCCAGAGGGTTATTGAGGGGTCACCCTTTCTTCTATGTACCAAATGTAGTGGATGAACTAAGCAGCCAGCATGTCCTCACTACAGAACTAGTGTCAGGTTTCCCTTTGGATAAAGCTGAAAACCTGCCACAGGAACTCAAGAATGAGGCAAGTCCTCCGGTCAGCTGAAGTGAATTTGGGTTTGTCGCTCCATTTCACAGAAAACATGGTGATAACTGTTTCCATAGGCAATGTATTTCAGAGACACTTATCTTGATAATTTTATTTTTGACTCCCTGAGTTTATCATCCCACAAAACACTCTCATGAGATAAAATGATTAGATTAATGACATTTTCTTTTCTTTTTTTAATTGTCGGTTCCAGATCTGTGAGCAGATTTTAATTCTTTGTTTGAGAGAGCTCTTTGAGTTCAGATACATGCAGACTGATCCGAATTGGTCCAATTTCTTCTTTGACCCACAAAAGCACAAGGTATTTATCGTTATTGCATTATTGTCTGTAAATCTTAAGGTTGTGAGGTGACTAACAGTGGCTTCTATGACTGTCTTTTACAGGTTGCACTGTTGGATTTTGGAGCCACAAGGGGTTTTGATGCAAGTTTTACAGACGCGTATATTGAGGTAAACAGGATTTAAATCTATGTATTTGTCATTAATTGCAGGAAGCCATATGGGAAATATATCTGAATTACTAGATTTTATTAAATTCATAGATGTTTTTCCCCTTGTTAGATCATCAAGGCTGCTGCAGACAGAAACAGAGAAGGGGTTTTACAACGATCAATTCATATGAAATTTCTGACAGGATATGAGTCAAAGGTAACAATCCACACCAGCTATAGCATTGTTTGCATATTTGCAGTCTGCTCCTTAATTTGAAGCTTGGTTTCTTTTTCCACCAATATTTTGCAGGCCATGATGAATGCCCATGTGGATGCAGTGATGATCCTCGGGGAGGCGTTTGCATCAGATGAGCCTTTTGACTTTGGCAGTCAGAGTACAACAGAGCGAATCCACACCCTCATCCCTGTCATGTTAAAGCAGCGACTCACCCCTCCTCCAGAAGAGACCTACTCTCTGCACCGCAAAATGGGAGGATCGTTTCTTATCTGCTCCCGTCTCAAAGCCAAACTGAGCTGCAAGAACATGTTTCAGGAGGCCTATGCCAAATATTGGCAAGATCGACAACTACAAACGGCCCAGTAAGCAGTAAACAACTAGGGTCCTAAAAAGCAAGCAACTTTGTTGTATTTCTAAATGTCCAGATTCACTTATGTGTAGAGCAGAAGAGATTTGAAGGATGTTGTCTAAAAATGATTTTGAACATTTATACCTTTTTATGTAAAGATATGCTGTGAATATTATAAGCTTATCTGTAATGAAATGTTTCGAAAGAGACTCTATAGAAAAGATATGGTGATTTGTGCATTTTCAGTAAATTACTGTCTTAATGTCTCCTAACTGGCATGAAGTAAATGGATGGATTTGCAGAAACTATTAACTATAAAAGTTTGTGTTCGTTGACAAGAAATATGAAAACAATACTAATGTGCCAATATTGCATTTGATTATCACATATGAAAGGCACTCTTAAATATACAGTATTTGGCCACTCCTAACAGCATTCATACCACAGCACCTACAACAGGGACTTGGGAGGGTCAACAATCCTTATACACATGTTGAAAAATCTATTATTGATGGGGATAGGTGTTCATTATCTTATAGGAGTCCACAGCTTGCAACAGGTGTAAGTCCTATAAGAAAAAATCTTCAGAATGGAGGGGTTAGTGATATTTTGCTGACATGACAAGCAAGATTTGTATCGTCAATTCAAGAGCAAAAATACAAGAAAACAGGTTAGTATGGGAATAACTGTAACTACAGTATAAAGAGGTTAAATGTATCATCCATCATTCTTTAATTAATACATTGGTTGCCATTGGATAACTGCTATGGAATAAGAGGAATAAAACAACACCAAAGATAATCAGCTTTGGCATGAAAACGGTATTCTGAGTCTACATTTGTTCAGGAAGACAAATTTTGCTTTTTAGACGCGCACTACAGGAACAAAGAAACGTGAGTGATCATTAGTGACAAGAGCAAGCTGACAACACAGTGGCTTAAGCTTTGTCGTTTCCTTAAGCGCAGTATTCGTTTCCTTAAGGCGCATCTAGGGTAAAATATTGTTTTGAACTAATGTAACATGTATCTGCCGTAACATTAAAACCATCTAGGTTTGGGTTCCCCTTCAAGGCATGGCTCTGCAGGGCTATTGGGGTATGCTGTGGTGTCTGGCACCTGCATGTTTACAGCAGATCCTTTGGGTGCTGTGAGCTGCATAATGGGGCCTCTGTGGATAGGACTTGTTTGTCTGCCACATGTCATGGCTTCTTGATTGAGTTTGGATTTGGGGAGTTTGGAGACCGGGCTGGCAGCTTTTGGCTCTTTGCCTCCTGTGCCCTATGATCAGCAGCCTGTGGTGCATTGGGTGTTCTGGTTCCTTTTTTATTCTGGCCAGTACTGACTTCTGTGATTTGTTTTGCATTAGCTTTTCTGTGGGATTAGACCAGACTGGCCGGCCAGCAAGGGATGAGCCTTGGGTGCCCATGAGCCTGTCACCAGTCTACTGTTGTACAGTATAGTTAGTGATCAATGTTGTTCAGTAGAGTGGTATTCCTTAAGAATTATTATGGAATATGCCAAACAAAAGAAAGTATTCTTCCTATCGGTTACTAAATAGCGTATAGCAGTGTGAGCACAGACAGACACCTCTTGCTGACTCATGGTCAGCACCCAAATGTGAAGGCTATGTGTGGCTCTGTCTCCTCTGACAGATAGCAGGGTCTCTTTCACAGGGTCATAGCCTATACAGTGTGGTGTTCCGTTATAACAAAAGACTTGTACTGTAGTAAAAAATAAAAATACAATTAACGGTATTCATGGGGAAATTGGATCTTCTATTTTACATTCAAGTTGCATGGGGAAAATAATATGTTGCCAAGTTAAAAAAAGCTCTAATGAGATTTGCCTAAAGGTTTCATAGAGCGTTCACTAACCCAAAAATAGAGGATCATGGCAGGGAACAGAACGCGCCGATCCTGCAGCAGGTCACCCGGCACAGGGAAGAAAGCTGCTCTTGCCCTGGTGTTATTGGCTGTGAAATACAGGGCAATGGTGTAGATTATATGCCATTCTAAAAATAGTTAATCATGAATGCAGTGTTAATATTAATGAATTAATTAATTAACCAAATAAGAGTTTTATAGATTACCAAGTTATAAGATATTTACCAGTACAGTACAGCCAGAGGTAAAGAGCATGACACTGCTATGGGTTTTATAGTCATTAATAATAATAGATTTTTAGACTTTTTTTAACAGAGTGGTACCAGCCGTATGTCAATCTTTATGAAGCGGTTTTTATGTAGAGGCTAAAGTGAAAAGATGCTTGGCAGAATGCTGGCAAAATCAGTGAGAAGATGAGCTGCATCAGTCATTACGGTAAGACTGAGCAATTTTTAGTTATTAGATTATTTACATGTACATTACTTATAATATCCTTCAGACATTCATTTAAGCTGATACCATCGTCTTAAAAGCTTAGCCTGAAAGTTCTCTCATTATGCAGACCAAACAAATAATGCACAATAAAAATCTGCAAAATAATGCAGGCTGCTGATGGGTGTCCAGTCATCCTTTAATTTTAAGCTTTACTTTTTTTGGTACAACAATTAATGGCTAATTTAATTTTTAAAAAAAACTATTTTGTACATTGTTATTGAGATTTGTAGCAAAGGTAGATCTCATAAATAATTGTTTTACTCTAAATCTAGGATTCTTGTCTTATCCAGTAGCATTATCATGAAACATGAATCTGTTCAAAATACTTAAGCTTATAAAACCTTAACAAATGGCACAATTTCTTGAGAAAATGTTGCACTTGCCCCAGAAGAAGTTAGAGTATTTACCTGCCTTGCAAGCCCTTATCAAATTAACCATTTAACCAGTTTCTCCAAAAGAAACTTAAAAAAAAAATATATATATATATATATATATATATATATATATAATGACAAATAAAGCAATAGTATGAACTCCATACACTAAAATCAGAACTCCCAAAGAGCACATGAAACATTGTAGAAAGAATCAGAAAGTAGCCACATGCTGTTTCACATCAAACATCATTGAGCAATGTTTAAAAAGTCTTAGTACATATTTTTTATAAAGATAAGTAAGGCTAAAAATATATCATTAAACCCTACTACCAAGGTTAAGTTTTATGCTTGATAAACTGAGCTAAAGACAAAATGCACATTTATGTGCTCTTTGTATAGAAAGGTGGAATAGTCACATACAAAAAAAAAAAAATGGAAATAGACAATCAGAATGACTGTTCTTGTTTAGAACAGATGAAACAGTAGCATCAGAAATATTTATTTCAGTTAGATGATTTTGTACACCTCCAATTTACAAACCAAAACATTTTAATTTGTACAATGATCTGAAGTATTGTATATATATTAAAAAACAACAACAAAAATCATGTGTCTGCTTAGATATGCCATTGTACAAATTTCTCAAAAATTCAAAGTAAAATGGCTTGGTAAGAGCCCAGAAGCATAAAACATTAATCTAGCAGATACCTGAGTAACCTGTGGCTTATTGTTTAATACAATATTTACAGACCTTTTTTTAGATACAAATTTAGACATGACTTTAAACAATTAGTTTTTGGGGGGCATTTTTTGGTGCGTGTGTGTAGGGGCGGGTATAGTAAATATTTAAAATGCCTCGATATGCAACATTTATTCTAACACAGCTAAAATATGGACTTGTATGTACAAGTAAATATTAAAAACTAATATTTGCTTCTTTGAAATCACAGTATCATAAGCAGAGTTTTGTTAGTTCAATCACTGCTGCATTTAAAGTGGTTGTAAAATCCATATTAAATAATGAAAATATTTAAATACTGTAAAGATTTTAATGAGAAAAGGAAAGTTAAATATGAAAGTGCCAGGCCACAGTCATTTTTAATAAAATATAGTTGGCATTTAAATTTGCTAATCAAGACAAAAACAAAGACACACAAGATGTACTAGTAGTGGGTGCTACTAAAGCACTTTCCCATCTCTTGCACAATATGAATATCTGTACATTTCTTTGAGCTAAACAAACCCCGTCTAAAGGAAATTAATTATTGTGAATTTAATAGATTTCACTATACATATAAATAACTAAATATAACCCATAAAAACCTGACACCACATTAAAAGTACAGATGACAAAAGTACATAAGTGTAAACGATACATTGTGAAAGATGATCCACTTTTGTTCCATAGAAGGCACACATTATTATACAGCTCCTGATCATCAGCCAAAATTTCCTCAAGTGTTGCTCAACTTTCCCCTTACTGGAAATGGGCCAGGTGATAAGGGGATCTATCGTTAAAAGTCTGACGTTTTGCAGACAGCTGGCAGTATGTTTATGGCCGTGTCTCCACCTACAGGAAGAAAAGAAGAGGTTCAGCACTGTAATACAGTAAGTATCATCTCAATAAAAACAAATTACGTATTAACAAATGTTCTAAAGAAATTCATGGTCAGCTTCAGCATTCTAAATTAGTTTTCCAGCTGATCATCAATCAAAAAGTCCCTGTTGTGTGTGAAAGTTGTGGAAAAAATTTTACCAGCAAAAATGCCACCGCTTGGATTAAACTAAGCAAATAGGTAAAAGGATAATTACAGCAGTAATTAATATGTTTAAGTTGGTAACAAGTTATTTAACTCTAACTGATGCAATGAGTAGCTTCTTATTTCTTGACAATGTCAGAAGACATCCTGTTGCCATGAAAAAGATGTTACTCCGTTTCAGAAGGGTCTAATTGTTTAATTGTTGCCCCCCCCCCCCCATCAAGCAAAAAATAACAAACAAACAAAAAAAAAACTAAGGAGATTGCTGAAACTACAGAAATTGGAAGGAACATCAGAAAAGGCAAAAATGTGATCAGTGATTTTGGTCCAGCTGCTTTGAGCATTTCTATAACTGCTGATCTCTTGGAATTTCTTGTCATCAAAGTATCTGGAGTTAACTCAAAATAGCATGAAAATAAAATCAAAAGCAAACAAACAAAAAAAAAATTGTGAGCAACAGCTTTGCCGGTGGAAAAGCCTTGTTCAAAGAGGTCAGAGAAAATGCCCAGATTTTATTTTAGACAGGATGGAAATAAAAAAAGAAAAATAATCATCTCAAAACACAAAACATCAACCTTTCAGGTGGATGGGTTATGGCGGGAGAGGACCACAGTATTTTTCCATTTATTTCTCTTCTGTCAGCCATAAATAAAAATGTAAGGCTTCAGTAAACTGAAACAGGACAGTTTCAAAGTTTAGAGGAAAAAAAAAAAAATTTCTCCTTTGTCACGTTTGCGTGAACAGTTCCTGGCTGACAAGAATAGAACCTAATGTGATATTCTAGTTTTTATTGTTAATTGCCATTATCTTTTGTTTAGGGGGAAATGTTCTATAAGATGTCAACAGTGGTGGGCGAATACACAAATCCTGTACTTAAGTAAAAGTCGGAATACCCTAGGTGAAATATTACTCAAGTAACAAATGCCGTTTTAATGTCTCAGCTGGCATTTTTAAATAAATTTTTAGACTTTTAAATAATTTTTTTTTTTAGATTTTATTACATGCATTGGTATAAAATATTTCTAAAATATGGCTGCAACTTGTTCACACCTGAAGATCTGTTATGCTTTCCCCTCTTTCCTATACAGTTAAAGTTTCTAATTTCTCCTCATGCAGATTCTGTTGGCTTTAAGACTTGATTTGGATTGGTTCCTTTTATTACTTGAACATCACTGGATTGTAAAAACACGAATGAGGTGTTGCAGCGGGTATGAGAGGTAGCAATAAGAGTGTCAACCATTATTTTACTGTACTACTGTGAACTGAACTAACCTTAATGTTTCATTGCATCTTGACTAGAAAAAGATGCCTCTGTAGATACTGGACCATACGCTGTAAAACAGAAGCAAAGTAATAAAATGCATTATTAATATATGTTTTAAAGCCTATGGGAGTATGCAAACATTATTAGAAGACAGTGTATTACAGCAAATACTCACATGAATCTTCAGGCGCTGCAGAGGGAACTGGCTGTCCAATGATAACCGTATCATTCACTGCAATGTAAAGTACATTGGTGGACTATATAAATGAAATGTCCTTTTGGGATTAATAAAAGTGTTCAGAATCTAAATCTGAAGATAACTAGGATTTTTTTTGCCACTAGCCAACAATGACATCTTGCTACATTTCCAGATATTAAACAGTCTTAAAGGAAAAATATCCCAAACAACATGCAAACTATAGGCTATATTTAATGTGTGATCTGCATTTGACCCAAATATAAATTTCACTATGAATTGCTATTTTTTCTTTTAAACAAATTGGTGTATTTTCACTTCGGTTAATTATTACTTCTTAATTCTCAACCCAATTTCTGTGATTTCAGCTTGGTGATTTTGAGCTCCTTCGTTGTTTTCTTTGCTTGATGCATGACAATATTCCTTTTCCACAAACACAAGATATGTCTTTCAACATGGTTGTTTAAGAGAGTATAAGCTATGCGGGTACTGTAGGGTTAAAAGTCTGTACAGCCGAGTCACTGGCAACTTTAAGCTATGTCTAAAGACCTATCCGTTTTTTAAGAATTTGGGTTAGCCCCACCGCAAAGAAAAAAAAAATGTTTGATGGTACTTCCAATTAGTAAACCAGTGAACAAATGTAATTATATATTTAATGATGGAAACGTCAAAGCACTTGTAAGTCGCTCTGGATAACAGCCAAATGCCTAAATGAAAAAAAAAAAAATGTATTTGCCAGCTGAAACATATTTATCCAGTAGTAGGAGTAATTATCCAAAGTCTTTTAACCATTATTTAAGTCCACTTTATTTTGTAGTCTCATAGCTTCTCACTTTCAATCAATGGCTCCTCAGTTTCTTCTCAGGAGCACCCCATCATTGAATCATCTGAATAACCTGCTAATATCATAACCTGGACTTTGCTGTATGCAAGACGTCACCCTTTCCCTTTAACGATGCCACTGGACCGCTATCAAATTCCACATTATCAAATTTTCCTTTGCACTTTCACCGTTCTCCATAAACCTGCGCCAATCAACCTTTCAGAGCTCATACAGTTCTACACCCCTGCTTGTTCTCCTCGTTGAGCCATCTTATGGCTTCTGTCTAGAGCCTTTAATCACACCGCTCTCTCCCTCTCAAATTCTCTCTATAATCACAGGCCGCATTTAAATCTTCATTTTATTTTTAGTGTTTTTTTGTTTATTTTTAGTACTGACTGTTGTTACTATTTGTCTGTATTTTGTAAGGTGATTTTGTGTAACTTGAAAGCTGCCCATTAATAAAATGTATTATTATAGTTAGTCATATTGTAAGATACATACTTCCAAATCATTTCAAACTTACATTTAGACATTTGGCAGAGCTCTTACCCAGAGAGACTTTAAAAAGTGCTTTAAAGATTCTGTCATTGGAGAGATCCTTACACTGGGTTAGTAGGTTACTAAGCAAGAACCATCAGTCAAACACTGTTGGGAAAAGTGTGTTTTCACATACAAGGATCTTTAAAGTTAGAAAAAATAAGAAAAATTTAAGCATTCATAAGCAAACATATGTTTAAAACTATACCAAAAGTATGAAAAGTATTTATATAACACTATGTAGGGCTGAAACGATTTCTCGAGTAAATCGAGTAAGTGGATTACAAAAAAATATCGAGGCAAAATCTTCTGCCTCAAAGCTTCGTTTAATTAATTTTAAAAGCTTGCGTTATGTTTTTGCGCAAATATTTGGTGACAGCACGCTTTTGATACAGGACACTTCCGAATGCAAGATGCCAGTAAACACCAACGAAGAAGAAGCGCTTACGTCACCCACAAAGCGGAAGGAGACGCAAACAGTTAGCTGTGTATCGATTTGAGGGAGCGTTCTGTTGCGGGCTGCAAAATGGAAGGGAGCGATAAAATTATCAGCGAGGCCAAGAGAAGAAGAAAGCAGAAATTGTCAGTAAAGGCTTATGTTATGGCTTGAGATGTAAATTTTGAAACTTTTAGTTCTGAAAGTTTAATTGCACAACTTTGTGTTTTTGTATAATTATTTATTTTAATGTGTGCCTTAGTTTTTTTGAGCCTTAAAGTCATTTGAAATAAGTTTTTTTTTTGCACCCGAGAAAAGCCTTTAAAATAGGAATGTATGGTGCTGTAATGCACTTAAATAATCTCAGTTAATTTTAATACCCCTCTCTCACCTACGCGGTTTCGCACGGTGGCCAGAAGTACAGTTTTGCGATTACGTTTCCATCTTTCTGCGCGAAAGATTTAATATGTTTAAGCCTCCTTAAAAACTTTTTTGGCGGACCTTGCAGAACTTTGCTGAACGTCGGCGGGCAGTCGCGGCGGCTCACGGTGCCTAACACCGCATCTCACTGCGAGTCAAACCGCATAGGTGAGATAGGGGTATAAGCTATTCCTTGTATTGTGAATAATGACAATGTTTATTTTTGATAAAATGCTATATGCATTTAAAAAATAAAAGTAGATTTTTCTAAAAAAGAAAACCAGTTAATTTGTTTCTCTTATATATTTTACATTGCTGTTTAATTAAGCAAAAGTGCATTTATCCGATTACTCGATTCAACTTTTGGTAGAATACTCGATTACTAAAAAACAGCTACAGCAAGGAAATCTGATATAAATACTAAAAGAAAATTCTGAAAAGGAACCATGTTATTAACTGAATCCTTTTTGTCCTGTTAGTTAACTTTTCTCCAAAGTATCTTTATTTTTATTTTTTTATTCACATATGAATACATATTACTGTTTATTATAAGTAAAAAGGCAAAACAGATTGTGTGTGTAAAACCACAAAATAGCGCAATTATTTCAAGAAGAACTCATCACATTAAGGCGATTATTTTACCTTTGTTTGGTTCATCAAATGTTTGGGCTTCGAGGAGATCAGGATCCACATAGAAATCAGTCTCGTCTTCTTCTTTTGATCCACACTTCCCACAGCAGAAGCAGCAGCAGCAGAAGCAACAGCAACAAGTGAAAAGCATGGTACAGGCAAAAAGTGCCTGAAAAGACAGAGGACAAAAAAAACCAACTGAGATTAAAGTTGGCGACATGGGTGCACAATATTAAAAGAAACATTTTAAAAGGCTTTCTCCTGTCAGTTGAGAGTGATTTAAACACTCAGCTGCCCACCTTGAACCAACACTTTGTCGTGAGGAAGTAGTATTTAACACTGTCTTCTCCGAACTGGTCAGCAACATAAAGGCCCATGGACCCATACTGATCGTAGATTTGACGTTTGTTAACATCATTAAGAATGGAGTTGGCATTGTTGATCTCCTTAAACTTTTCAGCAGCCTCTGGGTTGTTTGGGTTCTTATCTGGGTGATACCGGAGTGCAAGTTTTCTGAAAAGACATTTGTCAGTTATGTCGATGTACAACTGATTCAAAGGCCTGTATGTGAATACATGCTGCCATATTCGATAGGCACCAACACTGCTCAACTGCATCAATACTATATTATGAACATACAAAAAGACTCTTCTTTGATACAATGGTAAAACTTTTTTCATTTATTCATTCATTCATCCTCTATACCGCTTATCCTGTGTACAGGGTCACGGGTGCCTGGAGCCTATCCCAGGAGACTTAGGGCACAAGTCAGGGTACACCCTGGACAGGATGCCAATCCATCACAGGGCATACACACGTACTACGGACAATTTGGGAATGCCAGTTAACCTAATCTACCTGTCTTTTGGACTGTGTGAGGAAACCCGCCAAGCACGGAGAGAAAATGCACACTCCGCGCACACAGACCTGAGGCGGAAATCAAACCCTAACCATGGAGGTGCAAGGCCACTGCAAGCAGCCACAGACAAACATATATTTATATTGCAGACTCATATTTATTTGAAGTATTGACGCATTTAAGTTAACAATGTTAATCCTAATATATAATAAATAGTAATGCGGTTGCAGTTTACCTGTAAGATTTTTTAATATCCTCAGGTGAAGCTCCTTTTTGCAAGTCCAGGATCTTGTATAAACTTTCTCCAGCTGTGGAAAGCTTGCGCTGAGGTTTGTTCGGATCAGTCATCCTTCAGTTCTGAAAATCCCATTAACATAAAATATATAACGACTACGTATCCTACATTCAAGCAGGCAATTGTTTTCATAAAATAACTGCTGAAAAACAAGAGGAACTGAATGGAATGATGCAGGTTATCAGAGATTAACATCAGTCACATATCTACTGTAGGTGCTGGTTAGTAGTGTGGCAGCAATGTACAGTAGTAGTACAAAACACACACACACACACACAAGTAAGTAGTGTTAGTATACTTTGTGAGTTTTTTACGGCGACATTACTTAATTCAAATGAAAAAAGGTAATACTCCTACGCTAAATCTCATGTTTAATGAACTTTTACAGCGCGCGGTCAGCCCAGTAGAAACACGCGTGCGAAAAATGGCTGAACTTTTGGTGTAACACCGGCTAACGCAGGTCAAAGGAGAAATCTTTCACAAGTCAACGCTAACAAAGCATTCAATCCATGTACCTACCTCTCTACAGACAACTAACCGAGATTATTAAGATCTTCGTCGGTCCGTGTCAAAATATCCTACGACGTTCCGAATGCCATTATTCTATCAATACAATACTTAACTTCAAACGTACTAAAATCGCTACTCTGTACCAGGAAGTATGCTGTTCCGGAATCCACCTAGAAACAACCAGCCGTGTGCGGAAAGGCGGGCTAACATCAAGTCAGCAGACGCTCCTGTGACAAGGCATGACCATCCTATGTCAGGCACGTGCTAGGAATTTAACTACCAATCTAGTTAAATACTAGTCATTCAAGCCAACATTTTCTTCTTACACAATTAAAGTGTAAACTAAATAAGAAGAAAGTGCCAAGTCATGCAAGTCCTAAACACAGATTTAGAAACAAGAATCTCTATCATACTGCTTAACCTACACACTGTAGGGTTGTGGGGGGCCTGAAGCCTTTACCAGGCAGCCCAGGGTACAAGGTGGTGGACACCCTTGATGGGTTGTCAGTCATATACAGTACAACTGGTCATACACTAGGGGCAATCAGCATGTTTTTGGACTGAGGGAGAAAAACCAGAGTACCCGGAGGAAACCCACAAAGCACAGGGAGAACATGCAAACTCCACTTCCACATCCCGAATGTTTTCCTGGGGAAGAGATAAGGCAAGCAAGCAGACGCAAATGTGATGCTTTGGGTAATGTTCTGCTGTTACATTGGCACGTACCACCTTCCGAAACATTGTTGCTGAACAAGTACACCCCTTGGTGAAAACCATATTCCCTGATGGCCTCTTTAAGCAGATTAATGCACCCTGCCACACTGCGAAAATGGTTCAGTGGTTAACTGCTCTAATCCGAGGTGATGTTAATTGGCGATTTTTGTGGCTGCTAACTCTAAAGGAAATAAGTTTTGGTCTTTTTTTCATGGGAAGGTCTCCATGAGAGCCAGTTTCATCATGGTGCTTGATGGGTTTTGCAAATGCTCTTGTCAATGTCACTGTTCTTGCAAGAACTATTCCAGAAAGGCTGACCTTGTGTCTTAAAATAAAAACTGACTCTTGTTATTGTTGTTACATAATTACCTAAGTAATTATGGTATGAATACCTAAGAGTTATTTCATAGTTTTGAAATCCCCAGCATTGTTGTAGGATGTAGAAAATAAATCACTGAACAAAAACAAAGAAATTTGCACATGATCCCAAACCTTTGAGCGGTAGTGTACAGTATATATGTAAACATTTCTTGGAGATTTTATCCATATTGACACAATTGCGTCACACAGTTGCTGCAGATTTGCACACACATCATGTAAGTCTCGCATTCCAACACATCCTAAGGGTACTCTATTGGATTGAGATCTGATGCCTGTGGCCATTTGAGTGAAGTCCTTGTCCAAAAAAAACAGTTAGAAATTATTTTAGCATTGTGAAATTGCATGTTGTCCTGCTGAAAGTAACCATCAGAAGATGTGTACACTGTGGTCATAAAGAGACAAAAATACTTAGATACCAAGTGGTCCAAAATGTTCCAGGAAAATTTCCCCCACATCATTACACCACCAGACACAGCCTGAATCCTTGATATAAGGCAGGATGGATCACATTTACATGTAGGCATTTGGCAGACGCTCTTATCCAAAGCGATTTACAAAAGTGCTTTGAAGCATACGTGCTTTCATGTTGCTTACACCAAAATTGGATCTTATCATCCAAATGTTGTAGCATAAATCAAGACTCATCAGACCAGGCAGCATTTTCCAACGTTCTAGTGTTATCTTTTGTTATGCTGATGGGAATACTTTCAGTTTCCTGTTCTTAGTTGACAGGAGTGGCACCTGGAATGATCACCTTCTTCCTTATAAAAACATCTAGGGCATAAACCAGTGAGAACCAGGCAGATGATAACAAATAAACAGGCCGATGATGAGGGATTATCTTTAAGGAATTTGCAGTCACAGTAAAAACATTTGTTCCCATTTCTTTAATTTAAGTCATAACATAATATATAGCTTAATTTAATGCAATATAAAGAAATAAGGGGTGACTCAAGAGTTTTGCACTGTACTCTCTCTCTCTCATATATATATATATATATATATATATATACACACACACACACACACACACACACACATATATACTGTATGTATACACACACTGTATACATTCTATAGTGTGATTTAGACCACCATTTCATGGTTCATGTGGACTGCTTGCCAGTCTGTTCACACTACTTAAACATACCAGACTGTGGGGCAAATGTTTTTGGATCCATGTCTGAATCCCTAGTGTACAAGCACTCTTACTTAATTTGTAAGGTTATACAGTTGAATATTCAAATTTCAGCAAAAATTCTATAAGTCAAATACATCATTTTCTTTCTCCCCTCAAAGGGTTTTCCAGGGTTCCCAGAAGTATAGTGCTATCTGGTTCCATTGCACCCTGACCATGGAAAAAGGGTACAGAAATTGGCCTAAAGTTACAAAATGAAAAACTACATCAATTCTGTGATTTTGAGACTTGGAGTAACAACAAATTAAACATTTGTCAGTGTTGCGGCAGCTGTTCATGGTATAAAAACATAAAAAATAATATTTCTTCAGGATACTGTAGCATTTTTAAAATCATAGTTGAATTACTTTTTTATTTTTCAAACATGAAGTCAACAGTTTGTGAGACCAGAGTCGAACGCAAGTCATGTGGCTTGAGTCCAAGCCTTTACCCACTGTTGAATATCAGCTGACAGAGATGCAAATTTGATCTTTGATCTTTATTGCATATCATAAAAATGCTTCTAATGCATGCATTTTAAAATACAAACCATAACACAAACCAAAGAGATAGTCAGTATAATGAAACCAATCAAGCCTCTGAAATTTTGATTATGATTTTGCCAGTATTTTTGTTGGCCTCCATGTGTCTGTGTGCCTCAGTTATGTCTTCCATGTTGAACACGCTGTCGATTATTGGCCTTAGTGACATGGGCAGGTCTGTTGACTGAAAGTGTGGCAAAGCCTGTTCAATGAAGCTCAAGACCAGGTCGGCTTTATACTATAAAAAAGGAGGGTAAACAGAACTGACTGTACAAAAGATGACACAACACACAAAATATTTGTTAGATCCCGTGTGAAAGTTTTTTTTTATCCTGAGTGTTACCTGTAGACTTCGTGACCTGAGGAGACTACTGAGAATGTGACCACGCTTAAATAAAAGTTTGCCAAGCAAGTCTCCATCCACTGCTTTTCCCCCCATAACACCATAGAGCACCCATCTTCCATCCATAGCCAAACTGCACACATTTCTCTCCCAATAAGATCCACCTATGCAGTCAAGGATGATGTCAACACCCCTTCCTGCAACAACAATGGGCGCTTACTGTTGGGAGTGAGAATGGGTTGCAAATCAAGTGCTGCAACATTTCTATTGTTAATATTATGATAAGAACACTGGAGAAGTGTTTGATAGGATTGTAAAAGTACACTTTTAACTTCACATCTTACCTTTAGTGAACTGTAAAATCTTTTCAGAGAAGTCCCCTTCTTTGTAATTGAACCCAGCAGCTGCACCCAGTTTTTCTGCAATCTTTAACTTATCAGGACTTCCAGCAGTCACCAGCGGAACAGCACCAAACAGACGAGTAAGCTGAATGGCAGCAGTGCCGACTCCACTCGCACCGGCATGAATCAACACTGACTCTCCCTTCTTAACTTTTGCTAAAAGTAAACAGAGCACTGCACTGAAAGTAAAGTAGCAGTCAAAACCAGAATATTTTTGAGTGTAAGAAAATTCAAAATGATTTTCTAAACAGAAAAAGCTTTGAAGCACCTATGAAATGAAGAAGTTGGTAAGCGGTCAGCCAGGCCTCTGGGATCGCTGCAGCTTCATAAAGAGTGAGATTTGTAGGGACTGGCATAAGAAGTTCCTCAGGTACAGCCACATACTGTGCGTATCCTCCTCCAGAAAGCAAAGCCATGACCTTATCACCTAGTTTAAAATTCCTCTTGAGTCCAGGACCAAAACCAGTGACCACCCCAGCAGCCTCCAGACCAAGGATCTCACTGGCTTCGGGAGGAGCCGAGTAAAGACCTCTCCTCTGTTACAGAACAAAGTCTGTCAAAGACTGGTAATTGTTTAACGTTGTCTTTAAATGTTATCATGTATATGACTCAGGCTTACCTGTAACACATCAGCCCTGTTTAAAGCTGTGGCATAGACCTTAATGAGGACTTCCCCATTGTTAGGTTCAGGTTTGGGAACTTGTCCTAAATACAGCTTCTCTGGCCCACCTGGTTCTTTAAAGCATATTGCCTGCATTGTCTGGCAAAAAGAGTCAACAAAAACATTTAAGTTTTCAAGATTGTGTTTTCAGTTTATAAGTAATGTTTATTTATATCGCTTATCCTGTATACAGGATCACTAGGCCTGGAGCCTATCCTAGGATTCTTAGGGCACAAGGTGGGGTACACCCTGGCCAGGGTACCAATCCATCCCAGGGCACACACATACACAAACTACGAGAATTTGAGAACACCAACTAACCTAATCTGCATGTCTTTGGACTGTGGGAGAAAACTGAAGCACCCGGATAAAACCCACCAAGCACGGAAAAACAAGCCCACAGACCTGATGCGCGAGGTCACCGTTTTATACTTTTTTTTTTTTTTTTTTACCGGGAGTGACGTATGGACTTACAGTGTCCTTATCTGACTTGGTCACGGAAGCAGTACTGAAAAAGGAAAACAGTATTTCAACTTGAACCTAAAATCTTATAAACCAAAATGGGGCTGATTTATTTTCTGGAACTAAGCACCAAAGAGAACCCAATAATTGCGCAATATTTGCGCAGAATTGATGCGTTTAGATGCGACCGCTGCAAGTCGAAGTCCAAAAGAAAGAGAAATGTAGACGTACTTCGATCCAAAACAGACTTTTTAAAATTGTACATTGTTAATTTGTTTTAAAATAAATTTAGCTATTAAGAGCTTATTGTCAATATGTATTTTTGTATTATTCGTTTCATACACACCACGGGTTTAAATACAGGTCCACTGCTACGTACAATTCCGTTTGAATCGTTACCAGCGCTGGTTGTTGTGTACTGGCTATAATAAGTAATTTGCTATGCATCTAAAAAGCTAATAATATCCAGTTGACAAGTTCACGTACGCGCGACTTTGCCAAGTTTCACGGAACTTCCAGATATCTTACATAAACGAGATTGTGCGCATTGCATTATCGCCGGTGGTCGAGTAGCGCCGCCATGTTGGTTAGTGCTACTTTCACTTCAAGTGAAGCCACGACTACTGCATCAGTATGAAATCAAATTAATTAAAGAAAAGCATTAGTAAATATATAGTATTTCCTATAGTCCACAGACATGCAGTGTAGGCTGATTGCCCAGTGTGATTGTGTGTGCAAAAAACACTGTATTACAAGTTGTGTCCAAACTAAAGCTAATATCTATCTGTCCATGACCAATATTTTATATACACATACAAATACATGCATACACATTGCTTTGCAAAAGTATTTTATTACCCCTGTGGAAAACCTCCACATTTTGTTACAACCACAAACGTAAATGTGTTTTATTGAGATTTAAAAATCTGTAGAGATTTTTAATCTCTAAAATACCCCAAAAGACGTGCAGCTGTAATGGGAGTGAAAGTTCTACAATGTATTTGCTCAGGTGGGCTGAATACAAATGCATGTCCCACTTTTCACATATTTATTCGAATAATTTAAAAAAAAAATCCACCCACTTCGGAATTATGTGCCACTGTGTGTTGGTCTACCACATAAAAACCTAATAACATACATTTACAATATTTGTGGTTGTAACATGACAAAAATGTGGAAATGTTCAAGGGATATGAATACTTTTGCAAGGCACTGTATTATGTACAGTTCCAGTCAAAGACTGGACAACTTCTAATGCAGTATTTTAAAGGTATGGCAGAAATGTCAAGGTATGCTACTGGCATAAACACTGATTAATTATATTTTTTGTGGATCATTTAAATTGTCCATGGTGTCTATAACTTCTTTGAATTTCAAAAGTGTTCATTGGATTATTTAATTACCTTTATGATTGTATCACATTTCATTTTTATGCTAACCTTACACAATAGTCTAACTTCATATCATGCAACATGACCCTCAGATGAACATCTCAGTGAAACTGGTTAGACCAAGACACTGTTTACTAAAGCAAGTGTCATAGCAGCAGTCACATTCAGTTTGTCTCTGTGTATATTCTGCCTCCAAAACAAGAATATCTTAAGATGCAAGTTAAGGTATGTACAATACATTCATTATTTTTATTTGCTTATTTTTAAAACTAAAATACATATTCCCAACCACTGTAGGCTATAGAGTACAACATGCAATCATTTCAAGTCTCCTTTCTCTGTTGTTCTGCAGGATAATATTTCAACATGCAGAACTATGAAGGCAAACCTTAGGAAATCTAAGTATTTGCTATTTATTGACACAAGGCTAAAGAATCACAAAGAAGACATTGACCTTCAGTGGAAACTGGAGCAAATTCACAGAAAATATAAACTAGATCTCAAATTGCTTTATCAAGACAAAGAATTTCTGCTGAAGGAACACAAAAAGTTATTGCATTTAAGAGTCTGTGAACCTTGTGCAACTATTACCAATACAATGAGAACTATATCAGAGACAAGAACGACAAAAAGCAGTCGTTGCCATCCAAAATCAGCTCCAGCAGGGAGGAGGATGTTATCAAGTGAAGCACTTTCGAATCAAAGTGAACAGATGCAAGGAATAAGGATCACAAAATCAGCCTCATATGCCCTACCACGGACTTCTGAATCAGAACAGTTATCCATCATGTATCTAAAAGACTTGGCCTTAATCGATAGCATTTCACAAAAAGAGCTGGCAATCCAGGAAGAACAGAGGAGGCAAAAGAAGGAATGTGTGAAACGACTGTACAGAGAAAAAATGCACCAGAAAATGCAGATTTTCTTCAAGACATTAGAAGCAACATAACTACACATAAATAAAGACATATCGTATAATAATATGTAAGGAACAAACTGTGTTCTTGCTGCCCTTTTCCCCTAAGTTGGATATGGATATATAGTAAAAGTAAAGTGAAGCCTTTATTTTGTCACCTATACATTACAGCACAGTGAAATTCCTCCTTCGCATATTCCAGTGTAACTAGGGTCAGAGCGCAGGGTCAGTCATGGTACAGTTAGGGTTAAGGGCCTTGCTCAAGGGCCCAACAATCGCAACCTGGCTGAGCTGGGAATTGAACCGCCGATCTTCTGATCAGTAACTCAGTGCCTTAGCCCTCTGAGCCACTACTGCCCGTATATGAATACTTTTTATTAAGAACATGTTAGAATTCCAAATTATACTTCTGGAATTTTCTTCTCTCTCTCTGTCGCTCACACACACACACACACACACACACACACACACACACACACACACACACACACACACACACGCGCACACACACACACACTTTCATTTAGCTAGTCATGCAATAATTACCATTACAATATCATTCCATTTGTTCCAGACTTTGGCTATCATACCATGCTACACATTAGGCTAGCTTTATCTTGTCAAATAAACTAAAAAAAAAAAAAAAAAACACCTTGAGTCACAACTTGTATTTAAAAGCTCATGCGAAAGTGATTCAGATGACTATGTAAATATGCATGTCTTTTTAAATTGTTTCATCTTTTTTCATGAAATGCTTCCCAGTTTTCTCATGGTCAAAAGAGCAGTGTGAACCGGAATCTCCATGAGCAACACTTGGTTTTCCTTCCACTGTGGAGATTCTACAAGTGTTTTATCTGCAAGTAAACAAAAGGGTGAAAAAAATTAAAGAGTACAGTATAATCATTAGAGGGATCAGTCGATACAATATTTTTATGGAACCTAGGTGCTGATTAGATTTTTATTTCAATTATGTCAGTACCACGATTTTATAAATATTCAGATCCAATATTAATTATATCCAGATTTTGGCAAATAATTTACTTCTACCACACAGGATACTATGCTGCCTACCAATGTGTTAATAGTTTAGAGTGCACACAGTTGCCACAGAAAAGAATCCTCAGTGAATCTATTTTCTGCCCCACCTCTAATAATGATGATAAGTACAATTCTGCTATCATTCAATACTATTACGCTATGTTAGAAATGCTAAGAAATGCTATGCATTTAAAATAGACTGTTCATTTTAAAGATTACATTTGCATTACAATCAGGTTTTATTGAAATTATATAAACAGCCTTACTTTCACCATCGATAACAACATGAGTAGGAAGACATCGGGTGAGATCACCATACTCCAGGGTACACAAAACAGCCTCGTCACACTCGCCTGGTGCTTTACATATGAAAGCGAGAAAGTTGCACAATTGATTTTGCTCAATGATTTCTACTGTTGCAATGAGCTCCTATGGGCAGAGAGATTTGAAAGAGACAAACAAAAGTTAAGGTCTGACTTAAGCAAGAGTTTATACGGTATTGAAAAAGTGTAGTGTACTTTAATAAAAAACTTGCACAGCTAAAGAAGGACTTTTGTCTGAAATTGTTAATTAGTGGTCTGTGTACCACTAATCAATTTTCTTAAAACTAATTTCATATTTAGGAACTTTTCCTTAATTTAGAAATCTTTTTAGACAAATCAATTTTGTACTTATGTAAACATGCATAATTTTCACTATACAGACATGGACATGCACATAAAGATTATATTGGCTGCACCTTGATGAGAGAAATCTGCTTTTTGCGCCCAGCTAAAGCATTGAGGTGAAGGTTTAATGTTTGGAGGAATCCTTTAAAATCAGTCTGTAGGTTTTCCTTGGCGAGTTTCTCCAGTGGAATACATGGAGGGATGTTATGATGACTGATCTGCACCATGCGTGTAAGGTCCACCTCCATGTTGTAAGTTTCCAGGCAAACACCCTCAAAGGCAGTGTGAAATGACACACAGACACTTTTGCCTTGCTTGCTTTCTACCAAGTTGTAACCAGCTTAAAATGTCACACAAAAACAAGTAAAAATACAGAAAGCATAGACAATGAGAATAACAGGCAAAACTTAAAAATTAGCAGTTTCCACAATATTAGATTCTACACATAAGTAACATTTATGTACTCTTTTAGGTTGTACATCTACCATATAGGTGTGCTTCCTAGGCAAACAATTACTAACTATAGCCAATGTGTTGAGAATTTTCTGTTCCATGTTCTCAGCATGTTTGTCAATCTGTGCTATCGTTGGTGGAACATTTCCGTCTAAATTGACTGTTTTTATCCCAGGATTTGCAAAACATTACCAGTGCAGGGCTTAACATTCATCTTAAAAGAACTATTAAACAGGACCACACTCATCTCCAAGCCCCTGCTACACTGGAAGTTGTTCATCACCCAGATAACATCTAGACATGTAGTGGTCTCTTTTCACTGATGCATGGGATCGTTAGCATACCAATGAGTCGATGGGAAGTTTGAAGGTCCTCAAGCTGCATACGCTGAGACATCAGCAGATACTGCTCAATTTTGACAAAGTTTTCAGATTCAGCATCGTCCAGTGGAAGCCCCTGGTCCATTTTATCTTTCAGATCCTGAAGTGGCAATTGTATTACAGTTATGTACCACATAATAATCCAAATACATTATGATGATCATGATAATTGTTATTATAATAATAACAAATTATCATAACTACTGAAATAGTGAGTGGTTTAGAATACAACACAGCTCCTGTGTCCTCTGCTGAACTGACCTTTCCCATTATTTCTTATTGCCTTCTGCATGGCCCTCCCAGAAACCCATTACGTCACCGAATGTTCCCACAAGGTGGGATGTACTTCTTCTTCTGTTTTAGTTTTGACAGATCCAATGCTTTACAGAGTACACAACCACTTTGTCCCATCAAAAAGATCAATTCTGATTAAATGCTTTGAGCGTGCAAATTATCTTAACAGGTAAGATAAAACCTCTGACTTCAATCAATTAAGGAAATATTGTATATACATGGTATATACATTGTATATAGTTGATATGTTTTAGTTAACTTAATAATGCTCCCATTCTCATTGTGATTTTTTTTTTTAATCCAGCTTTTATATTCTACTACACCCTGTTGCTTGTGTAATTTGTTAACTGGCTGCTGTATCATTACAATTCCCTTTTGAGGTTAATAAATGTATCTATCCATCCATCTGTATATCTATCTATCTATCTTATACTCAAAGTTTTTTCTTTTGGTACTCTGTATTCTCTATAGTGTTCTGTAAATACACCAAGCTTATCCCATGTGGCTTAGAGGTTAGCACTGTATTCCTGCCTCAGGGTCTGTGTGCATGGAGTTTGCATATGTTCATGAGCAATCCAGGGAGGGGGCATTTAACACCGTTTAGTTTTATGCTATCAAGAGATTAGATCAAGAAATAATCACACAAACAAATCAAACACCTTTATGGCGGAGGTTTCCGCCCGGATTCGGTCTCTTTTTGCCCGAAGTGTTGCTGCTGTTGTACGCAGTTCCTCCAAACCTTCCTTCTGCTTCGGTCCTGCTGCTTCTATCCTCTCTAACATCATCAGGTGGTCAAACACACCTGAAGAAGAAAATGCATAATTTATGTTATTATTATAATAACAATAAAAATAATCATTATCATGATCATCATAATGTGTTTGGATTATTATGTGGTACGTAACCATAATACAATTGCCATTTTAGGATCTAGGGGCTTCAACTGGACGGTGCTGAATCTGAAAACTTTTTCAAAATTGAGCAGTATCTGCTGATGTCTCAGTGTATGCAGCTTATATATAATTAACGATTATACTAAATTTATCTTATTAAAACCTTTTCAAAAAGTCATGACAATCTCGTTTGAGTATACATTCCCACACCCGTTTTCCTACACAACCCGCCTCCTGCGCTAGGATTGATTTAGATATAGGCTCGTCTTCACAAACAGCCGGATGACTGGACAGTTCACTGCCAATCAAATCCAATCCGGTAGCAGTTTACCAAAGCGGGTGTTAAAAAACAAACAGCAACGTTACCGACTAGAAGAAGTTGTTAGGTACTATTTTTTTTCTAACGGTCGCTTTTCTGCCATAATACATTTTGGAATGCCAGTGTCAAAACTACTGTTGTTGTACCTTTGTGCCTTAGGTTATCCATTTGATGAAGTCTTCTTTTCTTTTCGCAGACGTCTTCAAATCTGGCGCCTTCCGCAATTCCAACCTGGACGTGAAGTCACGTGGAAGTGTACGTCACAGGGGTAAACACACCCGAGAGCGTCACTGCGGCGTAAAGTTTACGCAAACATAAATCGTATGGGAGTGCCGCGCTTCCTGATTTATAGTAATGCGATGACCTCTCATTCCGTCACAGAGCGTGGAGTAGCGTGCTGAAAGAAATAAACATTGGCGAGGAATAAGAAGCGGGACATGAGGAGGAGTGTGTCTTCGTTGACAGTATCAAGCTCAGGTTACATGAACGCAGTCAGAACAGCAGCTCCATTGTTACAGATAACAGACGGAAAAAAAGAAACACGTGGTTAGTTGTGAGTGAATTGCCAACGCACGACTCATGACGGCGCGCAGGTAAATCACATCGGCTTTTAGCTTCACAGTGTTTTGTTTTTGATTTTTATCGAAGATGTTCATTTGAATCAGGAATGCGCTGGATAATCGCAGAGACAGAGTAAGACTTTTGGCTTTGGCTAATAAACTCTTAGTTTATAATTTTAAACTCTGATAATAATGAAAATTATTTCCATCCAAGTTTAGTCTGTATTTTATGTATGCAGAAGTAGAGTAGGGTAGATTTCTTATCACTTTTCTTCTACTGGGATGCCTTTATAATAATCAATGTTCTCTAGGTAACTCTTCTTAAAGGTGCAGCTGCTCCTCTCTTCCTCATGGATGGCTGCAGCAACACTGTCCCTTTGCCAGCCCCTAACTAAAGCCTTCACCTTATCAGCATGGACGGCGCTGGACAGAAGTATTTTACTCCCCTTGACTATGTGATATTTGCTTCGCTGCTGGTGGCCTCCATGGCCATAGGGCTGTATTATGCCCTCTCTGGAGGATGGCAAAAGACCACGCAGGAGTTCCTGTTGGCTGACAGGAGCATGAGGTGTCTGCCACTTTCCCTCTCTCTCATGGCCTCGTTCCAATCCGCCGTTGCTATAGTGGGGACGCCGGCTGAGATCTACACTAATGGCACACAGTACTGGTTTATAGGCTGCGCTTATATTCTGGGGCTCCTGATCCCAGCCCACGTCTTCATCCCAGTGTTCTACAGACTCCATCTAACTAGTGCTTATCAGGTAGCCTTGGACATGTATTCTTCAATAATACCAGTTTATCAGTACACTTCTGTTAGTCTGAGTTGTGTGATAATTCTTCGCATTTGATTTCGTGTATGTGTCTGCCCTGCGACTGATTGGGTTCTCGTGCCCTTAGACTCCTGGGATAGGCTCTCACACCCTGTATAAAGAATAAAGTGGTATAGATTTGTGGTATAAGTTCAAGCATGCTATACGTTTTAAAATGTGTATTCTTTAATTGTTTTCATGTTCTAGTATTTGGAGCTGCGTTTCTCTAAAGCAGTCCGAATATGTGGGACATTGACCTTCATTTTTCAAATGGTAAGTTGTACTTCAGAACAACATGTGATGCAATAAGCACTTTCAACATACACACACACACACACACACACACACACACACAGTGCATTCCACAAATGTTTAAATAAAATCTTTAAAGTTTTTTGCAATGCGTCACTCAGTGTTTGTCCTCTTTGTACATGCAGGTCATTTATATGGGTGTTGGTGTTTATACTCCAGCTCTCGCACTGAATGCAGGTGATGTGCTTTAAATTTTGAATAAGAAAATAAAAATCTTTACACAAAAAAAATATTTATTTTTGTATAACCTTATGTTGTCAAAATTAGACATTAAAGCTGTCTAGCATTATTATCAGGGCAGTGGTGGTTCAGGTGGTTGGTTGAAGCTCTTGTTTGCTGATCGGAGGGTCAGGCTTTTGAGCTGGTTTGCCACTGTTGCCCTAAGGTAATAGGGCAGTGAGGCAATATGTTCGTATAAAATTACTTTCCTGTTGCTGGGATTAAAGCCCGGAAGAGAAAGGAGGAGTGCTTGGCATTGGAATAGGATCCTGAACCCATATAAACCACCACTGCAATAGAAACAATGGAGGTTGTCGTCCGATGTGTTCAACAGCACAGGAAGAACAAGAGAAAAAACTATATAGTTGAAAGCAACGATGAGCAGGCTCAAGCACCTGTGCCATCGCCACCTGTGTGCACCAAACGATCTGTGTACCTTTTGAGCATGTTGAGGCCTTGAAAAAGACAAAGCTTCCTGGGTGCACCGCACCTGTGTGCCTTTTGAGCACAATAACACCTGTAAAAAGCCCCAGACGCTGATGTCACTGAATATGGCATAAGCTTAAGGCTTCATGCGACCATGCGGCGATAGTGCAGGTGGCAAGGCCGATTATCGTTGCTTGCAGCATCACTGCTTGGGTCGATCATAGTTGCTGATTGAACAAAAGAAAAAATATACAATTGCATGCAACGATGAGCGGATTGGACATAGCTTTCTGGTGTGCCCAGGTGACGACGCCAGGGGTGCTTGGGCCAATCATCATTGCTTGCAGCGTTGCTGATTAAAAAAAAGAAAGATATTCTTTAGGAGAACATGTGGGCCCTCACACATTTATTACATCAGCATTATCAGAGCGATGGCGATGATGTCCTAGTACTTGGGCCCTAAAAATAAAAACAACCCTGGTCTTGGTGAACCTCCTGTCCTGCACGTTTTAATGTTTCTCTGCTCTGGTCACACCCACTTCAATAGGGAATGGCTGTTTTTTCCCTGATTAGTTTTTTATATATATATATATATATATATATATATATATATATATATATATATATATATATATATATAATTTTATTATTATTATTATTATTATTTTATTATTATATATACCAGATCCAGCACTCATTACTGATCTAGTTCTGTGTTTCTCATTCCATATTTAGTTACTGGTTTTCACTTGTGGGGAGCAGTATTAGCAACTGGACTTGTGTGCACAATATATACCACACTGGTAAATACTATGTGTTTTTGTATTTTCTGTTCCTCTAAAGGCATCCTGGTTTCTTCATGGAGTCTCTGTTGACTAATATCTGCCATTGCCTGTAGGGTGGACTGAAAGCGGTCATCTGGACAGACGTTTTTCAGACGGTGGTGATGTTTGCAGGTCAGCTGGCTGTTGTCATAGTGGGTGTTCAGAAGGCAGGCGGTATTTCTGAAGTTTGGAGAAAGGTCACAGAGGGAGGCTTGGTTTCTGGCATTGAGTAAGATTCTTTTTTCTTAAATACGAACAACATTGAAATGTTCTGAAATGTTTAAATAAAAAACAGTTAATGTCCTTTACGATTTGTGCTTGTGTCCTTTAACTGTATTTCTCTGGTTCCTCAAAGCCTAAATCCTGACCCGACTGTGCGACACACATTCTGGACTTTGGCGTTTGGTGGCGTGTTTCTGATGCTCTCTCTTTATGGTGTGAATCAGGCACAAGTTCAGAGGTATCTTAGTTCTCGCACAGAGAAAGAAGCAATAAGGTGAGGAAACATCAATTAGTGCTATAACACTACAGTTAAACATGGCATGTCGAAGCTGAATAATCTTCCTCTGTAGCTCACACTGATAGCCTAATCATTGTATTGTAGGTCATGCTACATGGTGTTCCCGTGTCTTCAGGCTGCTTTGGGTCTAAGCTGTCTGATGGGGGTTGTTATGTTTGCATGTTACGGTAGAAACAGTCTATTAGAGAAGCAGTATATCACATCTAAAGATCAGGTCAGCATTACAAAACTATTATTTTATCTGTTTACAATAGGTCTAGCTATTTATTTAGTGATATTTTTGTTGCTTTTTTTTTTTTTTTTTTACGTTTATGTGATGTTACACAATAGATGGTGCTCTACTTTGTCATGGACATGCTGCAGGATATTCCTGGACTTCCAGGACTGTTTGTTGCATGCTTATTCAGTGCATCCCTAAGGTATGGTTAAGATACTGCATTTGGAAGTCTCAATAACAAAAAAAAATTCTGCTTCAGAACTAGATTGCTGTGTATTAATATAATTGTGTTGGCTGTTTGAGAAGCACAGGGAACTCGTGGGGATCACCGTTGTCTCGTGCCGGTGTCTAGCCATCGTCACAGCTTTCTTATATCCAAAACAGCTCCTAAACAGTTCATTGGAATTTGAACAAACCTTCACAGAACTTGTGTTTGGAAGCATTGATGTGCACTAGCTATTTATTTTTCTAATATTTTATCTATCTATTTATTTATTTATTTTAATTAACAAAAGAGTATGGTCAAATCTGCTATCTTCCACTCTTCTTAAACCTTTCATGGAAATTTGACCTAACTTGCACTGAACCTTTTTCAGAATGCATAGATATGCATTTCTTGTTTTAACGTTTTTTATTTATTTGTTTTATTTAACACTGTCCAATCCACTGTAACAGTCATATATATATACTATTTATGCATATTACATACTGTATGATAATACCAAATACCACCACAAGGTGGTACTTCCATTTTGTTAGGGTAGGTCAGAGCTGAATATGTTCAGAAGTAGTTATTTTGCTACAATTGTTACAGTAGCTACCTCATGCATTTATTCTCCTTGGTCACAAGCAGTGTAGGATATGATTACTATATTTTACTGGTCATGTGTACATAATGAATTTAGTGTGATGGACAACTGGCTTGTATAGTTCATGTTTAAAACTGTAGATGTGCACTAGCTACTGCATTGTGTCGGCATTTATCGTCTTCACACTTTTCCTCTATACTTCAGCATGTTCAGTGGGAAGGCGATACACGTCTTCCTTTTAAGGCTCATAAATTTATATTTATGAGCCTTAAAAGGCTCATAAATTTATATTTTGGGGGTTTAGTACCAGTTGCTTACAGAAAATAAAAATGTAAGCTTAAGATTTGTGCCCATATTTTTAATAATTGTATTTTTAATGAACATTCTGGTACCAACCATAGATAAAAGCACACATTCATATTTTCTATAATGACCAGTGTTAGAAAAAAAAAACAAAATATATATATATATATATATATATATATATATATATATATATATATATATATATATATTTTTTTTTTTTTTTTTTAAGTTGAAAGGCTAAAGCTAAAAAAAAAAAAAAAAAAGTTGATCAACGTTAATGTAATCACCGATTTAATATTTCAGCAGGTTGAAGCCCACATACCTGTGTGCCTTTTTCTCTGTACTACAGAAATCAAATTTTCTACTATTCAGTCACCATCACAGTGTTAAGTGGGTCTGTGTTTTATTCAGCACATCTTACAGCAGACGAGATTAAAACCTGTCACTTGAAAATAGGAAAGCAAAAAGTAGCTTAAAACAGCTGAAATGTCTGTTTTTTACAGTTTCATTATAAGATTGATTCCTGTGTAAACCATGTGAAACTGGGACGTTTATTGTGCTTCCTAACTGTCAAGGTGGTTTTGAACAAAGCTAAACAAGCAACATTGTGAGGTTACCTATTTTATTCGGTTGCTGTCTAAGAGCTCATAACTGGATGTTTTTGTCCCCCGGGTTTTGTAACTGAAATTCAACTACAAATACACACTCAAGCTTTTTTAATAAGAACATCTATACATATAACCTTTCATGCCTTTATACACCCAGCTAATCATTCATACATTCATGTAGAGACAGGTCAGAGCCTTTAGTTAATGTTCACATTCATATGGTTTTTTTTTTAATCCTACTAATGTTTTATATGAGCATTTTCTGATGCACTTGACCTGTAGCCACTGTAGATCATTTTACATATGCCATATGATTGGCTGACTGGATAATTGCATGAGTGTACAGATGTCCAGGTGTTCCGAAGTGTAAAGGGAATAGAGTCATATGTTTGCACTGATTTATGGATGTCATTCTCTTTTCTGAAGCACAATATCCTCAGCTTTCAATTCCTTGGCCACAGTAACAATGGAGGATTTCATTAAGCCTTCTTTTCCCTCTCTATCAGAAGCAAGAGCCACCCTAATGTCTAAGATACTCGGTGAGTCCTTATACACAGATGTGGTGTTTATTTAATGTTTGTATTGTACTCGAGTGGATTAATCATTACACAGAAAAATAATCTAATCTTGAAATGATCAAACTTATATAATTGAGTAATAAATCCATCCTTACTTTCAGTTTGTGGTCATTTTGATTTTATTTCTGATCTAGCTTTTTCATATGGCCTTTTATGCCTTGCCATGGCCTATGCTGTCCATCTGATGACTAGTTCTGTTTTGCAGGTGAGCATAAATAAAATCCCAATTACATCTCCAGAGCAATTAAAATATCCGTAATACATGTTCAATGCAACAGTTCTCACTCTGATTAAAGCATGTCACAAATTTCTCATTTTAAGGCAGCCCTCAGCATCTTTGGGATAGTTGGAGGGCCCTTGTTAGGACTCTTCTGTCTTGGGATATTTTTTCCCTGGGCGAATAGCACTGTAAGTATTTTAGTATTCTAGTATGCAGAATATTTGTGCATTCAACATTGAGCAGTATCACAGAGAGAAATCTGTTTGGTTGTATTTGCTGTAGGGTGCTGTAACCGGGCTGGCTGCTGGTCTCATCATGGCCTTCTGGGTCGGCATCGGTGGATTTGTGACTCTGATGTCAAGTACTGCCACAGGGCATCCTCATAATGGCAGTTATTCTGTAGAAACAGAAAATATGACCTTCCCTACAATGAGTTTGATATTAACTTCAACGAATAATAATCCAAGGTAACATACTGACCCCTACCTACTGTAAACAAATCATCAGATACTCAAGTCATTGATTAATTTAAATCACAGTGTAAACGCAGATATATATATATATATATATATACATACATACACACACACACACATACACAAAATGATCAGCCATAACCATAAAACCATTATCATTAAATTCCTCTTAGACACTGGGGCAGCTCTCTGGAGCTTGTCTCTGCAAGGCCTTTGGCGGTGTCCTGTGGTGTATGACACCAGGATGTTGCCACTAGGTCTATTGGGTGATGTGGGTTGTAGGGTGGGGTTTCCGTGGATCACATTTTTTTTTTTGCCCAGATTGCCCAGAACATCCCATGAATTGGGTTCTGGAAAGTTTGGAGGCTAGATTGGTCGCCTTGGCCTCTTTGCCTGATGGACACCAAGATTCCTCCGAGATTAGGTGCCTATGATTTGCTTGTAGTGGGTAATCAGTGTTGATGTGTACCACAGGGCACAGTGGCTGATCAGTATATATTAACAGATCTTATGACGGGTATATATTAACCCAATTCTATTACTCCTTTAAGAAATATAAATGTAATTGAACAGTATGCAGAGATGTAATACTGATTAATACATTGGACTATTTGCTGTCACCATTACAAATTATCATCCTGCCTCATTCAAATTACCCAGGGAAATAGATTCAGACAAGTTCATGGGATACAAACCTTGAGCTTATTTTTTGTGCAGTTTGTGGTAAATGTACCACATACGCTGAAAATAACCAGTAAGAAGATGATTATGAAAGTGAGTTGGGAGGGACATTAATTTTACACTACACGCCATTTATTGTAGTTTAGTTATGAGTATATTTTGAAGTTGTTCATTTTTAGTGTATGGATTTGTGCAATGCTTTCTCTTTCTTTTTGTGTGTTAGTAAACCTGATGGGCTTCATGGCCTCTATTCCATATCATACATGTGGTACAGTGCGCTCAACTCCACTGTTGTGGTCCTTATTGGACTTCTTGTCAGTCTTATCACAGGTATGATACTCATTTGTAGATCCTAAGCCCTGCTTAATAATAAATAATACTGGATCATAAATATTGATTAACAGAATATATATTTTTTGTATAAATCTTGTTTTTCCTTCTTGACACATGGTAAGTGAACTGGAACAGCTTAATGGTTAGGGCAGTTTGCTGAACTGGTGACCCATGTGGAAAAGTACATAAATTAGTTACAGAAGCTAAATAAATACAGTATTTTTTTATGTGTTTTATAAGAATAAGCTTTCTTGTTGTCCTTGTTGAATTAGGTCCATTGAAGAAAAGAGACTTAACACCAGGCACCGTTTATCCTCTGCTGGATAATATATGTTTTTTCCTTCAATTCCTGCTGAAGCCGTGTGGCTTGCAACCAGAGCACAGGGTAACAGAAATAAATCTTTAGCTATAATTTAACTGTCTTACACATTATCTTGCATTGTTTCTTACTGTGATTGCTAATTGCACCCTATTTTTAAATTTCCACCAGATCGTTAATCATTGTGAACAAATGAATGGTGTTGCCAGGCCTGAGAAAAATACTGGAACAGAAGAAGAGAGAGAGACGTTTCTGCCACTAGGCCAACTATGTTATTTAGAGAAGGAAACTTCAGTGTGACAGCATTAAAAATGTTATGTCTCTTGAAATTAGGATTGCACTGGACATTGATGATGAATGTTATATGAGCCAAGTTGTTATGCCGATCAGTTGGTCCGCTGTGGTGATCCCTCAAAGGGAGCAGCCAAAATAACAATGAGTGTTATATTATCCATACAAAAATCTTGTTTACACAATCTGTTAGCTGAGCCTAGGAGGAATCGCTTTGTCCCCTTTGTTTTGGGCTGCAAGTAGTACAAATTGAAAGCTGCTTTAAATCAGGAACATTTTATATGAATGTTGTTGAAATTTAGTAACACTGGTTGCAAAAGCAAGACAGATTTTTTTAAATAATTGACTTTTTAGAAAAGATTTTTTCCCGGTTATTTATAATCACAGTTGTCATAATGCCTTCTTTGAAAGCTGTTGTCAGTGTCATAAACTCCGAGTTATTTGATCTACTCGAATACCAAGATTACCACATTTGTTTTCATGCATACAGCATGTATATTAAATACTTCATATGACTGTTCGTGTCATTTCTAAGGTATGTCCTGTATGTTTTTAAAAAATGTAAACACTATTACGAACTCCACTGGGGAGTTATGTCTACGAATATACATACACCGAATATACAGAATGGGGAAACCTGACTATAAGACCCATATTTAGGTATTTCCCGAAGGATTGCCACGAAAACTGAAAGCTCATAATTGTGCAAAATGTCAAGATTTTTCCTAAAAATGTATTATTAATAATAATAATAATAAAGAGGTTGGTGCGGAGGAACCTTTGCACAAAGCTCTGACCTCTGATCACTGACCTCTGATCACCTTTGGTATAAACTGGAACACTGACTTGACCCTAGGCCTCTCCACCAACATCCATGCCTGACTTCTTGTGGCTAAATGAGTCGGCCACATTCACAAGTCTAGTTAAAAGCTTTCCTACGAGCTGAAAGTTATTGTAACAGTAAAAATGTACTAAACCTGAAATAGGATGTTCAACAAGCACATATGGGTGTCATGTTCACGTGTCCACATACTTCAAAATGGCAGGAAGTCGGACATTATAATATTTTGTGCCACGTCCTTGAGTAGTTGGCATTCTGAAAAGAAAGACCAGATGAAAACATGCAAAGCAACTCAACATTTTTTTTTACAACTTCTTGTCAAGTGTGGTTATTGTTTCAGAGCTGTGTGATTTACAACTGGTGCGCCCTAACCTAAATGTGCAAATAACTCTGTAAAAGTAAAATAGAGTCATTAAAATCTGTAGCTTTGTATGTGCATCTTCTTCTATGTTCATTTTTATTATTTACAGTTTGTGCATGTAATAACTGAATGTAATATTCTTCGATAGCCTTCCCACAGTGTGCAGCAGTTATACTTAGTCTTACTGTTTCACATTAACGACGCACATGTATTACAGTAGTCTTGAATTCACTTTACATTTAAAAGCATGTTACTGTTGACACTAAAATACTTCATGTTTATAACATTAATCAGTAGGATTAATAGGAAAAACAAAAATATATATATTTTTGGTAGAGTGTAAGAGTTGTTAGTTGTCTATGATACTTCTCGGTCTTTTGTATGCTGTTCAGTGTACTTCTGGCAATAGAACATCGGTATGATTGGAAACGTCCAATAATATTGAGGAAAACAAATTCTATGCAAATATGCATGTGATCATATACACCTAGGTGATCTTATCTTACTTAAATACAACAGCATGCAAATGTACTACTAAATCATTTATACACTATGCTCAAATTTAGGGTCAGGGGTAGCTCAGTGGTTAAGGCATTGGACTAAGGTTCGGAAGGTCCCAGGTTCAAGTCCCACTACCACCAAGTTGTCCCTGTTGGGCCCTTGAGCGAGGCCCTTAACCCCAACTGCTCAGATGTATAATGAGATAAAATGTAAGTCGCTCTGGATAAGGGCGTCTGCCAAATGCCTAGATGTAGATGGACATTACCTGCATTTCTGTATTTGTAAATGATACAAGGACATTAAATGAATGAACAAAAAATATGGAAGATATTGCAGTACAGTGTATAAACTAGACTAAACAAATTAAACATGTCAATGATAAATATCAAATCAACACTAACATAACTGAAGCTCCAAGGCCATTTGGCTGGTCCTGAGATTGAGACACTGTCTTTGGGAATTTTGTTTGGTCTCTTGCAGCCGCTTGAGGTTTTGATTGAACTAATTGTGCCTCAAGATGTTGATAAGTGTGTGAAGATTTGTGTCAAAGTTACTGTCCCTGAGTATTCACCTGCGTCACCCACTGTACCTGAAAGTACTGTGTATGTGTAAGTAACAGACATTGCATCAGGTCTAATGATGTTTGCATTTTCTACCTCAGCACGTGAAGCGAAAATGTCTATTCTGATGTCTGATATTCTGAACTAATGCTAGACATTTGCATTGCCCAGTTTCTCAGGTCATGGTACATGTGAAATGAAATGAAGTGGACCAGCCAGGTCCACTGACACTTACTCTAATCAATGGTGCAAATCGTGCAATTGTATTGAACAGAAAAATGCTGTATAAGATAGAAAATACACACTTGACTTTAGCTGCAAACATACATGAAATGTTTAAGTATAGTAATTGGCTATTATGGTATAGATGGCAAAATAATGTACTATACTGTATGAATTGTGTACAATCATTTTCTTGAATGCTTTATTAAGTGACAGCATGGTGATGTAGTGGTTAACGCCTTGCACATCCAGGGTCCGGGTTCGGTTCCCAGCCATGTTCGATTCCCGTCTCTGTGTGCATGTACAGTATTTTGCATGTTCTCCCCCTGCTTGCTGGGTTTCCTCCAGGTACTCAGATTTCCTCCAAAGACCTGCAGACTGTGGGAAGGCTATCGTAGAATATTACATTCAGTTATTCAATGCACAAACTGTAAATAATAAAAATGAACATAGAAGAAGATGCACATACAAAGCTCTTGCAAATCTCCTGGGATAAACTCCAGGCCCTCCTGAATACATGATAAAGTGGTATAGACGATGAGTGAGAGTGAGCGATATTGCATTAAGCAATTAATGATGCAGAATGAAACGACTTCTGAAACTTCTATATTTCCTCTTTCTATTCCACAAACTAATAATGTCCTTTATTCAGGGTTGAATGTTTGGCTCAGTCAATTTCTGGAATAGGTATTCATAAAAATATTACATAAAAAAGAGTGAGGATCGGCTGTTTCCTGTTCAGCTCTAATTCCTGGATGCCCAAGTTTATTTGCATTGCAAATAAACGTCTTGGACAGGTCCGGGAAATATTTTGAAAGTCAAATTCATTTTCTGTTGGACTGAGGAATTATGGAAATTAACACAAAGATTCTATTATAAACAGGCAGAATCTAACTTTTATTTGCTATACTGTATAATGCAAATACGTTTTGGCATGCCGGTGGAACAGACTATCTGAATATTTACTCAACATTGCATTTTTGTGGGATGTTTTTGGCTTCATAGAGTCTCATAGAGTCACAGCCCACCTTACTGATATGCATATATTAATAGAGGAATGGTATTTGTATCCAGCATTTAATACACCATCTGGTGCATTAAACACGCTGTAGGACAAGGAGCATCTCACTTCCCAAGGATGTCGTTTTCTTTTGGCTGTGTGGAATACAGCTAGAGTACGTAGTTCTGTTTCCATTTTTTTTTATAACTAATTCAATGATCATAGGACTGCACATTTATTCTTCTTGTTTTCACTGGAATGCAAGTAGCCCACAATATCATTTTTAGCAGAAAAGAGACCATTCTGGAAAGGTAAGAAAATATTTTGTGTTTTTGATACTAGAACCATCTATTCTGATATTTGAATTGAATTTGACTTGGTGGTAGTACGGATTTATGGATGTAGTGAGAGAGGAGAATGCAGAGGATAGGGTTAGATAAAGGCAGATGAATGGGAACCCCCAAACGACAAAAAAGAAGAAGAAAAGGTAGTATTAATGATATGTTGAATCATTTGATTAGTTTTCATATATTGCAACTGTGTGCTTATTTTGTAACCTGTATCCTGTACAGGGAGCTTTAACAAAATATCCTAAATGCATATACCTTCCTTTCTTTCTTCCTTTGGGTGCTGTGAAGTGTGGGGTGAGGCTGTGGTGCACTGGGTGTTCTGGGTAATTCCTGTCATGGCCAACACTGACCCTTTTGCTGATTTGTGCTGCACGGGCTATTCTGTGGGACTGGGCTGGTCTTTGGTCCCTGTGGGCATGGGTGAGCCTTGGGTGCTCATAATCAGGCCACCAGTTTATCAGCATAAAATTGATAATTAACATTAATGTCTCACTGGTCTGTGGTGTGGTCGCACAGTGATGTAGTGATTAGCATATTGTCTCCGTGCTTGGCAGGTTATTCTGGCTTCCCCCCACAACCCAAAGACATGCAGATTAGGCTAATTGGTGTTCTCAAAATTGAGTGTAATGTGTGTATTTGCCCTTTGATGGATTGGTACCCTACAGTGGATAAACAGTATAGAAAATAAATGAACGAATGAATGATTATGTGGTGTTAATGTTATGGCTGATCAGTGTGTGATGAGGATGGACTTGTCAAAGATGCATAATTATTTGTTAATTGTATTTTGTGTTATAATTTATTTGTGTTTTTATGCAGTTTCCTTCTCATGAATCGCTGTGCTTCTCTCTTCTCTGTCTTATAGATAAAAAAGAATGTTCTGTAGAGGGCTCACCCTTATCCTACTGGGGCTGTTTATCAAGGTTGGTCATACTTTGTAGAATTATATGTAAGGTGCCGCTGGGTTGGAGAATATCTCTCAGTCTCTGACATTTGAAACATTTTTAACAGTCATGTAATTATCAAATGTTATGTTATATAATTGAGCGCAAGCGGAAATGATAAATTAACAAAACGTCAGGAGCATGACTTTTGTTCATAACCAACTTTTTGTTCCTTTGAATTACTCCTTGATTGATTTCTTAATTTCTTCTGTTTGCATAATTGTGGAAAGTATCTATAATCATTGTTTAAGACGCTACAGAGCTGAGTATGATTGTTGTTATCCTTATGCATGCATATATTGTTATATTTATATAGTTCTTCAAGTAACATTTGTTTTCTGCTGCAACTAAATTTTTGATGATGTTTATTTATTTATGTATTTATTTTTAGGCTTCAGCTAGAGGTACACTCTTTTTCCCCTGTACAACAATAATTTCAAATAAATAAAATGCATCCAGAATACCATTGGATACATACTTTTTGTTTTTCAGAAAATACAACACAGTCCTATTACTTTGAGCTTCAAATAGAGTCAAGTGCATACGACTATTTTGCTCATCTCATTGAAAATATTCCAGAGCTTAGTGTTGGAAATGCAACAGTAACTGAAATCGACATTATAACAGGTCTGTAAAAAAAAAACAACATCTGATTACTTTTAGATGTATTATATATTAATTAATAATGTAATTATTCATATATTTTGATATTGATCTAATCAACATAATGAAAAATCATGCAGATACAAGTCAAAGGCTTCAGGTAATGTTCACATCAAACATTCAAATGGGTAAAAAGTGTGATTTGACCATGGCACAGTTGTTGGTACCAGATATAATTAAATGTCAAAACTGCTGATCTCCTGGACTTTTCACACAGATTTAGTTTGTTCACAGAACAGAGGAAACAAAAAAAAGTCTTCACAGGATTCTAAGAGTAGACATTATTTAAATAATCTAACAGTGCAAGCCTTGGGAACAAGTTACAAACCTATTTATTTTTATTCATTTAAGAAATAGGTGGCGGCGCGATGGTGAAGTGATTAGCACTGTCGCCTTGTACCTCCAGTGTCTGGGTTCGATTTCCGGCCAGGCTTGTTTCCCGTGCATGGAGTTTGCATCTTCTCCCTGTGCTTAGTGGGTTTCCTCCCACAGTCCAAAGACCAACTGATTAGGCTAATTGGTGTTCCCAAATTGCCTGTACTGTGTGAATGAATGTGTGTATATGTGTGCCCTGCGATGGATTGGCACCATGTCCAGGGTGTACCCCGCCTCGTGCCCTCCTGAGATAGGTTCCAGGCCCCCTTTAACCCTGAATACAGGATGCAGCAGTATAGACAATGAGTGAAAATTAGATGGGTCCAAACAAAAGGTCCCATATTCTCATATCTTTTCTGTGTAGTAAAAAAAACTAAATAATTTGTCTTTCTGTTCATGTAGTTTCAGATGGTAGGTTGTTCTCATTTTTTGTACAATTAATGATTGATAATTTTCCACCTTTTCTTTTTTTTTTTTAGACTGTCAATCCAACAACTGTAGCTGCAAATCAAACTACATTTGGAATTGTACAACATATCCTCAATGCTGCAATAACAATGCATGTGAAAATGTCCTTCCTGGTGCAATGTGCATCCAGGAGAAAAGCGGTAATAAATAAAGAAGTATTATTATACTGATAATAAGTATTATTATTATTCTACAGTACTGTATATGCGTGTACCATACTATACACTACATATCCCAGACTACATTTATTTAAAAAAATAAGTTGTATTTGAATAAATATTACAACTAAGTCAACTAATGTTTATTTGTCTTTGTCCAGTGTCTGTCAGTGGCTCATTTATGATTGACAAGTACTATTCTCTGTCCCTTGATGATCTCAATAAAGAGCTTACAAGACAAGTAGGTATTGCACTACACAAAATCAATACCAAACACCAGATTAAGTAAAACTGCTACAAATATTTCAGTAAGAATGACTTTAGTAAGGACTGCTAGCATGTACTTATATATTATATAACTAAAACTTGTTGTCTCTTTATTCTCCAGCCAAAACATCTGCCTATTAAACCATAATTTGATATCAGCCATACTGTGTATGGAGTCCTTTTATATTACTGGTACTGTATAAGCATAACCAAATGATCTCTGAGCAATTTGTTTGAGCATGATCCAAATTTTACCCTGTTTTACCGATTATTATTTTAATGGTCAGAAATCAAAGTGCACAAATGTATGATAGGCAGCTCATTAAGCATAACAATGCAAAATCAGGTGCCTCAGGGTATCCCTAGATTAGAGCTGCCCCAGATTCCACAAGTTTATATAAAGCCTGAAAAAATAGATCAAGTCCATCTAACTCTGTGAACATGTGCTTTAAATAAGTTTTAACAGTTAAATGTTTAAATAATTTAAAAATGTTTTTGGTTGTTATTTATAAAGATAGATATATTAAATATAAAGATCATAAAGATAGATAATCCTTAGGAAAACAAGAGGGTCCTGCGCACCTTATAGTGCTTGGGCCCTAATTATATGTATCTAGTTTTAAAACAAACATTATCTCTTCTGTACATAATTTACTAAAACTTTTTAGATGTGTTATAAAACAATTATGAGATTTATGAGAATTAACAATTTTTCATATAATTAATATATATATATATAATTTTGTTTCTCCTTACTGTTTCATTTAATACTGTTTCATTTCATTTACTATTCAATTAATGTATTCATTTAAGTAATTAATATTTGAAATTAAATTATATATATATATATATATATATATATATATAGTATATATATATAGTGTGTGTGTGTGTGTGTGTTTATTAATTCATATCCCATGGTCTAAGCTTGTTTTTTTTCTCTCTTTTAGCTGACTATTTATTACAGCACTATCAAATGGTTTGACTCACTGACAATTACAGGTCTAAGGTAATGATAATAGACAATAATAGAAATCTTGTGCAGATTTAAAATGTTGTTAAATTATCAACTTTTGTATCCAGCCAAAGTAATGTAAAATCACTATAAATGAACCCATTATAACATTGTTTTATTTTTATTTTTTTAAAGGTTTGGTAGTATCATTGGAGAATTTCTAATGGTAATAAATGGTGAATTTGATGTACAAGAACTTGTGAACAAGACCACAGAGCTCCAGAATTACTTAAATGCCATTTTCACAATCATAACCACAGGTAACGTTTAAACATTTTATTTTTAATTTGCTTCTATCTGCAACACTGTATGCTTTTTTATGCTTGATATGTGTGTATTAGGTGCATCAGCCCTTAAATAGCTGCATATTATTGGCCACATGACACCAATCTACAGAAGACCTAACTGTCCTCTAATTAGTCATCATACCATAGAACATTGACAGCTATTCTATTATTTCAATGTCAACTGCATTCTGGACTGTTTTTCTACCTTGAAATTTCCCAGCAACATTGCCATAGTCAGCCCGTGCTAAATACATTTAAAAGTTGTATTAAAATGTTTTGTTAAATCATGTATTGTGTTGGAGACTGGTGAAATTACGGTGGCCGAGAAGTGCAAAACAACTTAACAAAATGAAAACAAAATAACAAATTAAAAACCACAATAACAAAACCCAAAACAAAATAAAACATTCAAAAACAAAATAACAAAACCCAAATCAAAATAACAAATTCAAAAACAAAATAACAAACCCAAAACAAAATAACAAAACCCAAAACAAAATAACAAAACCCAAAACAAAATAACAAAACCCAAAACTAATTTGCTATTGTGTTTTGCGTTTTGTTAATTTGTTTTTTCGGTTTTGCTATTTTGATTTTGAATTTGTTATTTTGTTTTGGGTTTTGTTAATTTGGTTTTGAATTTGCTATTTAGTTTTTGGATTTGTTAATTTGGTTTTGAATTTGTTATTTTGTCTTTGAACGTTATTTTGTTTTCGGTTTTGTTAAGTTGTTTTGCACTTCACGGCCACCGTATGAAATAGATGAATTTAAAAAAGTATGGATGGCATTCAGAGAGTTGTGTCCTAAGATCCACTTTTAAGAAAATTTGTTTTTGAATTTGACTAAATAAAAATGTTATGATTGGTTAAATGTTATGTACAATATGCCACTAGCCATTTACTCAACATTTACCTAGATCCACAGCTTACTTTTACCTCTCATGTGTAAAGCCATACAATACTTTGCTTTAAGTGTGAGCCACCCCTCATTTCTTCATATTTTGCTTTTTAGAATGTTTGTAGAATGTTTAATGTAGTCTTGAGGAATAGTTCTCCAGACTTACTGAACTGAAGGACTTGTTGTGTGTCTCAAACTCTTCATCTGCTTTTATCTGGCACTTCCACTGTTCCACTTAATTTTAGCATAGTAACTGTAAAACTATTTTGATAAATATGAACTGTAATACATGACACAAAACACAAGTTATATCATACATTAAATAACCGCAATTTATATTACTTTTTTATTACAGGATTTGTAACTATTAGTCATCCTGATCTTGTTGATTATTATAAATCTACTAACATCACGTGCACTACACGTGTACAGGATGCAGATGTACAGTGGTCCTTACTAAGAGATAACACACAACCACAAAGTATCACTAATGGCACTGAAGCAACTGTGTATAAATCTACAAAGAGCAGCACTGTTAATGTTACTAATATTTCCGAATTCTGGAAAGGTAGGTTGTTTCCTAAGAAATGTATTTATTTCACTTGTTTGTTGCTGTTATTTTTTATTTTTTTATTCTCAAAAAATTTCCTACTTTATTTAAACACAGGGATCTTTAGATGTGACTACACATCTAAATCATCTCCTAACATAATACACAGAGCCAGTGTATATTTGGATGTTGCTCTTTTGCCCCAAATCTTTATCACCAGTACCCCACAATTTCCAGACTGTAAAAAAGCAAAAAGTATTGTCGTTACTATTAATTGTATCATACAAAACAGCACAGAGCCTTACAATGTTACCTGGTCGCCATCTGAAACTATACGTCAGGACACGAGTAAGTAATCTTCAGAGATGTTTCTTTTCACACTGTGCCCATACAGATGGGTTCATACATAAAAAATAAGGCTTTTTTGCTCAGTATTAAGAATTACACGTTTAAAATACAGTAATGTAAACTTTGTTTACATCGATTATTTATTTTGTTCTAATAATAAACTGCATTTATATATGTTTCAGCTACTGCAGGCAATACTACAACCTACACAGTCATCATGTCTATCGACTGTTCAAACCAACAGCAAGAATATAATGTAACATGTGTTTTTATAAATAGAAAAAGTGACAAAAGAGATGCCACATTAAGTATACCAGTCATTTATAGTAAGTTTTCAATCAAAAATGATTCAAAAAATAAGTTAAAGTATTGGGTTACCTTGCATAATGTGAAAAAAAAGTTGTCAATTTCAGTTAACCTTGAACAGATTATTTGTCAAAGTGATGGTAGTTGTTCTTTAGTTGCAAGATCTGAAGCAAAGAAAATGTTTATTTCTTATTTTTTTAACCAGACAACTCAGTTATTTGCGCACAAGATCTTATCTGGCCAGAAGCAAAGGCTAATTTCACGGCCAAATTACAATGCAATCCTCTTGAAACTGGTTTTACATCAAGAACTTGCACAGGATCCACAAATCCAGGGACATGGGGACAAGAAATCTCTCAATGTGTAAACACAGACATTTGGAACCTGCTGACTGATGCTCAGGTATGAATGTTTTTATAGTGTTTTGTGTAAAATATCCCATTTTAGTCTGACATTACCCAAGATGTGATCCATTTTTATGATCTACCTCCTAAAGTAAGAGCAACTCTCGAGTATGACAGTCTTTGTCTGAATGTAGAAACCATATTAAATTGTAGATTTCTGACATCATGACATAATTTCTTTCTACTTATCAGCTGCCGAAGTCTGTAAATATGTGTGTGCTTATTTCTTTGACAATTAATAACAGAATCTTCAGAGAGGAATTGGACTCGTTCAACAGAATGCAGACAGTCTTTTTAGCCGTTTAAAGGACAACAGTGAGGATCAGGTCATTAATACATTTCCAAATATTAATGCATCAGTGAATGTATTAGATACCCTGCGTAATGCTTCAGATATACAACAGTCTGTATTCGATGGGAGCATTATAACTGTAAGTATCGTCAGCAATCTCCCTACTGAGTTATTAGTGTTATAAAAATAAAATGTATTTCAACACTTACACTAAGCTTGTGAATAAAATGTAATCCTTTGTACATTTCAGAACTTTGTGAAATCTTCAAGCAATCTTTTGAATCAGACTTTATTAAAGAGTTGGAAGTCAAGTATAACACAGACAAGTTCCGATTTGGCCGTTACATATTTACAAGCCGTAGAAGAAGTTGTATATCGAATCAACATGTCCATGAACAACGCACAAGTGGAAGAAAATGTTGAATTAATGATATGCAACAAATCTCTAACTGCATGCTCTTCTGTATTTAACGTCACCTTGGATGAGGTGAAGGGAACAATTTACATGACTAAGCTATACAATCTACCTATCCTGCTACCAAAACCAAATAATAATATTCCAAATGACTTTGTGTTATCCGTCAAGGCCGCAAATATAAACAAAATCTCAATGGAGTTCCCAATCAAAAGACTTCCAAACCACAAAATAGTATGTATGTATTTTAATTTTACAGCATCTAACTGGTCTGACGATGGTTGTTCTTGGGGTGGTCCATCTGCACCAAATCTCTGTACATGTAATCACTTGTCTGCATTCATATCTCTAATGTCTACAACACCTGTGACACTTTTATATGCAGATGAGATAACTTATGCAGGTTTAGGGATCTCAATTTGTTCACTTGTTCTGTGTTTAGCAGTTGAGTTTTTGGTATGGAACACTGTGGTAAAGTCGAATATCTCTCACTTCAGACACACTGTCTTGGTAAATATTGCACTTTGTTTGTTGATAGCACACTGTACCTTTCTAGCATCTTCCTTTTCAAACACAGCTATTAGTCAGTGGTGTATGGCTTTTACAGTTATGAAGCATTTTTGCTTCTTGGCTGTGTTTTTCTGGATGTTGTGCATGAGTTTGGGGCTTCTACACCAAATGATATTTGTTTTTATTCAGTTAAGAAAAAAAGTCTATTTGGTATTATGTTTTATTCTTGGTTATGTTTGTCCTTTGTTCATTGTAATAAGTACAGTAATCACTTACGACAATGGTGCCCTTAACTCATATTACGTAAATACAACATGTTGGTTAATATATGAAGATACTCTACAAGGATCAATCCATGCCTTTGTTATTCCTGTTGGTATAATTGTGCTTGTGAATATGTTCACCATGGTTGTGGTTATTAGCAGGATTTTAAAACCCACTTTGTCTGAAGGAAAAAGTCATGATGAAAAGGAAATTGTAAGAAGTGTTATCAGAATTGTCATCCTCCTAACCCCAGTACTTGGAATAACATGGATGTTTGGCTTCTGTGTGCTATTGTTTGACCTCACAATGGAACCTGTTGCCCAGATTGTAAATTATGCTTTTAACATTTTGAATTCTTTCCAGGTAATTATTAGCCATTATTTACTATTTTAAGAATATTTTGTGCTGTCTATCCTCAAACATAAACAAAACAACCCTCTTTATTTGAATACAGGGCTTCTTCATTCTACTAACAGGATGTTTCGGTGAAAAAAAGGCAAGTTGCTGCTTAAACATTCCATAATATGTAAAGAACTGGGTTTTAATATAAACATGTCTTCACATTTTTTTTGTGCTCAAAGGCAGCTTCATTAAAAAAATATATACTCCAGCATTTTACAATGTAATCTTCATCCATTTCCTCCAAAGGTTCGAGATGCACTACTCATGCGCATAAGACCACAGGTATTTATACAAGACTGAATAACTTTATAAATGTTGTCTATTACCTTGCATTTCCTGTGAAACATCAGTTCTACAGATATTAGTACTAAAATGTGTTTGGAAATGTTTGTATGTAGTGAGATTTCAAGTTAAATAAAAAGCAACAAAAAAAAAAAAGTAAATTTTCCCAGCCATTAATTAATGGGACCTACAAATTATTTGCATTTTATTATACTGTTCTCACAAGTGCTTTTTTCTGACCGAATTAATATCGTTCCAGCATTCAGTCCATTACTCAAGTAAAAGTCACTCAATGACCATACCCTCAGCAGCTAAAAAAAAATAACTGATTTGCTTTACAAAGGTACAGTAGGTAAACTTTACTTTCTCCTCCTGAAATTGTAATATGTACTATTACAGAGTGAACAGTACTATACCTGACAAATTTGTTTGTATGTTTGAACCCTTTTCCTTAGGCTTATATACAAGTACAATGTCATACAACCAAACTTGGAAGGACCAGACCTGTTTCTGTGTATGACTAATGTTTTTGTTTAGTTTGTTTAGCTTATATTTGTATGATCCTACACAAATAGATATAATTACTGAATTATGCTTGCCTTGTTATTTGAAATCTTGAAATTATTTTTGCATCTTTTCATCAAAAGAAATAAATTAGTCATTAGTTACTGTACAGATTAAGGTGGCACCGTGATTGAGTGGTTAGCACTGTCTCCTTGCACCTCCAGAGTCCGGGTTCGATTCCACAGTCCAAAGACATGCAGATTAGGCTAATTGGCGTTCTCAAATTGCCTGAAGTAAGTGAGTGTGTGTGTGTGTGTGAGTGTGTGTGTGTGTGTGTGTGTGTGTGTGTGTGTGCCCTGCAATGGATTGGCACCCTATCCATGGTGTACCCCGCCTCGTGCCCTAAGCGACCCCGAATACAGGATTAAGCGGTATAGACGATGAGTGAGTGAGTTACAGATTAAATTAAATATGTTTTCTTGCTATACTGAAGGGTGTGCAGTCATAGCATTTTAAATAGTTTTTTTCTTCTTCTGTAATGTCATTCATTTCAGAAATATATACGCCTATTGCTTTTCAAAATTACCTGGAGATTTTTTTTTTATTCATTTGATTATTTGATAAATAATATCTTTGCTTCATATTATGAAACAAAATCAACATTCCTATTGGAACACTTTGATAACACTCAGGCATAATTATTTTACCTAGATGAAATTGAGTTTTAATGGCACCAATGTAAGAAATAATACTACGATCTTTGATTATATTTTTCCTTAAATGTATTTCTTGCTGTTATTTGGCTTGTTTTTTATTTTTTCTATTTGGTTTAGGCAATCTGGAAGAGTACAAAATGTCTATGATATCATGTGCTTTCTTGTTGTTATTATTTTGTTCATTTTTGTTTTTGTCTTTTTTGGTTTCTGGTTCTTTTTTATATAAATAAAACATTTTTCCCTGTTGTTTTATTTCTCTTCTCTTATTTAATTTAGTCAGCCTCAATCTTGTCTGGTTTGATATTTAAGCAGCTGTATCTGTCAATGATTCATGCATTGACATCCACATCTTACATGTATATACTGAAAATGTACAAAAATCTACAACAAATAGAATATTTGCTCATAAAAAAGTGTTATTTGCCATTCAGTTTTTTATCATCTCTTTGTGTGCATCTTCTGTAAATTCTACCTATCAAAAACAATTTATTTTGAACAGGTAAAACATATTTCTCCTATAGTTAAAAAAAAAATGTCCCAGCACACAGCAGTACAGTATATGTCAGTATTCCAAACGCATACTGTGCACCTCGTTGGCAAAGCAGAATTGAGAGGGTGTCATAGGAAATCAGATTCATTAAAAAAAAATTATATACAAATGTTTATGGGTGTGTGGATGAATATACACTGCATTTCGAAAAAATGAGAATATCATTTTTGAAAAGTTTCTGTATTTCATTACATATAGAGTGATATATTTCATTGTTTTGGTCAGTGTGGCTTACAGCTCATGGAAATGAAAAAAATTTAGTGTCTTAAAGTATTAGACTGTTTGTTAAGATCAATCAAAAAGGGATTTACAATTCGAAAATATATTTGTTTTATTTATGCACTCAGCACTTGGTTGGGTATCGTTTAGCATGAATTACTGCATCGATGCAGCATAGCATGGAGGCAATCAGCCTTTGGCACTCCTGAGGTTTTAGCAGTTTTTAGCCTGTGTATTGCTGGGTCAATTGTTTCTCATCTTCCTCATAACAATACCCCATAAAGAATCATGTTGAACATGTTGGGCATGTGCTAAATCCTGCTAGAAAAGGAAGTCTGCATCTCCATAAAGCTTGTTAGCAGAAGAAAGCATGAAGTGCTCTAAAATCTCCTGGTTAACTTTGGACGTGATATGACACACTAGACTTCAAGCAACTTGGATTCTGTGCTTCTCCACTTTTCCTCCACATGATAGGGGATTGCTGAAATTACGGGAATTAGGCTTAAGGAATAAGGAACATCAGTTGCAATATGAATCATCAACTTTGTGCAATATTTTTTCACACTCATAATAATACAAATAATACAATAATACAAATGCAGGCAGGCTAAACATCTAACTTTGATGTCTTTGAATCTAACTTCTGCATGTGCCAGTGTTCCTATTGTTGTTGGTGAAGTTGTTGCAGTTCGCCATGCTGTTGCAACTACAATGTATTAAATATGTAAAAAAAAAAAAAAAATTTTAAAATACAAAAATGTGTGGGTGTGCAGACTCAGACTCACACATTTTTGTGTGAGCCCTACTTGCACAGGATTAGTATTATCTGGGGACCTCTAGTCATTTGTAATAATTGCGGAGGTTGCCTGTGATCTTAATCCCATGGACCATTTCGGAATTTGTAAAGTCAAAATTCCCCCTCAAATGGTCTAATATATTTTGACGAACACTGAGGTCCTGTGATAATACAGTATTAGTCCTGTGTGAATTAGCATGTCTGTAATTTGGCCAGGACTTGGCAGGGTCGTATATAATTTTTTCAAGGTTTTTGTTTCTTGTGCACCTTCTTATCCATCTTCCATGAAGAATGGAGGCTGCGTTGGAGTGCTTTAAAAGTGTTTTGAGTGCTGGGTCATATTGCTATACACCATACAACAATACAATATGCAGAAAGAGAAAGCTGAAAATCATCAGAAGAGCGAAAGCAAAATAATTATTTGATGGAGTTGGATGACATGAATAACAGCATGCCATAAAGAACATTCAACTAGACCTACAGTATAATGACAACACATTTCCAACAATAGCCTATGCAAAATATTGCACAATTAGGTGAGGAGGTTCACATCATAATTAAAAGTAATGTCATTCACATCATATCTGGGAGAGAAGTCAGCAAATTGGAGTAAAATTACAAACTTTGCTTATCTTGTGTGAATGCACCACATGAAATTCAGATGTGTGTGTGTGTGTGGGGGGGGGGGGGGGGGGGGGTAATTTCTAAATCATACAAGGTCCCCAGATAATACTAGTCAAGTTTACAAATCATTGCCTGATTTCCATAAAGTTTCTTTAGCCAAGTTAAAATCAATCAAGCAAAATTTATTCCGGAAGCGAGCTTGTATATCAAAGCACTCATACAGAGAGTGATTTGTTCATTCTCTACTGGGCACATCACAAACCCTCCAAATGGGACAAGAAGACTCATGAGAAGAAACGTATGAGAGGTGAGCTGCTTATTCTGTTCATCATATGTCCTATGCCAAAATTTGCATATATAGAAATGTTTTTGATGGTTTTTGTGACTGCACTTGGGGACACTTTCAAAATGTTCCCAATTTTTCAGACTGACTGACCTTCATTTCTTAAAGTAATGATGGCCACTTGTTTTTCTTTACTTAGCTGCTTTTTTTCTTGCCATAATACAAATTCAACCTCTTTGAATGAAGGTGTGTACAAACTTTTGGTCTGTACTGTATATATATATATATATATATATATATATATATATATATATATATATATGCTTAAAATTTGCAGGTTTCCTACAGGTTCATTACCCACAATGCCATTTGGTTTCCCCGCTCATATAGTGGCTGCGTTGTATAGATACATTGCATTCTGGTACTTTGAGTTGAACTTTGTGTTAATTATTTAACAGTTGGGTTTCCTTCTTCATATGTTGTTGAACTGTGGAATTAGTGTGTGCTAAAAAACAGCTCTATACCACTCATAACAAAAAAAAAAAAATTCTATAACCTGCCACTTAAATTACTGTAATTTACTGCTAGTTATGCCCCTGTGGCACAACACACTAAAAGGATTTAATGACTTATTGTTAAACAAACAACCAAAGATGTCATGGTACTGAAATGTACAGTATACATTCAACTAAAGGATTATTAGGAACACCATACTAATACAGTGTTTGACCCCCTTTCGCCTTCAGAACTACCTTAATTCTACGTAGCATTGATTCAACAAGGTGCTGAAAGCATTCTTTAGAAACGTTGGCCCAAATTGATAGGATAGCATCTTGCATTTGATGGAGATTTGTGGGATGCACATCCAGGGCACGAAGCTCCTGTTCCACCACATCCCAAAGATACTCTATTGGGTTGAGATCTGGTGACAGTGGGGGCCATTTTAGTACAGTGAACTCATTGTTATGTTCAAGAAACCAATTTGAAATGATTCGAGCTTTGTGACATGGTGCATTATCCTGCTGGAAGTAGCCATCAGATAATGGGTACATGGTGGTCATAAAGGGATGTACATGGTCAGAAATAATGCTCAGGTAGGCCGTGGTATTTAAACGATTCCCAATTGGCACTAAGGGGCCTAAAGTGTGCCAAGAAAAGATCCCCCACACCATTACACCACCAGCAGCAGCCTGCACAGTGGTAACAAGGCATGATGGATCCATGTTCTCATTCTGTTTACGCCAAATTCTGACTCTACCATTTGAATGTCTCAACAGAAATCGAGACTCATCAGACCAGGCAACATTTTTCCAGTCTTCAACTGTCAATGCCTGTGCATGTGGCCTTGATGACGTATTTTTGACAGCGGATTAACACACTACATTCATAGGCGTAATTTCGCAATTCGTCCGTGTAACAGAGGAGTTGTAAAAACGAGTTTTGTGTCTGTAAGCGGTCAGAGTCGTATATTTCAGAGTTGTGGCCGTAGATTTTGGAATCCAACTCGGACAAAACACAGAATTACACACAAATCTTTTTTTTGTTTTTTTTACGCACGATCATTTTTGACAGTGATTTTTATTCCATAGTGTTCCCAATAATCCTTTAGGCGAGTGTAAGTGCCTTAGCTGCAGCCCAAATACCCACTAGGAGCTGCACTTCCTCGTTTTGACCACCAGATGCCACTACCGCTCACTGTGTTGAAAAGTTCCGATTAATGAACCTTTTATCAATACATTTGGGAGGAAAACGGCTTTGTTTCAGAAATCCATCACGAAAGAACATACATAAATCAGAAAATGTGGAATATTACTTATTAAAATAAACAGTGGGCTAGCAGCTTCCTGAACACATCATAGGTAGCTTGTGGCGTAATGCTTACAACGTTAGTCACGCCCACCACTTCCTACTGTTTCTAATCCGGAAGCGGCAAAGTATTATGAAGAAACGTTAGCTTGCAGATTCAGAAAAGTGGAGTAAGATAAACGTTTTTATCAACCTGAATAGATTTTAATATTAAATACTAAGGGTTTCACCCTTGCCGGAAATAAAGTCAGTGCATTGCGGCGGAGTGTTTTGCTTTTAGAGTCTATTTCCCGCCCAAATAGTTTCTGTATACGTTCTATTTATTCCACCTTGACTGTGGTTCGATTGATCAAATATGGGTGTTTAGCTCAACAAGATTTCAGTATTTAACAATTTATTTTAATAAACACTCTTCCGAGATTTTTCTGGAAGTAAAAAGTTAATGTCGTTTTGCTATTGCCGCCAGTTCAGCTAAAACGAATGCAAATCACAGGCATAAAAATACGCTTAAAAATTTACAGGTCGTTTAAACGATGAATAAAAGAAAGCCCAATGTTCAGCACACCGAAAAGCCTGCAAAAATCCGCAGGACAGAAGGCACGACACCTGGCCAACAGGATGAAGACCTGGACGATGAAACAGGATTTAATCAGGAGCATCACTTTTCTACCCCGGTATGTCATCTCAATTATTGTTATTATTATTATTATTAGGGTCCAAGCACTATAAGGTGCGCAGGACCATCTTGTTTTCCTAAGGATTTTTTCCCCACCCTTTTGGACTTTTCGAGGGTCTTAACATGCTCAAAAACTCACGACAAGTTGGAATCTGTTGCCATCAAGATGCCTGAGAGTCACGTGCCCCCCAGGGGCCCAAACATGAGATTTTGCTGGATTGCTCATACACACTTTCACGTAGGCACACGAAACTTGGTACACATTTAGAGCACATTGAGCCGAACAACATGTCCTGGGCTCAACTCAACACCCGGTTATTTTGGGTTGTTCGCAAAAATGCACCCGATGGATTTTAATATATTCCTCCTCCAAAAATTATGAATAACTTTCTGTGTGGCGCGATATTGAGTGACATTATATTCAGTGACCTCACGTTCAGTGACATCATAGTGTGACGCTTACTTTTCAGCATCTGTAGCCTATTGAACAAATGTTAACTCGCACGCACGCACGCACACACACACACACACACACACACACACTCGTACATCACACAAATGTACACATACATACACACACATTACAAATGTTAACACACACACACTAATGCACTCAACAAATATTTAGGGCCCAAACTGTCATTAGCCCTGTATAGTGTGTGATGTGTGCAAGCTGTGCGGTTCAACCGGGTGGTGGTTTCAAGGTTTTAACACATTCAAATAACACACAGGTTGTGCGGTTGTCCCGGGGGGCGATGGCACAGGGTGCTTGGGCCCGTCATCGTTGCTTGCAACTATATTTATTATTATTATTATTATTATTATTATTAGATAATCAGAATGATACTTTTTCTTGTTCTGACCTTAACATTTTTGTTTGTTTTAGACCGCCGGGGATATTGGTGTGATTGAGAGCATTACTTTGAAGAACTTCATGAGTCACCACTTGCTTGGACCTTTTCAGTTTGGATCAAATGTTAATTTTATTGTTGGAAATAATGGAAGTAAGGATAATAAGCAAAATGTTTTCATAATTAATTATAATTCACCTACACATTAACATTATGGTCAGTTAAAAGCTAAATAGCCTGCTCATTAATTTTCTGCAATATCATTCATTATTCTCCAACAGAACAGAAGTAAGGATGTCAGCAGTGTGCTAACAGTAAAAGCATTTAATAAGCTGATAAATTTTATAAGTCCAAAAGTATGTACATAACTGATCATTGCACCAAAAGATAGGACATCCCCAAGCTGTTTTCATGAAATTGCAAGCAACATAAAATTGTCTAGAATTTATTTACATGCTATAGCTTTCAGATGTTCCTTCACCGGATTGACAGTGCCCAGTTGTGCAAAACAATATCTGTGAATACATGGTTTGCCAAGGCTGGTGAGAAAGAACTTGACTAATTCGCGCAAAAAGCGCTGAACCCAGCCCCATTGAACACATTTGAGATGAATGCAAACTACATGCCTCATTTCCTTGTCTAATATTAGTGCCCTCTCTCACTAATGCTCTTGTGGCTGAATGGGAAAATCTTTAAAACCAAAGAATGTTGGACAAGCACATCTGGTTGTGATGGTCTGGTGTCCACACACTTCTGACTATATACTGTTTAAGGAAACATGCTTTATTAACATTTTACAGTTTTTGCCGAGAGTGGTATTTGTTATCATTTATTTTCACTGTTAGGTGGGAAAAGTGCCATCCTTACTGCTCTCATTGTTGGTCTTGGTGGTAAAGCAACTACAACCAACAGGGGAGCATCTTTGAAGAGTTTTGTAAAATATGGAGAAAGGTGGGTTTTTTGCTTAAGATATAGGTCTTAATTTACCATTAAATTAATTGTTATATTATAAGTTTACATCTTGCTACCCAGTTCTGCAGAGGTTACAGTAAAACTGAGAAACAGAGGAAGCGATGCTTATAAAGATGATGTTTATGGGGATTGCATCTCTGTTGAGCAAAGAATCAGCAGTGATGGTTGCAGGACATGCAAAATCAAGAATAAAGCTGGTAAAAAAAAAGGTTTTATTTTAATTTTTTGATGATTAAAATTCTCTTTTAGAAAAAAGCTTAATATTTCTCTTTTTTTCAGGGTCTATGGTCTCTACTAAGAAGGAGGAGTTAACAGCGATATTGGACCATTTCAATATACAGGTAGTTTTGGATTTGTGCAAAAATTATTTTGCTACTAAATATGTCTTACTTTTATGCCACGTTGATGTTTAAAATTGTCGCTTTTATAACAGGTTGACAATCCAGTCTCCATCTTAAATCAGGAAATGAGTAAACAATTCCTCCATTCAAAAAGTGAAGCTGATAAGTACAAGGTAAGAATTTATCTCTTAATCTCTTATATTCTCATTATAACTAATTAAGTCAAAAGTAAAAGATATATACTGAAATTATGGGATGTTCCTCAGTCAAATGTATTGAATTACCAACCTGAGGCTTTTATTAACAGAGTTATTGTCTCTCTTAAAGTTTTTCATGAAGGCCACGCTGTTAGAGCAGATGAAGCGAGACTACATTCACATCAAGCAGACCAAAGCTTTGACACGGGACCAGGTGGAAAGGCAGGAGGAGGTAAACCAGTGTTTTCTAAAGCTATAAATGTCATATAGCTATGAATTGGTTAATGCATGTTGTTTTATGTATTTTTAGTGTCTGCGAGATCTCAGACAGTTGTTTTTACAAAAAAAAGAGAAATATGATAATCTAAAAGAGATTGACAAAATGAGGCAAACTCTGGAAGATTTAAAAACAAAGATGGCGTGGGCACTGGTATGTTTTCTCTTCTGGTCAATTGGTAAATATTGATGTATATAATATAGCATCAAATATTAGCCGTAAACTATTTTTATTTGAGTAGGTGGGAGAAAAGGAGAGAGAAGTACAGCAGCTAAAGGAACAAATTGACAAAGAACAGAATGATGAGCGCAATAAACATAAGCTGACGCTCTGTCAGGTACGTGATGAACAGCTATGACTGTTGCATTCCAGAAATCTTGCTTTGTTTATTTTAAATTTACTTGTAAAAATATAAACTAGGAAACATAAACAAGCTGTCCATAATTTGATGAGCAGATAGGGACCAACTCGCACACTTTTTTTTTTTTTTGAAGTGGTGGTTACTGGGAGTTTTACTGTGTAAGACAAGGAGAGAGGGGAGGGGCTAATACCACATACACACACACACACGCACAGTTCCTCTGTTGGCATTTATTTTAAAGTACAGGTAAAAAAAAAATTTATTTTTACTTTATATTTTATATTAATTATTTTTATGTATTTATTTTTTTGGGCTGTGGAACGAATAATTTAAGTTTTCATTATTTGTTATGTCAAAATTGGTTTATGAGTGTTTTGATATACAGGCACACTTCCGAAATGATTACGCTCGTAATCCAAGGTTCCAACATGTATAACAAATTTTCACAATTTTTTTTGACTCACTCTCTTATATAGATTTTATTCCATGGCTGGGTCATTCAATTACAAATAAGGCTATTGTAGCTGCAATATACTTATAAAATAACCATAATATAAAATAGTTTATGGGCTCAAATCCTGAGATGTTCCATGTTGCTCAACAATTTGATAATTAAATATGATAATGGAATGATGAAAATGGGCCCATATGAGTGCTGGTGACAGTTAAGTGGATATACTTGTTTGTCTTTCTTTTTTGAACCTATACCAATTCCATTTCTTTGCAGTGATACAGTAGTTTCTACATTGTTTTCATTTTTCTACATGCTGCCTGTCCATCTTGGCGCATTACACCCCTACTAAACACTGTATTCTTTAAGGATTTAATGAAATAGGAAGAGCAAATTCATGTTTAAATTAAGAACATGATTTGTGCCTAATTCAACACTAATATATACTGGTAATGTGTTTTTCTTTCTTCTAGAACAAAATTTCCATAATTGAAACCAAATTGCAGGATATCCAACAGAAGCTTGGAAAAGTAAAAGAGGACGATGAATCTTTAGCAGAGGAAATTCGAAAACTGAAAGAAGAGGCAAAGCTCAAGAGTAAAGTTCAGAAGAACCAGGAAGTAAACTGCTCTGATTTTCTTCCATTTTTTAAAAATATATTTACAACTTAAAACATTGTTCCACCATGCCCCATACGCACAGCTAGTGTTTCTTTATATGCTCCTTGTTTTTTTAGGTGGTGTACTTTCGTGCCGAGAACAAATTGAAACAACTAGAAAAGGAGCAATGTCCTTATTCGGGAGAAAATTAATAAAATAAATAATAGGTGAGTTACATTGGGTAAGGACGATACTGAGTAATAAAACAGATTAGCATACAGGGCTTTCCAGAGTTATTGGCATTCTGCATGAGCATATAACTTTGATAGATGGGGACTGATATGTAAGATGCTAATATGCTATGCTCAAAGCCCAACCATATCACTATCCTTTCTCAGTTGTGAATTATTCACAATGAATCAATTACTCACAATCAATTATCAATTGTTTTTGGCAGCAATAAGAGAAAGAATCATGAAGCAGAACAGACACAGCACATGAAGAAAATATCTACACTGAAGAAGAGGCTGGAAGACCTTGAGACAGAGTCTACAACTCTTAATCAAGAAATCAAAGAGAAACAACAGGCCCTTTTTAAAGGAAGAGAGGAATTGGACAAGATATGGTAAAACTGGCCCCATGTCACAATTTATATTTAGGTTTGAGATATGTGAAATGGCATGAAGAATTATATCAGACAGTGAGCCATAATGTCATTATTTTTTGCTTTTAAGATGATGCTTAAAAAGTGTAAAATGTGATGAAAAGCACAGTATATCTTGTACACAAAGTACCAAACAATACTGCTTATTTTGTTTTCTTCTTTTTTAGCATGGAAGAAAAGAACATCCAGGTATCTTTAGAGTCCAAACTGAAGCGAAAGAACCAACTGACAGCCAGCAAATCCAACAGACTGAGACGATTTGGTGATCGTATGCCAGAACTATTGGAGTCAATTAGCAAAGCAAATGCTCAAGGACGCTTCATTAAGAAACCTGTGGGACCAATAGGTGACAAGTTTATTCAAAACAGGATAGCTAAATGTTTTTTTTTTCTGTAACAGTTTATTTTCCAACGCAATTCGATAAAATTTCTGAAGTACAGTACATTTTGAAACAAGCATGCACATATTTTGACTGACACAGTCTGTTCTTGTGTTCATGGTTTTCCTTTAAACTTCATGACGAAAGTTGGAATAATATTTTCTAATTTCAATTAATCTTTAATTTTTTTTATTTTGTTTGTTGCTAGGTGCTTGCATCAGACTTAAAGATTCAAGTTTAGCTGTGGCTGTGGAAAATTGTTTACGGAGTTTCATGAAAACTTTTTGCTGTGACAATTATAAAGATGAAAGGGTCCTACAGGAGCTGATGAAACCACATTTTCCTCAAGGCAGTAGACCCCAGATTGTGGTGTGTGCTTTCTCAGACCACGTTTACGACGTTCATAATCGGCAAGTATTTCACTTTATGCCTAAGCTTTAACTGCCGATCAGTAAGGTAAGGGAAGGAGCTTCTGGAACCTGGAAGTTTAACTAATAAGCCAAACGTAGACATTTTACTCTGAATCTAATGAGACCTTTAGCAGGTGAATCTGGCAGTTATTTCCAGTGTACAGTATGTGTTGGTGTATAGACAATTCATACTTTGTTGTCCAATACAATTACATGTGTCGAAATAAGTTCTCAATCTGACAGACCTCTCAAATTTCCTGACGTAAAAATGTGGGGTTATATTTCACAGTGCAGTGCAGAATATACATTTCGCGCACAAAAATAGCCTGTATCTTTAGTGAGTGGAAGTTATTGTTTTTTTTTAAATATATATATATATATATATATATATAAGGATTGCCACACATTTAAGTCATTTTTATATGCTCTCTGAAAATGCAGTTACTAACAGTTCCCTTTCTGCTTCTTGTTTTTTAATGTTAGAGGAGTACACCACGAAGAGTTTCCATCAGTTTTGGACTCTCTTATTATTGACAGTCCGGTGATCACTAATTGTTTGATAGACATGCGAGGAATCGAGTGTATTCTTATAATCAAAGTAAGTAAATTACTACTTTTACAGTCAATGGGCCTTTCAAGTTAATGTTCTAAATCTTCTGTTATGGTTAGATTTTTATTAGTAGTAATAGAAGTAGTATTGCAAAATTAAATTGATTTTAGTATATAGTGATTATTATTAATTATAAATAAAAACATTTGTTTAAATATTTGATTGTTTATAACTGTTGACTGTAGGAGAATGCTGTTGCTAGGAGAGTCATGCAAAAGCAGAAGCCTCCTAGAAATTGTCGTGAAGCCTTTACAGCTGATGGTGATCAGGTTTATACCAATCGCTATTACACTCCTGAACAAGAAGTCATGGTAAAATACCTCGGTGGGGACCCAGAGGCAGAAATTCGGTAAAGTTTTACTGCTTATAAAATTATACTTTGTTATCAAAAATAATACATAAAGTTATGTTTAGTTTGATTTGAATTTCGAATTTAATATTCCATAAAAATATGCAGTTTATGTTTAAACTCTTTTTGTTTGTTTGTTTAATTACAGTTTGGTTACTGTCCATGTGTAGGTTGTTGAATTATTTGCTTTCATTTTCTTTTCCCAAATGTGCAGTGTGGTGCAGTCAGAGGTGGAAAACTATCAAGCACAGCTCAGCAGGTTTCAACTTCACTTAAACTCAGTGAGGCAGGACATTCAGAACATGGAAGAGAAACTTCTAAGTGCCAAAATAGCATGCAAAAAAAATCAGGTAGAATAATGATATTCCTTAAGTTTTCAGTTTGTAATAAAAAATCTCTAGTTTTACTGTTAGTGGAAATAATGTTTTTCAGGATAAGTTTTATATGTGGAAACAGAATTTTCTGAATTTGAATTCACATTCAAGATATTTGTCAGCTATTAGATGGGATTTTTTTCCATGCATTCTGTGTTGTGTTCCTGCATAGGAAAATATAAATAGAGTTAAAGCATCAATAATTGAGCTTGAGAATGTTGAAGAGGCACAGACCGAGGACGTCAGTTCACTGGTGTGTATTGTATATAGGATACTGTTGACTTGTCGAAACCAGTTATCAACTCGTTGACTGTAAATGTTCTAATGTTTTCTGATGTCTACTGTCTAAAGGAAGAAGAAGGTCAAGAAAATGAACAGAAAATTGAGCTAGAGAGAAAATGTGTAAAAGAAGCCAAATGTGAACTGGAAAAACATAACAAGACAATCACAGACCTTGATCGGAAATACAAAGATGTGAAAAACAAGAGAGAGCAAATCTCAGATGAAACCGAGCAATTGAAGGTTGGTGGAAATTATTAGATTAATGGAAAAATGGGTAAGTCTGCTCATGTCAGTCACCTTTAAGTTGCTTGTTTTGCATCTAGGAGGAGCAAGTAAAAGCTGAGGCTGAGCGCAATAAACTCGCACATACCCTGAAAATCTTGGAAGAGAAGGTCAAGACACATCAGGATAATATAAAAACCTTGAGAGAGAACCTCACTTGCGTAGAAAATGAAAGAAAGGTATCAATATGCAGTCATGTGTTGTATCTTTATAGCTAATGAGGTGTTTTATACACATGATTAAGGCTTTGCTCTATATAGAGTTTGGTGTAAATTAACCACCTTTAAAAAGATTTAAATCATTAACTATTTACATGTGCATTTTGTTTTGGGTCATGTCTTGTACATACCAGTGTCTTGTCATGGGTAGTCTAACTAGTGTCATGATCACTTTCAGCTGTTTTAGGTTTCCTCCTTTATTCTAGGTGAAGTGTACACTCTTAGTTTTGTGCCACTGTACCTGAGAAATTCCTTGTTTTATAGTCTTTCTGACTTTTGAATCTGTAATAGGACTGCATAGCCGCTGTGCTGTGAAATGATTGTTTCTGGACAATCTGCTAAAAGTCAAGTATACTTCACTATATCATATTTCCCTCTCCTTTTCATTAGGACATTGAAGCAAAAGCCACAGAAATCTGTCCTGTTCCGCAACACCCAAATCGGACTGCCAAGAGCATCGACATAGAGATCACTCGTCTGCGGCAGAAAATCAGCATACATGAGAGCACGCATGGCAATCAGGATCAAGTAAAAAAGTATATGTACCTCTAACATTTGAACTAAACATTATACCATTTAAAGAAATTTTTTTAATTAAGAAAAAAAAATATCTCTGTAATCTGGATTATTATTTTTTTGACTCACCAGGGAGTATGTCGATGCTCATACTAATTATAAAAACAAATCCAGTCAGCTGAGAGATCTCAAGAAATTTATTGACCGTCTGGACAACATCATGACTGACAGGCAGGCCCGATACAAAACATTGAGAAGGTAGTCTGAGTGATAGTGTGCGATTGGGTAAATGCATGAGGTTTTAAATGTTACCATAAAATACTAATGTATTTAAGTAAGTTTTTCAGATTAAATTTGGTAATATAAGCATTTAACTTCATGAAAAGTGTTTATTACATGTATAAAATTATCAATTAATAAAGTCTCTGAATATTAGGAGTGTAACAGTACACATAGTCAAATTTAAAATCAAATACTTATATACTATGTATATACAGTACGGTATACCTAATTTAAATGCCACTTTTTTCAAGGTTATTTGTAAAAGTAAAATTCATCATAAATGGAAAGAAAAGTCACATCTTCCAAAGAACATAACTATACACCTGACTAAAATATAAATACATGTACCAACCTATATGCACAAAACATCTCTGGTGTGCCTTTCTAACAGATCCCTTTCAGTGAGATGCAAGTTATACTTCAACAATTTCCTCATCAAGCTGCAGTGCTGCGGGTCCATGTTGTTTGATCACAACAATGAAACTCTTTCCATTTCAGTATGTTCTGCTTTGTTTTAAAATGTAATAATTTATTTGCAAACTGAAGCTTCATTCTTCCTGCATTCTTCCAAGATAAAAATTGTAACTAATCATTTACTGGAACAAATAAGTTTTTTTTTTTTTTTTTAACACGTCAAGAAATAAATGTCATGACTCAAAACCATTTAACAGCATTTTATTCGCTGGTTAAGTAAAATGGTACATGGCGCAGAGGTGACCAATATAAGAAGTTTTTGTTCATTACAATTAAAATAATAACACAGAAGAATTACATTACCTTCTGGTTCAGCCTGCTTATTTCCATTCGGAGTCCACCACACTCCTGTTGCTAACCTCATATTAAAGAAAAGCATCAAAACTATATGTGCAATATGAAGCCCTCATAGAACAAATGCTTTGAGAGTCAATGATGGTGTGTCTGCACAACACACTCCCATAACATGAGCACTTTGGTGACCTAAATCATCTGAGGGTTTGCTAATTAGAGGAACGCTGCAGTGCTATGGGGCTCTAGGACAGGCATCTATGGATATGTAAACCATAGGCTATGTGATTACCATAGGCAAATTTACATACTAATTATATTTTATAAGTTCTTTAAAAATATCATACAAAAAAGTAAGATATTGCTTAAATTTGCTGTGAAAATCTGTAGGATTCTTTTCATTTGACTTCTTGTGTCTGTTAAAGGTGAAACCACCTGGTCGGGAGAATGACAACGTGAATGACATGCGCTCTCTGTCTGGCGGAGAGCGCTCCTTCTCTACAGTTTGCTTCATTCTGTCTCTTTGGGAGATCACAGAATCACCCTTTAGATGCCTGGATGAGTTTGACGTGTACATGGTGATTGACATTTTATACTTTACTGCACTTGAACATCTTAGGTGCATGTTCATTCTTGTTTTAATACTGTTGTTTATGCCATTGGATAAATTCATGCAGACTTTTGTATACTGTAATTTGGTTTCACAAATATATCACCATTAAGCCAATCGTAATTTTGGTCTAATCCCAAGCGTTTTGTCTAATTCTCATTACATTGGTGTCAGAATTATGTCCTTCCAGAGATATAACATATTGTTGGCTTTATGGATTCTCTTTACACTATGAACCTGGTGAGGCTGATTCTTGGGACTCCCATTTTATATTTGTTAGCTTTTGTAAACAATAAATCCATTTGCATCCAGTCCAAAAAAGAGGAAGAATCTTGGTTTCAAAACATTAATAGAAAAGTACATATATATATATTCGTGAGGACCTGGTGTAAACCCACTGAGTATCTTTCGCCTCAAGTAGTTAAACTTCAAGTTTGTATTTAGTTTATCATGTAGAAAATGTGCACAAACTGTGATGGTATCATGGCTGAAAATGAAACATTTAGTCATACCTGCAAATTGGTGTTTGGATCCAAGAACTGCTACTCATAACTTAATTATATATTCTTTCTTTTGCTTTATGCTCATTTTGTATACATATACAGGACATGCACAACCGACGGATCTCACTGGACCTGCTTCTTGAGCTCTCTGAGCGTCAGCATCAGCGACAGTTCATCTTCATCACACCTCTGACCACCAGGTACATACACCTCAGTATGTGATTGTCATGTGATGCTTTGATTCTTCAAACTAAAGAAGCTGTTTCTTCTTCTTCTTCTTCTTTTTTTTTTTTTCCTACAGCCACCTTCCTCAGAGTTCTCATATTAAAATCCATCAGCTACAAGATCCAGAGAGGGAAACCTAAGCGATGGGTTTGTCATAGGACTGTCAAGAGAAATTGTTAATAATAATAATAAGTCTTGCATTTAGTTTTACCTATTATTTTTAATGTTTCTTTTTTTTCTTCCTTCCTTTCTTTTTTTTTTTTACCGAAAAGCTATCTTAAAAGCCATTTTAATAAAATCTATTTTAGAAGATGTTAGAAAGCATAATTTAATAAATTTCTTGTTTACAATTGGTGGAAAACCTATTTTAGAAAATGTTAGAAAGCATAATTTAATAAATTTCTTGTTTCCAGTTGGTGGAATTTCTTGTGTTTTCATGTTGCCTGTAAAAAAACAAAAACAAATGCACAGTGTATGTTGTGAAAACAGCCCATAGACAGTTTATTGATTGGAATCACAATGTTGTCAGCGCAACCATTACATAGTGTGTTTAAGACATGCCACAAATAAAACACAAACAACATACTGCACAATCAAATTTAAATTCGATCATTCATTTTTCATGTTAGGTACAGATATTTACATGAAAAAGATATACACCTATAATTTTGGGATTTACAGACACATTATAGTTTTTTTTTTTTTTTTTTACAAGGAGCTCTGGAGATAAAACTAAGTAGCATCCTGAGCCTTATAGGACATGCATTGGCTTGATGCTTTCTTTTATGTGGAAAGCAAGAAAACAGCAACACCACATTTTTCCATTGTGCCAACACAAATTGGAAAGATATATAATATCAGTGGGATAATACATTCCTAATTTTAGGGTTCTTAAAATTGATGTAGTAGGGGAACCCTTTTTAGTTTTAAAGATTAGTCCATTCAATATTTGTGAGGGCATTCAAATATAAGGAATATTTTGGCTTAGGTTATTTATACCCTTGTTTACAGACAAATCTCATTTTTTTAAGCGACATACATCATTGGTGCCATTTATTTAGTGTATATGAGCAGCAATATGTTTGTTTCTGGTGAGTAAATTAAGTTGTGGCTCAAATAATTAGCAAAAGTCATTTTCCTTCATAAACAGTATTGATTTAAAATGTCAACAGTGTATAAATATTTTACAAAAAAAGTTTAATAAAAACAACATTTAGAGTGAATTTCTGTACCAAGCACATTTGTTGTTGATTGCTTCTTTATTATGGGGAGGACAAGCATTAATAAAGTCCTCCATAGAAAGAATTTACATGGGACAACTGACTTTGCAAAATTAATCACTCATTCATACACGCACACTGATATGATTAATGTGTAAATCAAAGGCAATGTATGTGATGTGGTTGGGCAGCTGTCATTTATATGCCAGTGTCTAAGACACTGAGTTAGTGATTTATTGGATATATCTAAATAGTACCTAGAACAGTGCCAACTTTGGTGTGTATGGTAGAAAATTGTGTATACTAAGTTGCCAGTTTATTAACCACTAGAAAGGTGTAGCTGATAAAATGTCAACTCGGAGTATATCAGGTTGCAGCTACTAGAGTCTTTACACACAAAAGCTAAGTTGGTCCAAGACAAGATGCACAATATATCGTTGCCCTTACAGATAGCTTATACAAATACACACTGTAGTTTTTTGGGGGAAACATGCATCCAAGGGAAGATATCTAATGGGCTGATGAATCACACATGTAAATCTTGCACATCTTTAGTATTATTAATGTAATCATTTATAAGGCCTCCTTATATTATTTGTCAAGGTTGCCAAAAGAAGAGATAAAGATTAAACTTTACACTTAGTACATGCATGCAAATAACTTACATTTATAATCAGGTACAAGCACATTTGGGAGGCTAATTGAACCCCTCTACCCTCCTTGATTTTAAGATCATACTGTTTTGATAAAACTTGAAACATTTAGTGTGACATTTTGTTTTTACTGCCTGAACCACCGTAGGAAATACAGTAGCTACTGTGGTAAATATGATCTGTAAGCATTGTAGCTAAAAATGTGATGTCTACTGTGGAGCACTTCACTGACTAACGATGAGAAAATGAAAATGGCTCATTTATTTTGCACACCATACATTGTTGCAATTTGAAATTAAATTAAGATGTATAACTCTTAGCATTTGACATTCTCATGCATACTAGATTTTCAACCACAAGAAGCAGGTTCATCTGAATAGTCCAAATATACTTCATCGTAATCTTGTGGAAATTGGCTGAACACGAATAAAACATTACAACATATTCAGTCCAGACCATGCTGACTCGCATACCCTCACTTTGGCATGTCACACTGCAAAAGCAGTACAATAGATGGGTCACTCTTCGCTGCTTCTTTAAACTCATCGAGAGTGATTTGGTCGTCGTTGTTCTTATCCATCTTGCTAAAGATTCTATCCACCCTCTGTTCTGGTGTCAGGCCGTCCTCATTCATCTTCATCATGATCACAGTGCCAACCATTTTGTAAATTGCCTTCAAAGAAAGGTAATACACATTATATCTTGATTCCCTTTATGATCAACCAAACTGTAACCTTTAACTTTGTGCTACCCTTAAATTATAGTTCAAAATCTGTTGAGTAATCATTATTATGACAATGATGGCAAACAGACAATTTTGACTTAATAAATGCCGGAACCAGAGCTAACTTCAATTTCAGCTTTTTTATGAGTTTTCTTCTTTGTTTAATTTATATCATGAGAGATTTCCACACTTCACCTCAAAGAAATACATTTCTATACAATGTAACTTCTTGTTTTAATATGCTTATTACTCAATAAAGGTTCTTAAGAACTATCCAGGGAATATTTTGGGGTTATGAAACAAATCATCGAGTTTCCATTATTTCTCATGAGGAAATTCGCTTTGATATACAAGCACACTCCTGGAACTAATTATGCTCGCCATCCAAGGTTTAACTGTATTGAGATAATATAAATATTATATTACCGTATATTTTATATATAATATAAATATAACATTTTTGTCATATATAGAAACTTGCTTTTCATAGGGTTGCTTTCACGTGACCAAACAGGTAAAAGTCCTGATGGAGTGTCAACAGTGTGGGCAGAACCGTGCAAACGTGCACTTTTTTCTGATAATGTTCCAATCCTGGCCCTGGAGAATCCCAAAATGCAGTAAGCATCACTTTTTCAGGTGATAATTGATGGTTGACGATGAATGTTGATGTTTCCGTTTCATACTCTGCTGTTTAATCTCAGGCTCATATTGGTGAATCCATGTCTTCAGCATCTTTAGAATATCTGTCCAAGTTTTTCAAGTTTTGGAACCCAAACACTTCTATTTATACTATTACATGAGTATAAACAGACCAAGTTTATACTCTTCCAATTTTTTGACTCAACCTGGTATGCACTCACAAACTGTTATGTACTGTTATGGTAACCGGAAATCGAATTAATTATTTTGTTTGCCTTGTTACATTAAGAACACAGGTAGGGTTTAATTACCAGCATGCTCAGTAGAGGTAGATAACCTGACTGTTTCATTGGCCAATGTGGACGCTACATCATTGTTAATGTTGGCTGAATCTTTTTTTTTTCTTTTGTGACGTACACAGATTTTTGTATAGAATCAAATTTTCTTTTTAATTTGACAGAAATAGTTTTTGTAAGAAATTGATATAGTATCTGCAACGTTTTTATTTTGTCCATGAGTATACATTGATCAGCCATAACATTAAAATGCAAATCATTTCGCCCAGTATTGTGGCAGCTCTGGCCCCTCGGGGCATGTCTCCACAAGACCTCTGTGGTTGTCGTGTGGTGTCTGGCACCAAGACGCTCGCAGTTGATCCTTTCTGTGCTGTGGGCTATGGGTTGTGGCCTCTGTGGATTTTACCTGTTTGTATATATTGTGCATCTCATGGGTGGCCCATTCGATTGGGATCTGGGATTTCAGGTGACCTATCGTCATTAGCATTGGCCTTTTTTCTGTGAGTTGTGCTACGTTGGCTTTTCTGTGAGATCAGACCAGACGTGACCCTGCAGGCATAGATGAGCCTGGGGTACCCAAGAGCCTGTTACCAGTTTATTGCTATATGATTGATAGTCAAATGTAAATGCGTTAATGTTATGGCTCCAGTCTGAGCATAAAAACATGGATTGGGACACACTGATTACACAATGTTTCAAAGTTTGTATTTCATAAGATTCAAGAAAATGTTTTAGAACTATACTTTTTTACCTATGCCTTTTGCAAAGCATCTTTTAACTAAATACACAGAACTGAAGCCTCACATTTATCCAGGGCATTACAATAATTAAATTGTCTTATATATCTGTTCAACAACATATGCTTCCCTAAAACGTTCAAGGCATCATGAGTTCTAATGTGTAATGTGTACTAATGTGATGTTGATAAAAAGTACAGATAAAGAAGAAACAAGGCATATCCCTAGTGACATGTTCAATTGATTCAATTCGCTTGGTTGGATTGAAAAAAAAATCTTCCTGTTATAATGTAGCCTGAAAAACATTGTCACAGAAAATCCTTGATGTTTTCTAGACAAGGGCATATTCTATAAGTCAGCTGTTTGATAAATGCTGTAAAAAAAATTAATGAACAGTAGTAGAATGTCAGCATACCTCTATAATTTCCAACATTTCAACTCGAGTGATTTTGCCATCGCCATCTAGGTCATACATGTTGAAGGCCCAGTTAAGCTTCTGCTCAAAGCTTCCTCGTGATGTGATGGACAGGGCACAAATAAACTCTCTGAAGTCAATAGTACCATCCCCATTCTTATCAAAGGTTCTGAAGGCATGCTGTGCAAACTTTGATGCATCACCATAAGGGAAGAACTGCAAGAAAGAAACTCAGTTATATTAATTTTACATTCATTAATATACCATTTCCATAACTAATGATTTACTCTACTATATATTTAATATGTACAGTATAATAGCATTACAGATATATTTCAATAAGTGTTGATACTTTGAATTTATCTGGCAGAAAAAAGTATTGATACCAAAACAGTCAATATAAAGAAAGCCTTGATGACTAAAATGAATACAGATATTAGAAAAGTAGAATACTGTTGGGCTGAAAACATGAAACATTTTAGATACGCACATTGTGAGGGATGTACATAGACAAATCATTGTGATGTGTCCAACTGCAGTAACTACCTGGATTACTGGATATCAAATGTGTGGCTTTTGGGTGTGAATATAAAACAGCAGGTTAATTATATATGTTATTTAAACATATTATATATGTTTGATTTACACTTGCATTGTTGAAAATCACAGAGAAGGGGTCGGCTGCACAGTCAAAAAAGTAGAATTATTTTAACATTTGAATTATATTGCAATAAAATCCACATTCTGCGAAAGCGAATTTGAAATGCTTTAAAATGAGAAAGAAATATCAATACAGGGGTATTCCCATTCCCATATTTTGTGTCTCACTCATATTGTAGGAAATAAAAACGACAACATGATAAAATGTTTCATTTACCCACCCAGGTGAGTGTAATGAAGTGTATAATTCAGATGAATTACACATTGTGAAATATATTTTGATGTTGTTCTAGTTTTTGCCACTGAACCTTGGTTGGTTTCTTGCTGAGTGAAGTGTGTACATATTAAATTATTGTGACTTATATTGTAGCAACTGATAGAAAATTCTGTTGTAGGAAATATATGGCAATTCAATGAAGGACCTTTAAAACATACTCACCTTAACATACAATTGCTGGAATTCATCCAGGTTCAGTTTGCCACTGGGACAATCTTTCAGGAAGCCCTTGTACCACTGCTTGAGCTCATGTTCATTAAATTCTGTGTTCTTCACCAGGTCCTCCATCACCTCAGGGGTTAGCTTACTGTTCTGTTTCCCCATGATCTTAGTAGAAAAGAGTAAATATATTCATACCTGATTATGAATTTTTAAAAACAGTCTTGTGGGAAATTATATCATATATACATGTTCCTCTATACTGTCATATCAAGAGGAGAAGCTGGGGTTTTAGGACCAAAAACAAGTGCATTTATAAGCAGCGCTGGTTAGGATTGTTTAATTTATACCCAAACTGGGTGCTTACAATACCCCTTAAATGAATGAGGTTTGTTACAATGGTAGTAATTTAATGGTACACAAACAGTTGCAGTTAAGTCTCTTATTGGCCTGCTGACCAGATGCACATTACACAATTAATCAGTAACAAATGAGATTACATTTAATTTATGGTTCAGACATTACATTATTTACACATTAGAATACACAGACACATTGGAAATTTACAGATTGACTGTCACATTCTGCCACATGGGCGGCACTAACCCTTAACATAAACAGTTAAAATACAACCAGTCTCAATTTTATTTTATTTTTTTAAATATAATTTTAAAATGTTTCAGCCAAATGAGCACATGAATGGAACATGACATCTTAAAATGTCTCCCCCATGTATTCTTTATAAACCTAGTACCATTAACCATAAATCCAAACTTTTGGACCAAGTATTGAGTGTTGTCTAAATCTTGAGTGCATACTGTAATGAATCCGTGAGTTTCACTTTTTTGATTAAATTGTGAAAAAAAAAACTTGAAACATTTTTGGATACACTGCAGTGGCCACTGGCGTTTTTTCTTACATGTCTTTTTTTATTTAGTCCGAAGATGACGCTAACACCACTTGACTTTAAGCTTTGGGATCATGTGAAATCAGTAGTCCATCAGATCTAAGCCTGAAACAATTGTTGCACTAAAGGAAAGTGTTGCAACTCTGTGTGTGACAACATCAGTCCTGATACATTCACAAATGTTCACTGTTCTTGCATTCAGTGTATGTATGCACAAGTGATGCCTGCCAAGTTGAGCATTTGTTGTTTTACTATAATTTATAATTTAAAAAAACTCGGGGAAAGAAAAAAAAACTCTTTGGGGTCGCAGAATGGGGTCCAAACATTTGAGTCCCCAAGTCATAATGTTTCCATTTTGCATTTTTTTTCTCATTTAATACAAGTATTTTCATTACAGATCATATAACTACTGACAGCACCTTTACTGAAAAGTAGAATGTCTGAAATATCCACATGAGTAAATGGATTCCACATGGACGCCATGAGTTTGTGCAAAACCTTATGATACATTTCCGATTCAATCCATTGGACTGTCTCATTAGGTAAATCTTACCTTTTGTATTAAGCAATGAACATGGTTAATATCGCCCATGTGCTTAGGGACCTAGAACTAGTACAGTGTTCAGGATATTGAGCATTTTGAGAGTGTAGTTCAAAATAGCCTGGATCTAAACAGCAAACGATAATGGTCTTTATTCATTTCAATTCAAACTAATATACTACTGTACATTCCACTCTGTAATATTTATTGGAACACATAGATAGGCACAATGTACTCAGGAGCACGCGCACACAGTGGGGCTGATAGAAGTGGCCTCTCTCCAGCCTCCTCACCATTTCATTTGGCTCGCTTGCTGTTTGCTGCCTAACCTGCGCGCAATATTATGTAACAAGTGGAGTTGTGTAGCACTGCGCACGCAGAGCAATGGCAGGAACAGCGTTGGTGATTAAAAATGACTAATTACAGACAAACAGAACTGGTTGTATTAATCAGGCTGCACCGGTAACTAAAGCTCCAGGCCGTTATGTAAGACTGCTGAGAGCTCCTTCAAGCTCCAGTCGCACAGTGAATGACCTTGAGAATGGAAAGCATTAGGAGACACAGCAATATATTCATTTCGACACCACAAACACGCACACACACATGCTAATTAACGTCATGCAAAGAAGAGAGTGAGCGTTAGGGATTTTAAAATCAGCACACACTTTGCGTCTTAAGGCGTAACAGTTTATTCCCTATATACCTCATCCAAAGCACCTATGTGTCTACATATCAGGCAGATGGACCGTATGAGCACACCTCGATCCAATGTCAAAATGAACATCATATTTCATGCCTTCCATTTTGAAATGCTGAATTTGACAGATCCCGCAGGAAAAAATACGCAATCACGTTTGTGGATGGATGCCACTGCGCCGGACGAGCATCACGAATGATTTCTGGATGCTGTGATTTTTTTCCCCCCCTTCCTTCCTTCTTTCCTTCCCTGAGACTGTTTCTGAGCGATGGGTTTTGCGTTAACTGAGCAGAAATACGACGTCAAGATTCAAGACACATGCAGAGCACCAGTAAGCACTTAGGTGATTTGTGCCTTGTGTGTGTGTGTGTTTGTGATGTGTGCTCTTCTTCAGCCTTAACTGATTTCATAATGATCACATAATCAACACATATACACGGTGTGCGGAAAACAGGCCGAGCACCGCAGTCACAACCTACATGTGAAGATTCTCACTCGTTCACACACCCATGCAGTCATTCATTCATTTGCTGCGTCTTAAGAAAGGAATGAAGGCAAAACCCTGGTTATATGCATAAACACACACACACACACACACGGTCTACACAAATCAGGTGCAATCAGATCAATACTCTGCACATCTCGTATACAGAAAATCGTGTCTTACCTTCCAGTAAACTGGGATTGGGTTTAGTGGAAGTGTGTAGGTTACTGGTGCTGAACAAAACGCCCGGGACCTTTAAGATTAGTGTCGGAGCACCTAGGGAGTCTCCTTAGATTCGGCTTCTTTTCGTAGGTAAACCTTTTTCCCCAGCGAGTGTGGCTGTAATTTCGAAGCGAACGATCCGTCTTCTCCAAACACACACACACAAACGCACACACTGCGCTGGGCTACGCGACGCCACGCACGCGCCACGCACCGAGCATCACGAAATGAGCGGATACAGCGCTGCGCCAACGAGCCTCGGCGTGTTCTCCCGAGTTTGCGCAAACTGAACGTTCCCTTCTCTCAAGACTCAATGCAAACATCCCATTTTAACCGTTAGTGGCCATGCAGGCAGTGTTGAGGTATGAGCTACAGTATGATGGATTTATGATTTGCGCAGATGGTGGTTCGTGGTACAACACCTGGACTCTAATCTCTGCCAGTAAAAACAGGACTGCTGACTGCCTTATATATCAATAATTAATAAACTGTTGCAAGGGGGAAATGTACACACACTTAATAATGACTACAATAGATCTCATGCATAAGCAATTGTTGTGCTGCTGATGTGGTATGAGAATCCATAAAGGGTTGATTTTTATTTGAAACTAGCCAGTGTTGTACTGTTGGACTTTTATTTTATTTTTTTGGAATTATTATATTCCGATATAGAAAATAAACTTTCAGATACAATGCACAATATATAGACATATAGAAAGATATAGAAAAATAAATAAAACATACGCCCTCTGTTAACAAACACACTCAAATAGACTTACTCATTTATGCAGTGATCTGATGATTCAATCTCGTAGCAGCAGCACAATGTATAAAATTATGTAGATGTGGGTCTAGAGCTTTAGGTACAGTAATGCTCACATTAAACATTAGAATGGAGATGGAAAATCTGTTTCCCATGGCCTGTGGCATGGTTGTTGGTACTAGATGGGCCAGTTTGAGTATTTCAAACACTGTTGTTTTCTCTGATTCTAACATATTACATTACATTTTGGCATTTGGCAGATGCCCTTATCCAGAACGACTTGCATATTACAATTGATGTTTAAGGGCCTTGCTCAAGGCTCCAACAGTGGCAACTTGGTGCTGCAGGGGTTTAAGCATGGGACCCTCCAATCAGTAGGCCAATACTTTAACCACTGAGCTACCCTTACTCCCTACACATCTCAGATTTTACACAAAATGGTGCAGAAAACAAAAAACATCAAGTGCACACATTTTCTGCAGCCTGAAACACCTTGTTGATAAGTAAAATCAGAGGATAATTGCCAGATAGATATAACCCTGAGATGGATGAGCTACAAAAGCAGAAGATTGCATCAGCTTCCACTTGTCAAGAACAAAAATCTAAAGCTATCTAGGTCACAGTATTTTCCCTAATCGTTAACACATATAATAAGTCAGAGAGCTACAGTTCTGATGTTTGATGTGAAAGTTACTTAAAGCTCGATCTCTATCTGCATGATTATATCCATTGTGCTGTGGCCACATGATGGAATGATTAAATAAGAGCATAAATGAGCAGGTGTACAGGTGTTGCTATCTAAGTGGCTGACAGGAGAGGAACATGATGTGTTCTACTGTTGTAGTCCATCTGCCTCAAGGTTTGTTGTGTTGTGCATAATATAACAACAAACATAATTAGTAACCAAATTAAATCTAAGCAATATGCTAAAAATTAAACAGAATCAGTGAAACAGAATGTGCTTCTGTAGCTGTAGAAGGTAAAACTGAAAAGTAATATTCAAAATGGCTGCCAAGTGAATTTAAGACAGTAAAGCAGTCGAAGAGTCCAATGTGAAATGTCGTGTTAGATTAGGATCTGATGATTGTGAAGGCCACATTACTATACATCATTTTCATACTCATCATACCACATCAAATTCAGTAATCATATGTGTTCATTGGTTAGGACATTATCATCTTGACATAGACCAGGTCTGTCAGGATAGAAATGTTTCCTTATATGATAAAGTTGATCAGACTGAATAACTTAGTGTTGATTTGCAGTAAGGCTTCCCCTATTAGGAAAAGTGTGTCCAAATCAAGGCAGCAAAGGAAACGTTCATGATACAAATATATATTTTTAATCTTTACAGTATAATGACTATACTGTATAAATGTAGTCAATGTTCCCCATGTATGATTGGAACATTATGTAAGTTGCTTTAATAACTATTAGACTGAGAAAGCACTAAAGCAGTGACTTGCTCGCAAAGATCACTGGAAAATGTGTTGCTGCATAACTTGTGGCATGAGAAATACCCACAGGAGGATATGGATGGATAAAATTAATTAATAAGACAGAATCACAGAGTAGCCATAATGCAGATGGCTCAGCCACATTACCCACTGGTGATGGTTAACTTAAATGGTTGCAGAGAGACGATGAAACCACACTATTGAAAAAGAAAGAAAAACACTATACATGCTCATGCATGCTTCATACATGGAATTGGCAGTGAATTGTGATGCAAAATATTACCCATTATACATATATAAAAATATATATAAAAAAACAACATTAATACAATAATTAAACAATGTGCTTGGCTCAACATGTTTTATTCTCGTCAACTTTTGGCTTCATAGTACCAGTAAGACCCACACTCGAGGTTGTGCTGTTGTGTTGATTATCATGCCACAGTTGTGAGGCCTACAACCTGATATTCAGCACAACAGCACTTCCTCTTGTGTGATATGTGACATTGCTTAATTTTTTGTGTGTTTGATAATACAAGATCAACCTAGGTAGTGACTGTTTAAAGAAGAAAACCAAATGCATGCTTTAATTCCAAATGTGGCATGTGAGTTCTGAAGACTCAGCCTTGAAGTGTATCAATTGCAGGTCCTTGAAATAAATAAAAAAATGCTTTATCTGAAATGTGTAACATTTTATGTGATAAAGCAGTACTGAGGCCACAAGAACATTTATTAAACTTAGAAAAGGCAAAAGATAATGTCAGAACAAGTTGCTATTCCTTTTCTATGTAACATGGGCACCATGCTTTCAAAAATAATCTCAGGTGATGTTATGATCATCTGTTATTTTATTTAGAGAATAATCAAACAAGCATATTTGATACAACATTTAGTACACAAAGTGGACATGTAGAACATTTAGCAAAGGAAGAGAAGAAGAAAGAATTGTAGGAATTAATTGTGTAAAATATGAAAACAATTTTACATTAGATTTCTTTTAGATTAAGTCCTAGTAGTCCTTGCTCATTTGTATGCTGCCTGGTTTAGATCATGCTTTATTATTAAGTTGTCCAAGAACCATTTGCCTATAGGAGGTTCTCCTCCATGTGCATTTCCTCCTGCTTTTCTCTATAGTGTCTGCAGGGTACTTGAATTACCCTACCTGCATAGCACACACTGCAGACATCACATTAGATTAATGTATTCAGCAGTTGGGTGGGGGGCAGCTCCTTTGCCATGACTACACGGACACGGATAAATTAGCATCTCACGCAGAGATTTCAGCATGATTCTGCATGAAACAGCCACCGCCCCACACTCCTGTGAAAGTCCCGATGAAAAAAATATATATGGTGTTTTACGTGAGCAAGGCCTGCACACTGTAGATTTAATGCAAACACAGAGCGGTGCAATGGCTAGGGGTGTGGGGAAAACACACAGCACGCATCCTCTTACCACGTGTGGAATAGCACACTGTATTATTGATCCTAGGTAGAGCTGTCTTAAAATATGTCCTTGGCGCAAATGTGGCTTCTCTGACTGATAATTCCCCAAGCAACACGTACAGCACAACCCTGCAAAATGCGTGATAGCTGCTTAGTGGTGGCATCATTGACCGGTGTCACGACAACAGACCGCCTATTTGTTGTGGCATCTTGAACTCGGGGTTTTACCACTGAAATAAAGTCTACTACTGCGTATCAACATTACACGATACGCCTCCCACTTTGTGTTCGTGCGCGTGTGTGTGTGAGAGAGAAAGAGCGTGCACGCGCAAGGTGGTGTCACATGTGTGTTCGCTGTGAATAAAGTTTTTCTTTCTTGAATGCCAAAATGGCAGCCGGCAAAGCGTCCTTGGTGGTGGTTAGTGTTCGATTTCTTTTTAATAAACCGTTCCTTTCACGGGTTTCACCATGTCCATTGTTCGATATTACCACTAAACGAGGTGAGTTCTTCTAAATTAGGCGTTTAATATTTCATGACAGCTATAAGAAATATTCAGTAACGACGTATTTAGCTTACTAGCTAGCCGTTACTAGTTTGTTAAGGGTAAGTTATTCAGAAACGGCTGCATATCTTTCTGTTTTGCCTTTTTCTGTGATTGACTTTTTTTGTTCCATCTTTAATCTGACACCTCCCTATAACCCAGTAAATGTTTAGCTAATTAAGTTTGGTGTGTATGGTTAAAGCTGGGAAAGCTCTAACCCGACTCACTGTCAGTAAGTGTTAGTTCACTCCATAGGGACAGTCTAGTCTAGTGTAGTATCTGATCAACAGGGATTTGGAATAAAAGTTGTGCTGTAAGAGCACTTCTGGGGCAGGATTTAGGGAAAAGAAAAACTGCCCTGTAGGCACAACATTGTCATTGCTTAGTACAGGTACTCAGCAACGAAATGCAGTTTAGCATCTAACAGAGTAATGTATATACATTAGTGCAAATATAGGCATTGTGCAGGTTAAATAGGGAGAGTTTTGTGTATGTATGTGTTTATGTATGTGTATATGTACATTAGTAGGGTATGTGTGTATTATATATCTATATATGTATGTATGTATGTATATAGTGTGTATTGAATATGCAAAAAGACAATTGTTTAAATAAAAAGAAGAATGCCTATTAATGTTCAATGTATATAGAAATAAATTATATATATTTTGGAAGTTTATGGATATGTATACAGATCTACAATTGCATATATGTGGATAATAGTGGGGGAAAAGTACAGACTCATATATGCAATTGTAGATCAGGGTGGGCCATTTATTTGGATTCACCTTAATAAAATGGGAATGGATGGTGATATTAACGTCCTGTTTGTGGCACATTAGTATATGTGAGGGGGCAAACTTTTCAAGATGGGTGGTGACCATGGTGGCCGGTTTGAAGTCGGCCATCTTGGATCCAACTTTTGTTTTTTTCAATAGGAAGAGGGTCATGTGACACATCAAACTTATTGGGAATTTCACAAGAAAAACAATGGTGTGCTTGGTTTTAATGTAACTTTATTCTTTCATGAGTTATTTACAAGTTTCTGACCACTTATAAAATGTGTTCAATGTGCTGCCCATTGTGATGGATTGTCAATGCAGCCCTCTTCTCCCACTCTTCACACACTGATAGCAACACCGCAGGAGAAATGCCAGCACAGGCTTCCAGTATCCGTAGTTTCAGGTGCTGCACATCTCGTATCTTCACACCATAGACAATTGCCTTCAGATGACCCCAAAGATAAAAGTCTAAGGGGGTCAGATCGGGAGACCTTGGGGGCCATTCAACTGGCCCACGACGACCAATCCACTTTTCAGGAAACTGTTCATCTAGGAATGCTCGGACCTGACACCCATAATGTGGTGGTGCACCATCTTGCTGGAAAAACTCAGGGAACGTGCCAGCTTCAGTGCATAAAGAGGGAAACACATCATCATGTTGCAATTTCAAATATCCAATGGCCTTGAGGTTTCCATTGATGAAGAATGGCCCCACTATCTTTGTACCCCATATACCCCACCTTACCATCACTTTTTTTGTTCCAACAGTCTTTGAGGGATCTATCCAATGTGTGTTAGTGTCAGACCAATAGCTGTGGTTTTGTTTAACTTCACCATTCACATAAAAGTTTCCCTCATCACTGAACAAAATCTTCTGCGTGAACTGAGGGTCCTGTTCCAATTTTTGTTTTGCCCATTCTGCAAATTGTGTGCGCCGATCTGGGTCATCCTCGTTGAGATGCTGCAGTAGCTGGAGTTTGTAAGGGTGCCATTTGTGAGTAGCTAATATTTGCCGAAGGGATGTTCGACTAATGCCACTCTCCAGTGACATGCGGCGAGTGCTGCGCTGTGGGCTCTTGCTGAATGAAGATAGGACAGCCACTGATGTTTGTTCATTAGTGACAGTTTTCATGCATCCACATTTTGGCAAATCCAACACTGAACCAGTTTCACGAAACGTAGCAAGCAGTTTGCTAACTGTAGCATGGGAGATGGGTGGTCTCGTAGGGTGTCTTGCATTAAAATCTGCTGCAATGACCCGGTTACTGCGTTCACCAGATATCAACACAATTTCGATCCGCTCATCACGTGTTAACCTCTTCGACATGTCAATGGCTGAGAACAAAGAGAAACTTGTACACACATGGACAAAATTGTTGGTACCCTTCGGTCAATGAAAGTAAAACTCATAATGGTCACAGAAATAATTTTAATCTGACAAAAGTAATAATAAATAAGAATTCTATGAATGTTAACCAATGAAAGTCAGACATTGCTTTTCAACCATGCTTCAACACAATTATTTAAAAAAATAAACTCATTGAACACGCCTGGACAAAAATGATTGGAACCCCTAGAAAATACTGAAAATAATGTGACCAAAGGGACATGTTAATTCAAGGTGTGTCCACTAATTAGCATCATAGGTGTCTACAATCTTGTAATCAGTCAGTGGGCCTATCAAGGGATTAGACTATCAAGGGACTATTAAGGGATTCTAGAGAGAAATGTACAGGCCAGTGTCAGAAAGCTGGGTCTCAGTCGCAAGTCATGGGTCTTGCAACAGGACAATGACCCAAAACGCACAGGTAAAAACACCCAAGAATGGCTAAGAGGAAGACATTGGACTATTCTAAAGTGGCCTTCTATGAGCCCTGACCTCAATCCTATTGAGCATCTTTGGAAGGAGCTGAAACATGCTGTCTGGAAAAGGCACCCTTCAAACCGGAAACAACTGGAGCAGCTTGCTCATGAGGAGTGGGCCCAAATACCTGCAGAGAGGTGCAGAAGTCTCATTGACAGTTACAGGAATCGTTTGATTGCACTGATTGCCTCAAAAGGTTGTGCAACAAACTATTAAGTTAGGGGTACCATCATTTTTGTCCAGGCCTTTTCCATGAGTTCATTTTTTAAAAAATAATTAGGTTGAAGCATGGTTGAGAAGCAATGTCTGACATTCATTGGTTAACATAGAAATATGAATAGAATTCTTATTTATTATTACTTTTGTCAGATTAAAGTTATTTCTGTGACCATTGTGAGTTTTTCTTTCATTGACCGAAGGGTACCAACAATTTTGTCCACGTGTGTAAATAACTCATCAAAGAATAAAGTTACGTTAAAACCAAGCACACCATTGTTTTTCTTGTGAAATTCCCACTAAGTTTGATGTGTCACATGACCCTCTTCCTATTGAAAAAACAAAAGTTGGATCCAAGATGGCCGACTTCAAAATGGCCAGCATGGTCACCACCCATCTTGAAAAGTTTGCCCCCTTATATATACTAATGTGCCACAAACAGGACGTTAATATCACCGACCACTCCCATTCTATTAAGGTGTATCCATATAAATGGCCCACCCTGTAGTTGTGAGATGTAGTTGTATTATAGGTGAAAGGTATAAGTTTAGGTGGTTTAATGTGGTGGAATGGAATTTCTCTAATCTGCGTTTCTTTACTCCGTTAACTTTTTCTTTATTTTTTTATCCTCTTCCAACTTCAGGACTTGCATCAAGTGTACTGTCTCATTCAATTGAAGAATCCATTGCAACAAACGCTCCAAGCAGCCTTTTCGGTGGACCTCTCGAACACTACAACAAGCTTATTGAGCGAGGAGTCCTGCAAGATGACAAACAGCAAAGAATCGTTCTGCAAGAATTAGATCTGATGCAAAAGAAGCTCAAAGGATATAGCAATGAACCTGCATCATTTATTTCACGAGTAAGCAAATATCTTGATTTATTTTATATTTGTAATTCTATTGTGGCTTCTGTAAACCATTATGAGTTGTGCTGGCTATAAAGCAACGAAAAGAGCAGTTAAAAAAGACAGAACTTTGGCAAGTGAAACATACAACTACTTTCCGAAGTAGTTTTTGATTTAATCAATTGTCAAGGCTGCTGAACTTTGTGTGAATATTCACCCTCAACTGCTTCACCTTTGCTCAACTTTGCACCTTGCTTGAGTAAAAACATATTACATCTAAATATTTGTGCAACTATTTTAAACAAATCTGTTTCTAATTATCTTGATTGCTTTGTGGATCCCATACCCCTGTAACTTCTGGTCACATGTTTTTTATAATGAAGTTATTTTCCAGACAAAAGCCACCAAAAGGTTGCTACATCTACGGTGATGTAGGTGAGTTGTCATGTTAAACGCAAGCTCCAGTAGCCTGTCCTTTTTTAAATACTATATTCTACTTTTTATTGCGTCTTTTTACTGTATCATGATCATTTTGATTCATTGATCATGTTCTTTAGTACATTGCCTGGACACAAAATCTTGGCCATACAAATAGTTTGTTGGATAGCCTTTAGCTTTGGTTATGAAGTGCATCAGCTATGCCATTGTTTCAACAACCTTGTAAGATTTATTTCCATTAAGTTTTACATTTATTTTTGGCTGAGCTCTTGTATTGATGATGGGATAATTAAACCACTCTATAAAGTCTTCTCCGGGGCATCCCAAAGACTTTGAGTGGCAGTCAATTTGTGTGTGAAAATGTTTCTCTACCGTGGGCTGTTTTATGAAGCAACTCCAAGCTTCAAACTTTATTTTTTTTTTCCTTTCTTTCTTTTTTGGGGCTGGGCCCTGTAATAAAGAACCATTAAATGTTTCTGTTGCAGGCACTGGGAAAACCATGGTAATGGACATGTTTTATGATCATGTAGACATCACAAAGAAAAAGAGGGTTCACTTTCATGGATTTATGGTAGATGTGCACAAAAGTAAGTGTAAGCCATTGTGCTCAAAATAATTGCCAGTCTGTCTTTCAGCACTAATGGAAATTGGCACTAGTTTCGTTTTTCAGGACTTAAGTTTTCATTTCATAGGAATCCATCGACTTAAGCAGAGCATGCCAAAGAGAAAGGCAGGGAAAATGGCAAAGGGTTATGATCCAATTGCACCAGTGGCAGAGGAAATCAGTGAAGAGGCCTCCCTGCTGTGCTTTGATGAGTTTCAGGTAAGCAAAATCTATCATATTTATTGATCTCATTAAGTTGCTATTCTCATACACAATGGCAAATGTAAACCTTGTACTAATATGTTCTAGCGTTGATGTTCTTTAATGATGTATAGCAAGCTTGATCGTCTTTCTGCATCAAACAGGTCACAGACATTGCAGATGCCATGATTCTCAAGCAGCTTTTTGAAAACCTCTTTCGCCATGGTGTTGTAGTTGTAGCCACATCCAACAGACCTCCAGATGGTAAGAACTACAGCAGGAAACGTAGACTTGATGTATGTGCAAAGACTTCAGAATTTGGTCTCACATGCAGGTGTGTTAATCAACTATGTAAAAGTAATTTAGCAATAGCTACTGTTCACATGTCATAGACACTGACAAGATTTTAAGCTATACTAAGTGCAAAGTCCTGTTCTACAGATTTGTACAAGAATGGATTACAACGAGTGAACTTTGTGCCCTTCATTGCTGTGCTTAAGGTTAGTGTGCACCCTTGTTTTTATTTATTTTATTTTTTTAAATAACAACTTTGGGTTTGTGTTTTGACTGCCAAGATCTTGGTTCGAATGTACTTGCAATTTAGCAAGCTTTATATGACGAGGAGCCAAAGCTGTGGCAATGTAAGCATTGCACTTTAGACTGCTCCTGGTTTGATTAAATGGATATCTGAATAACATTAGTTGTAGGTATTCTGTTTTTTAGATTTTACACAGTATCACCTTATTTATGTTATCGGTCTTATTATTTTTTTTTTAAATAGGAGTATTGCAAAATACTTCGTCTTGACTCTGGAATAGATTACCGCAAAAGAAATCGTCCTGCAGCCGGAAAGCTATTTTACCTGTAAGAAACTAAGTTCTAAAATGTATACATTGAATTTAAACCTAAAGCTATATAGAACTGAATGAAATTTGAATGAATCTAATTTTAGCAATTTTTGGTAATTATACTAATTCATCAGTAGACCAAAGCAATATACTTTTCACGTATTCATGCTAAATACTTCTCTCTCTCTCTCTCACTCTTTAAAATTATATAGCTCCAATGAAGACAATGTAGATGCAACCTTGGATAAGTTATTTGATGAAATGGCATTTAAGCAGAATGACAGTAAGTTTCTAATGAGGATTTGTTTTTATATATAAGAACATTTTTTTTTTTTTAATCAGTGAAATTATCTTTTGGATATATACAGTAGGGGAGGGCCATATGACAGGAATGCCGACATGATACTTGACACATTCTGAGCATTGTAGAAATATCAATGTGTTTCGTGTCCATGAATAATAATAAAAAAAAACATATATTATTCAAATCTTTCATTCAGATGAAACTTGGCCAATTACAATTTCACATTAAAAACAATCCATTAACCTGAGAAAGTGTGCAACATGAATTTGACATGGTTATGGACACTACAATTTCTTTTTGAGGAAAATTTAAGGAATGCCTAAATTTTTAACAGTTTTACAGGTCATATGCTTCTAGAAACGTATACGGATTCAGTATCAATCGATAGTATAATGCTAAAAAAAAAATAGCCATTTTTGGGGCACATGTAAAAAATCTCCCCAAAACGGCTGAAGTTGAACAATTTGGCAGCTTGAAATTTTAGGGTAGCAAGATTGGTCACTTCCATGTTGCATAAACCTCAGAAGTAGCTTCTTTGGCATACACATTTTCTGCATTATATGCTTAGAACATTTTTTTTTTTTTTTTTATCTGCATCAATACTGTTTTGGCAGATTTTGTAAATGTTATTTAAAAATATACAGTGCTGTGCAAAAGTCTTAGGCACATGCAGATAAATGCATAGGCTCATGGAAATGCGTGCAAGGATGTCTTAAAAAACATCTATAAAGCTCAGTAAATGGTAATAAATGAAACAAAGTTAGTAATTGGTATGACGCAATGAGTACCCTTTAGATGAAAGACCCTTTCCTTTTCCTGGAAAGAAGCCACTTACACACGTGGACAAACCCTTCGGTACCCTTTGTTGGTACCCTTCGGTCAATGAAAGAAAAACTCACAATGGTCACAGAAATAACTTTAATCTGACAAAAGTAATAATTTAAAAACATTCTATGAATGTTAACCAATGAAAGTCAGACATTGCTTTTCAAACATGCTTCAACAGAATTATTTAAAAAAATTAACTCATGGAACAGGCCTGGACAAAAATGATGGTACCCCTAGAAAATACTGAAAATAATGTGACCAAAGGGACATGTTAATTCAAGGTGTGTCCACTAATTAGCATCACAGGTGTCTACAATCTTGTAATCAGTCAGTGGGCCTATATATAGGGCTCCAGGTAGTCACTGTGTTGGTTGGTGACATGGTATGTACCACACTCAACATGGACCAGAGGAAGCGAAGGAAAGAGTTGTCTCAGGAGATTCGAAAGAAAATTATAGACAGGCATGTTAAAGGTAAAGGCTATAAGACCATTTCCAAGCAGCTAGATGTTCCTGTGACTACAGTTGCACATATTATTCAGAAATTTAAGATCCATGGGACTGTAGCCAACCGCCCTGGACGTGGCCGCAGGAGGAAAATTGATGACAAATCAAAGAGACGGATAATCCGAATGGTAACAAAAGAGCCCAGAAAGACTTCTAAAGAGATCCAAGGTGAACTTCATGCTCGAGGAACATCAGTGTCAGATCGCACCATCCGTCGCTGTTTGAGCCAAAGTGGACTACATGGGAGACGACCAAGGAGGACACCATTGTTGAAAACAAATCATAAAAAAGCCAGACTGGAATATGCCAAACTACATGTTGACAAGCCACAAAGCCTCTGAGAGAATGTCCTATGGACAGATGAGACAAAAATGGAACTTTTTGCCAAGGCACATCAGCTCTATGTTCACAGACGGAAAAATGAAGCATATCAAGAAAAGAACACTGTCCCTACTGTGAAACATGGAGGAGGCTCTGTTATGTTCTGGGGCTGCTTTGCTGCATCTGGCACAGGGTGTCTTGAATCTGTGCAGGGTACAATGAAATCTCAAGACTATCAAGGGATTCTAGAGAGAAATGTGCAGGCCAGTGTCAGAAAGCTGGGTCTCAGTCGCAGGTCATGGGTCTTGCAACAGGACAATGACCCAAAACACACAGCTAAAAACACCCAAGAATGGCTAAGAGGAAAACATTGGACTATTCTAAAGTGGCCTTCTATGAGCCCTGACCTCAATCCTATTGAGTATCTTTGGAAGGAGCTGAAACATGCTGTCTGGAAAAGGCACCCTTCAAACCGGAAACAACTGGAGCAGCTTGCTCATGAGGAGTGGGCCAAAATACCTGCAGAGAGGTGCAGAAGTCTCTTTGACAGTTACAGGAATCGTTTGATTGTAGTGATTGCCTCAAAAGGTTGTGCAACAAACTATTAAGTTAGGGGTACCATCATTTTTGTCCAGGTCTGTTCCATGAGTTCATTTTTTTTTTTATAATTCCGTTGAAGCATGGTTGAAAAGCAATGTCTGACTTTCGTTGGTTAACCTTCATAGAATTCTTACTTATTATTACTTTTGCCAGATTAAAGTTATTTCTGTGATCATTGTGAGTTTTTCTTTCATTGACCGAAGGGTACCAACAATTTTGTCCACGTGTGTATGTAATGTGTATATAATGCTTTACGTTTTGACATGTGTGTAATGCATGTGTGTTGTTTATTTATTTTTTTATTTAGAGTTGAGAAAGCTTGAATGAACAAATGTATTGTGTAAATCAATTTTCACAGAAAAAATAAAATGTATTTTAGTGTATTGTCATACATATGGCACATAGGAATAATCTAACAGAATTCAAACTATTAAAGTTGAGCTGAACTCTATGATGCATAAATACAGCTCACCAAATATTTAAACACAGCTTTTCTCAAACAAAACATTATAATTATAAAAATGGAGCAATTAAGATATCTGGTTGCTGATAATGTGTCATTGTACTGTAGTATAATTATCACTGTAACTAGCTTGATAACGCTCTTAATGAAACCTGCTAATCAATAACTTTCTAGAAAAAAAAAAGAATAGAAAACTATACAACAATACCGATATTCTAATAATTTTCTATATTAAGAGCTTGATGCATTCAAATTGATTTTTACAATTTTAAGTTACAAACTGTAACTTTGGTACCAAGATGGACACAGGAGAGATAACTGTTCTGTGTGCTACTCCTCCCCTACTGATAAACAAAAATTCATAATCATCATCACGTAAGCAGAGCCATGTGTTTCATGCCTAAAAGGGCATGTTAGCACTTGTTGTCGTTCTCAATTTTGAGCACTAGGAATAATGCACTGCCTGCCCCAAAAAATCTTGCATTTTGTTCATCTGGATTTAGCCTAGATCATGGTGCACAATATGTTTCCCAGTTCATGTGTAAAAATTATTCCTCATGCTCCCAGAACCGTTCTTTCTCGGAGTCCTGGAATATGCCTGTGCGATCAGGGAAGAAAGATGCATTGATGAGAGAACTTGGTCTTTCAGTGCACTGAAGTAGTTGGCTGGCTTTAATTCATTATCACATGGCATTTGTCGTGGCAAATTTTTGTGAACTGCACCATTTTCCTAACAAAAACTCAACAACAGCTTGAGTATAGAAAAAGCAAAGAAGTTTATTGCAACCAAAAGTAAATGGATAGCTCTGGACTGGCCAGCCAGAAAGACAACAGACACCCAAAGACAATTCCCCAAGATCTCCCAGCTTCCCAAATTTTACATGATTTATATACCCTTACCGAGGGATTACCTCATAATTACCTCCTCCTTAAGTCAACTAGATACTTAATATTCATTGTATATGTGTTAAATCTGTTAGGTCCGATTGACTGGCACCTCCCAATTACATAATTTTCCCCCTCTCATCTCATATTTATTCATGTCTGGGTAGGCCTTAACATCTTAGTTTCTTTTATTCCTTTTTTGGAGAAAGTTTGGGTTGTTCGTTTGTTCCTTTTTACTAACCAGACTATTGACCACTGCTGGTGGCTTAATTTCCATCAGCAAAAGTTTTTATCTTTTCCTAAGCTGCGTAATAATCCTATTCTTATTTTCCTATTCCTTCAACAGTCAAGCTTTAGTATGCTTAAAACAAATAATTGATGTGTTAATAAAAATTATATTATATGTTGTCTTTATTACTTTATTCGCTCTTAAAAGCGGAAGTCTAGCTTTTTGCGTAATGTCCCAATCAAAGCAGAACTGAAGTTTTATTTTTATTTTTGGATCTCTACCTGCATTTTCTGTGTTTTTCCCCTTCATTAAAATTCCTCAATTTCTTGCACTCTGTGTGTACGGGACGTTCTTGGGTCACAGCTCACATACTTTTTCCTTGATTATTGTTAGTTATAAGTATCTAACTATAAAATATAATTAAAGGAGTAAATATTATTAGTATATTGCTCTGCTTACTATTATTTTTTTCTTAGTATCATTATTTTACTGATTGCTTTGTTCCCTATACCTGCCTTCTGTTTGCATGTTCCTCACTTCCCCTATTTGCCGTGCAGGCGCCTTTTCTTTTGCAATGAGTGGATCAAGGCCTCTCGAACCGAGGCCTTCTGGGTATTTGGTGCCTTGCTCTTGAACACAATTATAAATCAATAAAATTCTTCCACACATTGCTGAGCCTTAACCTAATCAACTTGAAGCAAACCCAGATCATAACACTGCCTCCAGAGGATGGGACCGGGGCACTATGCATTATGGGTTCATTGATTCATGTGCTTCCCTTCTTACCCTGACAGTCATCGCTCTGGAATAGGGTCAGTCTGACCTCATCAGACCACATGACCTTTTTCCATTGCTCCAAAGTTCAAACTTTATGCTCCCTAGCAAACTGAAGCCATTTTTATTATTGTCACTAACATAAGGTTTTCTTTTAAAATTTGCAGAGATTTCTACTGTTGGTTTTATTTATTTATTTTGTTCATGATGCAAATTCACCACCCATTTACTTTCCATGGAGTTGACAGTTTTAGTACTATTCTTTCATGTTTTAATAATGTATTGGAGGGTTCTTAACCCAATTTGAGTAATTTCAAATCTCTCAACTTGTTTTCATTTCCTGAAGTAGTCCAATAATATGACTCTTGTGAAATTCTTCCTTTTTTTGGCCTGGCAATGTAGCAGTAGAATCAAATACGAGCACATTTTAGTTTAAGGTTTACTGTATTAATCAGTGGTTGATTTTATGTTAAATGTTTTAGCTTAAAATTACAGTAAACTTGCATAACTTACAAAAACTTGTATGTCCATTTCCACCTGTGTCTCTTCCAGTAACTCGTCCCAGGTCTCTGAAGGTACACGGCAGAACAGTAACACTGAACAAAGCCTGTGGGACCATTGCAGACTGCACGTTTGAGGAGCTGTGTGATAGGGTGAGCTTGCTATGTTTATTAGTAAGTTGCTAGTTGGCTAGAAAAAAAAAAAAAAGTACTAAACTAGTTTGCTTTATTTTTAGCCACTGGGAGCCGGTGACTACCTTGAAATCTCTACGGTGTTTGACACAATATTCATACGCAATATTCCTTTACTCACTTTGAATAAGAAGACCCAGGCCAGACGCTTTATTACTCTCATTGATGCATTTTATGATCATAAGGTAAGCAGCCAAGTCATCTGTCCTGGCATTGTTTCACTAAATGAAATCGTTTACACAAACATTATACAGGTTAATTATATGTTTTTTATAGGTGCGAGTGGTCTTACAAGCTGAGGTGCCTTTAGAGGGTCTGTTTGTGAATGAGGGACACCATGATGATGAGCGGAACATTTTAATAGATGACCTGGGCTTAAAAAGGGTAAGATTTTTTTTATCGTATAAACACCACAAAGAATTTAAATTATGGCTATATATAGACCAATAAATGTTGAGCGCATAAGTTTTGCTTAAAGATAATATTTATTCTTTTACTCATTTGTGTTGTATAACTGGGTTTTTGCACACTACAGGATGCTGCTAGTTCCCTCTCAATCTTCACTGGTGAGGAAGAGGTGTTTGCCTTCCAGCGTACAGTCTCGCGCCTCACAGAGATGCAGACAGAGGAGTACTGGGTGGAAGGGGATCGAAGCGCTTCATAGCACATCAATATGAACTCTATGTACAGAGCTTCCATATACAGTTATTTCAGAATTCCATTGTTCTCTATTTTGGGAGGGCTTTGGATCATCTATATGAACATTTATTTTATTCAAAACTATACAATATTTCACTCTGCTGCACTTTATTCTACATTTCTGCAGGATGACTAGTCCAGACATTTTAGTATGCCAATGGAACGCATTCACATATTTTAATGCAGTTTTAACCTCTTTGTTAATCAAATATGCCCAGGATATTTGGGAGAATTTTACTTACCAGATGAGCAAAGCAACATTAAAGATAAAAGAATCAACATACTGTGTATATCCCATCTACACTTTCACTGAGCTGAAAATGATGTAAGTTAATTATACTTTTTCTTTTTTTTTTTCTTAAGTTATTTTTGGGGTATGTGCTGGAGTATATTTACATGTTAATAATTTGTATGCTATGGCAAAACGTTTTATTTTAGATCTTCATGTAATGATATCATAACTCAAATATTTATTTCCTGGTTACACAATCATAAATTGTGTATTATAGTTATATTTAACTATATTTTAATTTATTGAAGTTATTTTCAGTCGTATAAACAGACAAAAAGATTGCCCGAAAATCCTTAATTCCCGAAAATCGCAAATCATTACATTTATGGGTTTTTTATTTTATTTTATTTGAATCAAGTATTGTCCATGTTTAACTAATTTAAAAAAATAAATTAAAAAAAAAAAAAAAAAAAAAACAGGTGCAAAGAGTTTTACTTTTTTCAAAATGTATCCTTGTCAGTGTGATAGGACCAGATGGATGTAATAGAATACTGAGTGTAGGAGCACAGAATTGGCCACCTACGCATTGTAATTATATGATCGTTGCACACAAATATCATATCTGTTATTGATGTATTTATTTGGGAGGGTCATATTGACACTGTTGTGAAAAACAGTGGTCAGATGATGTGGTTACCTCTGCCATTTGAGAGTTTAAAAAGATGTTTGCTATTTTTTCCATTATGATTGCATTTTAAGTTGTATACAAAGAATAATATACAGTACATATGCAGATAAAAAAAAAAAGTTGCTCACACTAAGATTTAAATATGTCGCCGTTAGCTTTGATTACAGCACACAATGTGTTGTGTCCAATTCAAGTGTGAAAATGATTCCTCGTGCACCCAGAACCACTCTTTCACAATTTGGGTCCTGGGATATACCTGTGCCATCAGGGAAGAAAAACTCTATTGATATAATAACCAGGCAGTTTATTTATGAAGTATGTAGTAATTAAAGGGGATATTTGTGTATTTATTTGACCTTAGCAGATTGTGTATTACTTTTTATTTATTTATTTATTTATTTATTTATTTTTCAGGTTAACTTTTTAAATGAATTACACAGCAAGTGAATTTGTAATCGGGTAGGGCATTACCTGGCAAAATACAGAAAACCTGGTTAAAACTCTGATATAGATGTAAATTAAAAAAAAAAAAGTTGTATATCAGTATTGTACCACTGTAGGATTAGTGCAGAATGTTATCTTTCTTACATAAAGCCAAATCTGTAGATCAGGTTAAGTCATTGCTAGTTTACACCATGAGAAAATCCCAACTCATAGTCTTTCTCATACACTTGATAAATAGCCTAAAAGGCCTTTCAGTAAAAATGTAATGCCATTCTTTGTGTAGAATTGGTGGTAAATTAGACATAGTAATTTAGGCTGCCAACCCCCAAATTAACTGTTCTTGAATTTCTTTCAGCATATAATTTACTTCATGCCCCATTTTTCCCCTCTTTATAAAAACAGGCTATAAGGTATGTTATTGACAAAGGGTGAGTAGATTAAGAGAGAGAATCACTTCTGAAGATTTTCTCGGGCACAAATCCAGCATAACAAAAGTGTCGTACTGCACTGGTATAAAAGACTCCGAAGTAAGGTATAATCACATTTAATTACGTTCTGGAATATCTCTCCATGTTGACAGTCTAGTATTATCACAATGTATAATCTAATATAATGCAAATGTGACTGAAAAATATGTTTTTTTTTTTATCTAAGGATGAGAACTGAACATTATACTACAATCACATTAATATTAATGTGCTACATCTCTGAAATACTGTATGTTATGCTGAATTGCCACAATTAATGATGGACTGTTTTAATTATTTGTATTATTATGCTTAGGTTTACATTATACAATGAGTTAAAACAATAACTAATCGTTTGTAAGGACAGTATGAAATGATTAAATTAAATGCATTTATTCATTAATAAGTGCATTCATTTATACATTTCACTCTCACATTATTATTGTATGTAATGCGTAGTTTAAAGGTGGGTATAGATATTATTTATTAATAATAATAATAATAATACAGCGAAACTTATTCAGGCTGCATTGTGTGATTATCTAAACCTTTTTTTTTACAAACTGAATATGTGAATGTTTAAGACTTAATTTTACAGTTAGGAAATCAGGAAAAAAATGCTTATATATATATATATATATATATATATATATATATATATATATATATATACAACTGTATCTATATATTGTAGACATATTTAATAGTCCAAATGTAGGTTGGACTTGAGAAAAGGGCAATGCCCTAAAAGAGCATTTTAGGCTCAAACTGTTACTACATACCTACTACGTTTAGGAGATATCCAAAGAGTTTACCCTTTTTAGTTATTACCTTTTATATTATAACTGTTTATACCCTTTCTTTTATATATTAAAACACCTTTGAATCTTGAGAGAGATTGGTTTATTCATGGGGGTGTGTACAGCCTATCTCGTATGCTATTGGCTGCTGTGTTATCTTCGAGACGCCCCCTTCTGCCCAAACGTTTCAAAGGGAATTAAATTGATGTATCAAATCGCGACTCGCAGTCTGTTGACATGACTCTCTCTCTCTCTCTCTCTCTCTCAACCCCACGATGCGGAACAAGTCAAAACTATAAAAACTGCTGGATGTGCTTTAAAAATGGCGCCTGACCCTTTCTCCAGTCAACAAAACTGGTGTCCTGCTTGACAACACGTGTCTGAGCCAATCAGGTGACAGTGACGTAAGTAGGGCTCGGTTAAGGACGGGGTGCGAGATTCTTTGGCTAAGATATTAAAAGCGAGACTGTGAGGACCTGTGCGATGCAGCCAGGTACCTAGGGTACGAAGGGTGATGGCTTGTGCGCATGCGTACTTTACTTTTACCGGAGGCAGTTTCACTAAGTTACAATAAGTTACACTATAAAAGTTTGATCTTGGCGAAAAAATATAGAAAGTACGCTAAATGCCCAAATGGAAAGATGAGTGCTGAGTGCATAACATAACGAACAGCACTGGCACCGGCTCCTTTAAGGCGTGAACCCAATCGTGAGGCTCTGTGGGCGGGGTTTCGTCTTCCATGGCTCCTTCTTCTTGCTGCAGAGGGAATCTGTGTGTGTGTGCAGCGCGTTATCGAGGCTCTCTAGTCGGATCGCCCAGGATGTGGGGCGCAAGATCTCATTCTGCTCAGAGCCGTGCTGATGGAAATACATTTGGGGGAAACGATCTGTACAGAACTCGTTCGTTATTGTTTCCTGAATGTGGCCGTTAGAGGTGATTATGGCTTGATCAGTGTGTGAAACGCTGCACGGCAGTTTATTCGCCCCCGCTTTTAGGGCGCTCGTGAGAGGGTTTCTTTTCATTCTGCCTGGATCGCGAAAAATGCTTGAAACATTGTCAAGATGGCAGCTGTACACGGAGACTATGTTACTATTATAATGGTGTGTTTCGGGTCTCCGTGATGTTACTTGTAAACTGTGGCAGCTAGTGAAAACGATATCCGTGTGTAATTGGCTACATCGGGAGCTTGCTTTGATCTCGTTACTCCCTTGTGTGACTGCATTCAGCGATTCTAACCTGGATTCGTAACTAAATTAAATGCAAATTGCACAACAGGACACGTGGAGATTAGTCGGAAGGCTGAAGAGAAGTGTTTATAGCCACTGGTGCAAAACTAAAATCCAGTTGATGCATCCAAGTGCAACTTTACATTCATGATCTGTCCGGAGTTAGACAATGAGCACGTCTTGCATTAGTGTTGGACTGCCACAAGAGCCAAATGTTACATTAGAACCGTCCTGCACTTCGAGATCCGTCCATTGATGGAATGCGGGACTCGGACCGCGGCGGAACTGTGTCGAAGACCGTAAGCGCACGAAGTGTTCATCGGGGGGAAACATGGCACAGGCTAGTGGCGAGGAGAAGAAACCTCCCACAGGAAACGTTGACATAGATCCAGACTTCGAGCCGCAGAAAAGGCCGAGGTCCTGCACATGGCCTCTTCCTCGACCGGAGTGCAACACCGGGAAGCCCGAACCGAGCGAGGCGGACATTATTCCCGAGGAGGAGGACGACGACGACAGCGGCCCTGATCCCCGTGTGGACAGCACCGACACACACACCGGAGAGCAAACGAGCTACACACGAGCCAAACAGAGCCACAGCTATGATCCTCCAACATTAAATACAACTTGTAATGACAAGGACAGTGACGGCTCTCGATCTCCCGGCAGCTCCCAAGCCCTGGCCCCTGCAGCGTCTGACTCGGGCATCACCACGCTCTCACTCCAGCAGCCCAGAAAATCATCCGCACGCAGAAATGCATGGGGAAATTACTCCTATGCTGATTTAATCACCCAGGCCATCGAGAGCTCCCCTGAGAAAAGGCTGACTTTGGCTCAGATCTATGATTGGATGGTCAGATCTGTGCCATACTTCAAGGACAAAGGTGACAGCAACAGCTCTGCGGGCTGGAAGGTAATAGAATAATAATAATAAATAATAAAAATCTTAATAATAATAATTGGCAGTATGCCTTAACCATAAGCCTAAAGAATCAATATTTAAAGGTCCCAGTGAGTTCACAGATGAAAAATTAGTAATGTGGTTGTGGGCTTTGATGATTAAATGGGTGATGTCAGGGATACGCCAAAGGGTGTACTACTAACCAGAGATAAATACAGCACGGTTGCAAATGATAAAACCCTCCTCAGACTACATTTTTTTGATCAGAGCCTATCTCTTGGCAGCATAAGCTTTTTTTTTTTTTCTTCTTTTTTTCCCCCCAAAACCTATGCGAACAATATCTTCAGTAAATATTGCCAGTTGTTTTATGAGAAAAAGGGTATGTTTGATCTTCCAGATGAAGCATGCATTAACAGCAGGACTATGGTCTTGACCTTAATTCATTTCTTTGCCTTGATTGTCACTGCACAAAAAAAAAGAAGAAAAAAGTGATCAACAAAATATTGGAGCCCCTGTCCATGATTCATACCTCCCTCATATGAGTTCATCAACATAATTTGATGTAGCTGCAAATATAGCATTTATAATAAATATCTTACCATATTAATGACCCACTGGAGCTGAGCAGACAAGTCAAATATAATTCTTTATTATGTTATCACACTTATATTGGCCAGAGATATTGCATTCCCAGTTTAAGTTTCCATAGGTGCCAGTCTTCCTGTAATAAGCAGGATTGTGCAATAATTGTGTACGTTATTTTATACTTTCTTTGTTTAGCATAGTTTATGGAACAAATTAAGCTAAATAATAAAACAAACAATAAGCAAATCCATTGAAATCATTGAAAATAAACCTGCAGGAAAAGGAAAGAGAAGTTGTAAGATGATGGATGAATGCCTTCCTAGATTTTAGCTTGAGTAAACCATGTAAAGGCAAACTGTAAAGTGATAATGCATATTTTCCATCCATTTTGTCCAATTCTGATCAAATTAAACCCTAACAGCCTAAAATATGCCACAAAGACAAATATTACTGCAACATCCCCCAGTTAAATATTTTGTAGTTTGTTTGATGTAAATGAACAAAAGCATGAATATATAGAACCATGCAGAGAACGTGTTAAATTTTTTTTTTTGGTGCAGAAATCTTTTCACTCCTCTTTTTAAGCAGCTCTTGTATAAATATTAGGAAACTTCAGTGTCATACTCATAAGGGAGATGTTGTCAATATTACAGCAACATAATATTCCAAATGAACTATGTACGGATGATGAAATTTAAATCAATAGAAAAAGATTACACACACTGGGGTATGGTTAAGTGTGTCGCATCATCTTGTGGTACAGAGATCTTGCATCTGTCTGCATAGGAGTTAGGGAGGGGAAAAAAGAGTGTTTAATTTGATACAGGATTTTCACTGGCTGCTCGGTCCCCACCTCCACTTCCTATTGGCTTGAGGCTTGAGCATAAGAATCAATCGGCTGACTGGAAACTATGTAGGTCAGTGTGTAGCAGAATGTGAGGAGCTTGGTGTTTGACAGCTAGCTTTGTGTAGTCTGGCAGTACTCCAGTGCTCTTCTGAACAAGGACATGAGCATGGCTTCAGGAGGACGGCACAGGAAGCACAGAATATTGCACCTTGTTATTAGCCTTGTTATTTATAAAAGAATAGTCTGTGATCAGAGTATTATAGTCTGAGGAATGCTAATTTGCACATGCTTTAAAATTGTATTTTAAATAGTATGGGTTATCGTTTATAAGAGATCACAAATTCAGGCTAGAAGATGTTTTTGTATGCAGTAAAAATTCATCATTAAGAAAAAGCAAAGCATTTGTGACTGCTGAGTGAGTAAGAGGAGCAGTAAAGCATTCTGCACATTTTTGTGGTCAGGTCTTTTATTTAAAAGGCTGCAGAATATGTATACCCAAATAAGGTTTCTTAAGACCCTTATTTATCCACTAGATATACCTGAACTTGAGCTTATAATAATAAAATGAGCTTTACATAAGTACTGAATTGACCGGACTCATTAACTACAGAGAATCTTGAGTCCAACTTAATAGCATTATGTATTTAACAGCTTCTAATATAGAGCCCTCAATATCGATGATTCGCGTAGATTATTCATCCAAGAATAAGCCCCGGTGGACATTAAGCTTTGATAATTGTTACTCAGTATATTATTATTATTATTATTATTATTTTAACATATTGAGTATTTTAATTCAGGGATTTTTTTTTCTTCAACAGAACTCCATACGACACAACCTGTCTCTCCACAGTCGGTTTGTCAGAGTGCAAAATGAAGGAACAGGCAAGAGTTCATGGTGGATGGTCAACCCAGACGGTGGTAAAGGTGGCAAAGTACCCCGAAGACGTGCTGTTTCTATGGACAATAGCAATAAGCTAATTAAGAGTGCCCGTGGTCGTGCTGCTAAGAAGAAAGCTGCTCTCCAGGCTGCGCAGGATGGAAGCTCAGAGAGCTCCTCCAGTCTATCCAAATGGACTGGGAGTCCCACATCCCGCAGCAGCGATGAACTAGATGCATGGACAGACTTCCGCTCCCGCACTAATTCCAATGCCAGCACCATAAGTGGAAGACTGTCCCCTATCTTGGCCAACTTGGAAGTGGACGAAGTTGCTGATGATGATTCTCCGCTGTCTCCCATGTTGTACTCTAGTCCCAGCAGCATGTCTCCTTCCACTGGCCTGACCGAGCTGCCCCGCCTTGCCGATCTTGCAGGTACTATGAACCTCAATGATGGCCTCTCGGACAACCTAATGGATGACCTGCTTGATAACATCAGTTTAACAGCTTCACAATCTCCAGGCCAAGATGACAATAGTGCCAGTGAACAGGGAAGCCCAGTGTTTACCTTCAGCTGTTCTAGCAGCAGTCTTGGGGTTCCCAACACCATGTTTAGTCCATTGTCTGTAACCGGCCTCCGTCAGTCCCCCATGCAAACGATTCAGGAGAACAAGCAGGCCACCTTTACTTGTGGTTCCCATTTTGGGAAGCAAAATTTACAGGATATGCTCAGCTCTGAGCCTCATAACCACAGTGATGTCCTACTGACCCAGTCAGACCCGTTGATGTCACAAGCCAGTGCCTCCATCCCATGTCAGAGCTCTCGTCGTAGTGGACAAGCTGGGCCTGGAGGGCAAGTGGGACTCAAGAAGGTCTCACTGTCTGGATGGCGAGTGAATGGGGTCTTGGAGTCAGACTACCAAAGCCTGATCAAACAGCATCTTCAAGAGTCTCCGTCCAGGAGCACATCTATGCAGCTCAGCTCATCTGATTCCTTGTTGTCAGGTCTTAATGGTACCATGCCCTGTGTACAGTCATCAACTCAGGATCGATTCTCCACTGATCTTGATCTTGAAGATTTCAGCAGTAATCTTGATTGTGACATGGACACCATTATGCGGAACGACCTGATGGACGCAGATGACTTGGAGTTCAGCTTTGATTCTTATCTCTTTTTCCATCAAAATACGAATCTAAATTCAGGGAGTATGTCAAATACCAAACAAACCTCATCCCAAAGCTGGGTACCAAGTTGATCAGCTCAACACATGGAATGTAGTGATCGGGCAGAGCAAAGCTTTATAAACTGTCCCCAGCTTTTAAACGCTGTCCTGTATGAAGGACATGTATATTAATCTGAGAACTACAGATTACAGTCAGCTGAACTACATTCACTATCACTTTTAAATGGCCTAATTGTTTTGTCAGCAAAAGTAGTGAATTGTGATGGACACAGGCCTATATATGATGAATTTCATGAAATCGATTTTGTAGTTTGAAAACAAGAAGTTTGAAGGTCGGAAAGAACTGAACTAAAGAAAACTAAGGAATCTGGAACCATTTTTGTTTTGTTTTTTTTAGTTAATAAAAATGGAATCCCTAAATCAATTTAAAGAAGAAGGTCTAGACGAGTATTTCACTGATATCTTTAGATTGTGTGTAACCTTAGTTTAGCAGGTGATGTTTATATTGCTGGTTCTTACATCGATAGACACGCATTCTGCCAAAATATTAATCATTTAATAGACCATTTGGGCTTTTTACACCATAGACTAGAAAATGGTACTTTTTTGTCTTCAGAAGTGATATGGGAATGTCTTGTGCAGCCTTTATATTAATCTGTAAATTAGAAAAAGGGAAGAAAATGAATTGTGATGTATCCATTACTCCTTTCACAGAACAGTGAAATAAGACCAGCTAATGAGCTATTAAATGTGATGTTTAAACATTTGTTCCTTCTCTGGTGCAAGGCATTGATGAGCTTTTAAACTGTCAAGAGGTGCATTTTACTGTACTTGATCCTACCAACGTTCTGTCACTTCCATCCTCACTTCACCTGAATGACTAAACATCTTAAAGTAGATTTCTGTGATGTGTACACTAAAATGTTTAGCATATTTATTCTAGAGGTAAGAATCTTAAATACTTACAGAATATTAGAACATGAATTGCCACTACATTTTGTGTATAGCTGCAAAACCACCATTTATAAGCTTTTAGGACTACAATGGCACACTTTTTGCCTTTGTACATATCTGCACACTCCGTGGTGCTCTAAAGAGCATTGTTTTTGCTCTTCTGGCAATATGCAGCAAGGATCTTCATTTTGCATGCAGGAAGCCCCATTTTAGTATTATAGCTGCAATCAATGTAAGTTAGTTTGCTTGAACAGACTGTATTTTCCGTTGTCGCACATACAAAGCAAATTAGCTTACTGGGAGCTTACTATTTTGTATGTTTAGGAGTAGTGCCATTCAGAGACCCCTGTCACTTGGCAAACTTGCAAGTGTTGCTTTATCATGATAGAATTGAACTTTCTACCCAAAATTTCAACATCTCCAGCACCAATGTGCAATCATTTTTTAAGTTCATTGAGTAATGTTGAGTTAGGGTGGTCTTCATTGTTTACATCAATCCATTGTGCTAATAAACCCAAGAGTATTGTACATTGCTGTCCTGATGATGGGATATTTATTTCTAAATTTTTTAACTTGGAAAATGTGTCCTGACTTCATGGTATCATTAAGGCATCACTAGGGATTGCATCAAAGTTTTATGTATCACATGCCCTATATACCATGACTGGCTATATTAAACCTATTTACAAACAGATGAGTTAGCAATGTACATTGGATATTTTAAGTAGTAGATTGGGATGGGGTTGTGCATGTAAATAAAGCTTTGCACAGTACTTTGATTGTCTCGGGTCCTTGTTGTCTTTTTATATATACACTCACCTAAAGGATTATTAGGAACACCATACTAATACGGTGTTTGACCCCATTTTGCCTTCAGAACTGCCTTAATTCTACATGGCATTGATTCAACAAGGTGCTGAAAGCATTCTTTAGAAACGTTGGCCCATATTGATAGGATTCCATCTTGCAGTTGATGGAGATTTTGATGCACATCCAGGGCACGAAGCTCCCGTTTCACCACATCCCAAAGATGCTCTATTGGGTTGAGATCTGGTGACTGTGGGGGCCATTTTAGTACAGTCAACTCATTTCTCATGTTCAAGAAACCAATTTGAAATGATTCGACCTTTGTGACATGGTGCATTATCCTGCTGGTAGTAGTACATGGTGGTCATAAAGGGATGGACATGGTCAGAAACAATGCTCAGGTAGGCCGTGGCATTTAAACAATGCCCAATTGGCACTAAGGGGCCTAAAGTGTGCCAAGAAAAGATCCCCCACACCATTACACCACCACCACCAGCCTGCACAGTGGTAACAAGGCATGATGGATCCATGTCCTCATTCTGTTTACGCCAAATTCTGACTCTAACATAATGTCTCAACAGAAATCGAGGGTCATCAGACCAGGCAACATTTTTCCAGTCTTCAACTGTCCAATTTTGGTGAGCTCGTGCAAATTGTAGCCTCTTTTACCTTTTTGTAGTGGAGATGAGTGGTACCCAGTGGGGTCTTCTGTTATTGTAGCCCATCCGCCTCAAGGTTGTGTGTGTTGTGGCTTCACAAATGCTTTGCTGCATACCTCGGTTGTAACGAGTGGTTATTTCAGTCAAAGTTGCTCTTCTATCAGCTTGAATCAGTCGGCCCATTCTCCTCTGACCTCTAGCATCAACAAGGCATTTTCGCCCACAGGACTGCCGCATACTGGATGTTTTTCCCTTTTCACACCATTTTTTGTAAACCCTAGAAATGGTTGTGCGTGAAAATCCCAGTAACTGAGCAGATTGTGAAATACTCAGACCGACCCGTCTGGCACCAACAACCATGCCACGCTCAAAATTGCTTAAATCATCTTTGTTTCCCATTCTGACATTCAGTTTGGAGTTCAGGAGATTGTCTTGGCCAGGACCGATTTACGCTTGGGTTAATTGCGTAAACATAAACATTACATCTACTACTACTAATAAGAAGTTGCGTAAATGTTTTATTGAACTTATCTCTACCTGCTCGTACCACATTTAAAAGATACTAATAAAGCAGCTTCTAGATATTTAACTTGTGTACTCTAAGGATCAAAGCCTAGTCTTCAACATTATTACCAAACCAAAATCACACAGGTCATTTGCAATGTTACTCTGACCATCAAAACCTCTCTAATATTTTAGTTGATATTTGATTCTGCTTTTCTCCTTTTTCCATAAAATACTATCTTGTTACTATATTAAATCTTTGCCCCACAACCCCAATGGAAGGGAACTGAATAAATGAATGAATAAATGAATGAAGTGCAGTATCACTGGCTTGTAAATGATTATATTTTGCTGTTTCACACGTGTGCGCTTATTTGACATTCCTCTTGGGAGGGAAAGTGTCTCCATTCCTAGTGACAGTAGATATAATATGTTTTATATGTCCTTGTGCACTGATTGGTTAGCGCCTAAGTGATGAGTTCTCATTGGGTATAGGTTACCTTTGTTGTGAACCAATCAGCTGGTCTGTATCCAAGTGAATTTGGGATGTGGAGCTATTTAAGGACACACTGGAGGGAAAATGTCTGATATTTGATTTGAATCATCATTAAAAAAAAAAGTTATTTTACAATCCATCACAGGTCAAGTGACTTAAAAGAGTGGACTTTAATTGTTTTCTGTTTGTCGTGTGTTGATCTATTGCTATGTCCTTTATGTGAATTGACTATTAAACAACAGACCAAAATGTATCATCATTATTATTCATAATAATAATAGTAATGTATGCTACTTTAAATTTGTAAAATATTGATATTTGTAAACATACAAGGATACACCCAAACTACATTGTAGCTACAGAGGCTAGTAATCTACATTTTAATGTTACAAACTTGTCTTATAATTTGTTTTGTTATGATGAATTCATTTTAATTTGTTCATATTTGCTTTGCAGCCCTTTGAATACTTGGAATACATTTTCTATCGAGGTACTCTGAAGCGAGCAAACAGTGAACTGACTGTAAGACGCAGGCTCACAGCAGCTATTAGTGTCGCCTTAGGTCATGTGTCGCTTAGTGAAATGAATGACGTGTGATGAAATAACAGAATAGATATCGCCATCTGCTGTTAGAAAACAGTATAGCAATTCCCAAGCCTATTTTATCTCTAACCTATCTATAATCCATTTAATTTATATATATATATATATATATATATATATATATATATATATATATATATATATATGTGTGTGTGTGTATATATATATATATATATATATATATATTTTTTTTTTTTAATTAACATTTTTAAAATACATTTTATTTTCTGAAGTCAATAACCCTAACTATTTTGTTTGGGAATCCAATATGAACAGACTAAGGTCAAATATAAATATATACTTAAAAAATTATGAAAAAAGTACTGTACTATACATTGCATTATTAAACAGTGGTAACAATAATTTCATAAGGAGATGATGATGATAAGAGACTTCTTCATGGAGTACTGGAATTATGTTATTCAGAAAAGCTATACTTATGGAAATTATTATAATGCTTTTGTTGTTTTCACTGAAAATTATGAACCTCCTCTTGATAATATGCATATGTAAATCACTTTCACTATAGGTTTTTCGGGGGCGTGAAGCCTATCCCAGGCATGAGGCGGGGCAGGGTGCCAATCTATTGCAGGGCACATACGCACACTCACATGCTCATTCACACACTTAACCCAATCTGCATGTCTTTGGACTGTGGGAGGAAACCAGAATAAACCTACCAAGCACAAGGAGAACACGTAAATTTCATGCACACAGATCCGAGGAGGGACCTGAACCCGCACCACGATGATGATCAGAAACAAATTTTTATTCCACACAACTCATCCCAGTCAGCATACAACATTTTAAAATTTATGCTATACATATATATTTATTTATTTAATAATTTTAATACAGCCCCCAAACCTACTACCCGATCACAGGAGGTTACCCTCATCTGAATACTGAACTACTTTGCATGACTGATTGTAATACGTGTCCATGTTAATGCAGTACATTAGATGTGTGCTATTGTAAAGTGTTGCCACCATCCATGTTGTGCTTTTAGTCATTTTAAAACTGTGCATTCCTGTGTTTGGATAAGTACTTTAGAATCTGCTCTGTGCTTTGGTCTGCATTTAGGGTTGAAGATTAACCTAACACTGTGAGACTGCTCTGCCTCACATAACCCAGTTTTGGGATTTTTTGGAATTGGAATTAATTTAACTAGATGCAATCCTGTCTTTCAATGTTCAAAGCACCGTTCCATTCAAGTGACCACTCAGTATAACACCTACCTGAAAACTAGAAGTAACACATTTGCAGTGGTTATACTGTAGTGATTTTCATCACAGCTAAAAGTCACAAAGATAAAATCCATAAACCCTTATCAAATGTCATACAGTGCAATACATATGTTAGATTAAATTTAAAGGGGAATTTCACATAGACATTAAAGACATTTTAGCCTCATCCAAGTCAACAAGAGTTGCCCGCAGATTGACAGATTGAAGTGCTTGTGTTATAAAATACTGTAGCGGAGAACATTTATAATGCATCAACATTTAGCATTTCGCCATGAAAGTATGCATGTTTGCATTGCAGGCTTGTTGCCAAACTCTTCAGCAGACACATCAGCTCTCCAGATCTCTTAGCTAGAGAGCATTGATCCCACAGGGAGCCCCACACTTTTCAAGCTCCAATGGTGAACTGATCCTCACTGCTGATTAAGAAGCACCAGGAAACATCAGGGGAAAAGGGTAATTTCACTCAGTGTCCTGTTCAGCCTAGCAGCAGCATGAGTAGGTGTGTTTAGATATATTTGGGACTACAAAGCTCTGACTTAAGTTGGAACATTTTGGAACACAGTGATGAGCCACAGCTTGTCATATGAAGTCAATTTCCTCTGCTTCAGCCGGTCTTGTCTAGAGCTGCCCGGTCTGTTCAAGTGCTCCAGTTACAAAAATGCACGAACTCCATATAAATTACCCACAGATACAGTGATCTACGGCTTCACTCAGTTGTTAGGTTCATACCCCAATAGTCCCAGAAAAGTGAAATTTCAGACTGAGAGTTGAGTCCTCTCTTGGTGGTGGAGGGCAGGTCAGTTTTTATTCCCGTTGATCACTTTCTTCCCAGCACATTAAGCGGCCCCCATAATACTGCTTAAGAAACAGGTAAAAAAAAAAAGGGCTGGTCAGCTTTTTCTGTCTCTGAGCATTCATGTGATATCTTTCAACATTCCACATTAATAGCTATAATGCAACACCTGTAGATTTCGGCATACAGCTAATGTTACTGATGGAATCTCAAAGTACTTCAGTTCCTGTAAAAGTCCATCAGTGTGTGGAGGATATTTTAAACAGATGAATACGAGATGTGATCTTCTTTTCATGCTTGGTCATTGTATGAATTGCTCATCACATATTTTCAGTTTGCTGTTCAGGGGAATTTTGAGGAATGTGCAATCTATCCCTTCCTCGTGCATGGGCTCACGGGCACCCATGATTGGCTAGGGTCAGAGTATAGCGTATAGAGCAGTCAGTTTTGCTCCCAATTTCTGTATTTCTTTTCTCTTGTGCTACACAGGAGCTAAATTATTACTTTTTCAGGACTTTTTCATTACTTTTTATCTCCAGGACAACACTAATTTGTGTTCAGGGTCTAAACACAAAATAAACATGACAAATATGAGAGACCAGTATAAAATGAACAGAATAAGGTTGTTAGTTTTGGAATACTTTTTTTTCTTTTCTCTTAATCAGATGTGTAACAGAAATGCATGCGTTTAATTTGGTGCATGATAAATGTTCATGCCAATGTATAATAGGATGGAGATTTAGTACCTGAGTATGGAAGCTCTGGCTCAGCAGATGGGAAAGAAACAGTAGTATGAGGCTTGGCTGGCAGACACCCAGGACAACCAAGCTGTTCAACCCCCTCTAGCAGCCATGGAGGATGACATCAAGACATGGCAGATAGAGACATTATATTTTAACTACTTCTTTTTTTTTTCATTTAATTGACCATCTTTTCATTACTTTAAGCCTTTCTTTCTTCAACATGATTGTAAGTAGGATGGCATTGCGTACATGTGCTCTTCTGTTTGTTTGTGTGGAGCAGCTTAAAAAGGACAGACCTAATTAGAGGAAGATAAACAGGGAAACGAATGTGGTGATGTCATAGCCACCCCAGCATGACACGGCTCTTCCCACAGGTATGCCACACACTGTTATACTCTGCAAACTCATCAGAATGCAGTGCCCTCTGCGGGAGGCTGGGAAATGAGCCTGGTTTTCACAAAAAGGACAGTCTACAGTTTGAGAATGTCCATCCAGAAGCATGTGGTCAACCGCCTAAATGTCCATATGCTTCAGAGATTTCTCAGTGTGTTCAGAATCTGGACACAAGATAAACATGACCATTTTAAAAGATTGTTTAAGGTTAATTGGTAAATTATTTAATATGTAAATATACTTGTTGAGCCGGTGGGTCTTCATAAAACATATTTGTCTCTAGAAAGGCCACAGTGCAGTCGGTGTACAGAGACACAATTAAAAGAGATGGTTGAGGTTGTTTACTAAAGCTGAAAGAATAGCAGCAATGCGTGCCAGCTTCATCGTGAATGTACAAAGTGGACGACAGCCTAGCCAGACCTCCAGCACTGGGGCAACACTGTTTAAACTCTCCTCCCCATCAGGTACTGACAGTGTCATTTACTGTATCTTTCATCAAGCTGCACATTCTATATATCTACAGTAATGCTAAAAAAGATAGTAGCCCCCTCCTTTAATTCTATCTGTTTTTTGATTCTATTTGTAGAATGTTGAACTCCAAATTATGGAAATGGTTTTAGAAATGCGTTCCAAATTGATATGCAGCACCAATTGCTTCTCTAAGACCATCGCCTATGTCTTCTTGCTTCCCTCTTGGCATTGTGTTAACACACACATGAATGCTTCAGACCAGCAAACTGCCAAAACTTCCGCTTTTATAGAGGTTAAATCCTGTGGCAGCAGTAAGGGATACTGAGTATTGCCCACATTTTATTTTTGGCTTCATTATTGTTAAATAAATAATGGCACAGTGAAAAAATGTACATGATGATGTTTGTCTGAGGTTGCTTTTGCCTAGGATGTGTGACTATCAGATGATTTTTACTATGTTTTTTTCCCTAGTTAAACAAAATATATAGAATTAAAAGAGGGAATACTAACTTTTTTAACTTGACTGTATATGTTCCTAGTTCTCCTGCAAAATAAAAGGCACTGTCCTCTAGAAGAGATAGTACAAGAAATACAGTACATAGCCAAAAGTATGTGGACACCTTTCCATTACACCAATATGTGTTTTTGATAATGTCTGAAAAGGCTTGTCATGTAGAGCGCATTCCAGGTATGTCTTTACGGACATTGCTTCGTGGACAGCGGCACTGTCGTGCTGGAACATGTTTGGGTCCTTTAGTTTCATTGAAGGAAATTCATAATGCTGTAATGTACTACTTAAAATGAATAATTTTTTTTATGAATTAACAGGTAATTTTACTTACTTTTGACCAAGAAAAATGACACGGTTAACATCTTTATTGAAACTATACCTGAATGAGAGGCAAAAGAGAAAAAAAAAAATGAAATACAGGTTTATCAAATTACATTGAAAAAAAAAAAAAAAAAACTACATCCTAATCCCTAAAAAGTCTACAGATCTTTTAATGTTAAATCAGTAGATGAGAGGTAGGATTCGATAGGTTAGAATGCCACATCTTAGCTGAACATGACTGGTTTAAATTTTTTGTGGCAATTCACAGAGCTTGCAGTACCACAAACATGCTATTGCAATTAATTCCAGCACCTTAGATCATAAATAAAGGTAGGCTTTCATTATTGTTATGTAATTTTATATGCATCTAGTTCGACATGTGAGCCATATAGTTGGTGAAATTTGCTTAAAACCTTCATATTTAGCCCAACTCATGCTGATAAATTTGATAAAGGGGCAAGACTTGTCAACAGTTGTGCTAAATTGGGTTTGCTCCTTAAACAGTCATTAAAGCTCTATCTTCCACGTTTTACAATTATAGCTGATAAATAGAATCATTTGTTCCATCAGCACTAGCAGTTATGATAAATCTTAGTTTGTTTCACTTTGTCCTTAACTCTGTGGAGCAAGACCTGTGGTATAAAGGTACGAGACTGTACCTGCCTGTATCTGAAAAGTCTGTCCTTGGATCTGAGTGCTTGGGATCTGCTCACTGGTCTGGCTGATGGAGATCGGCTGGCCGGCCTGGCTGCTGATATGGATAGTACCTGTGTGACTCTGATTGTGCTGCTCTCTAGGAGGCTCTTGTGTAGCAGAAAGCTGAGGCATGGCCTGCTGGATCACCTGTAGTTGCTGAAGGGGCCGTGAGCTAATTTGCAGCTGTTGTGGAGCTCCGTGCTGAACCTGAAAGTGCTCCATTGCTTCTTTAGTCAGAGTGATGACGTGCATCTGCTCAGCTTGCTCGCTACTCACCTGACCTTCGACTACACTGATTGTCTGGATTTGTGCACTGGGGTCTAGTTCGTCCTGAGTGACCAGAGCCACGTTCTGGATATGGGCAGAGGGATGAGTGAGTAGGGTGAGGCTGGAATGGGTCGGGCCTGCTGCTGCCAGTTCCTCTGGACCGTTCTCTGTAGTGATGATATTAAGGCTGCCCGGCTTCTGGCCTGCCACCAGGTTAATATTGTCCATTTCAGTTGTAACCACTAACTGGATCTCCTGCTCTGAATGGGTGGGGAGCTGGTATTGCTGAAGCTCCAGGACATTGTGCATCTTCTCATTCCCATCCATGGCCTCCACCGTGGTTAGCTGGGTGTCTTCCACCTCTGTCCGCTCTTTTTCGTGAGTTTTAGTATGTGCTTTTAGATTGTCCAGACGGGTGAAAGAAAGACTACACACGGAGCACATATAGGGCTTTTTCCCTGTGTGAGAGGCGACATGCCGTCTTTTAGCACTAGGATCAGAGAAGGACTTGCTGCAAATGTTGCACACATACGGCTTTTCTCCTCTAAACAAGACAATATCAGGAGTAAGTAACACGTCAAAATCATCACACACCAACATTAATACTCATTGCTTCCCAACCCTGGTCATTGAGGACCCCGAGCCTTGCACGATTTAGTGTTTTCCAGCTTTACCACACTCTATTCAATAATGTGTGCTGGAAGATGAAAAAAAAAAAAAAAAAAAAAAATGTGCAGAGCAGGGGGTCTTCCAGGAGCAAGGTTGGAAATTACTGCTGTAGCTGATCCAGTAATCTCCAAAGAATAAAGAGGACAGCCTACCTGTGAATTCTGATGTGTGTCTGCAATGTGCTCTTGGCAGTAAAACACTTTCCACAAATCTCACATGTAAAAGGTTTCTCACCTAAAACATCAAATGAACAGAGTCTAAATGTGAAATTCATCTCTAAATCAACTGGCAGTTGTTAGCCAGACTCTGACGAAGCGTTTGTGCTTTAGGACTCTCACTCACTCACTCATGTTCTATACCGCTTTATCCTGTATACATGGTCACAAGGGCCCTGGAGCCTATCCCAGGAGACTTAGAGAATGAGGCAGGGTACACCCTGGACAGGGTGCCAATCCATCGCAGGGCACACACACATACTCACAGGCTTATTTACATATGATGAGTAATTTGGGAACGCCTGGGACTGTGGGAGGAAACCGGAGTATCCAGTTTTTTTTTGTTATTTTTTTGGAAGCATGGGGAGAACATGCAAACTCCAGGCACAAAGACTCGGGGAGGGAATCGAAAAGTGAGATAGAATTGAGAGGAATGATTTAAAGACACAATGATTTCCTGTACACCTTTACACAGTTCAAGGTGAGAAGTTACCACTTATACTGTATGTGAAATAACATATGTCACATATTTTTGTTTGGAAGCTTAACCAGAGTATCCATAAGATATATGATCCCCATTGTCATGTTACCTGTGTGTGTTCTTAAATGCTTCTTTAGTTGTGCTGTATCCTTAAACTTGTGGTGACAATGTGCACATTCAGGTAATGCTTTTCCGCTATGAACCCGGTAATGACTATTTAACTGTCTCTTCTGGCTGTAGGTTTTTCCGCACTGATCACAGCTAAAAGATTTCTTTTCTAAAAAAGAAAATAGAGATATATCAAAATATGTCACAGGAACTAGAATGTAACTGCTATAAAAATGAAAAATGCATGGTAATGAAAAATTTCCAGCAGCTTTCCATACCTGCATGCAAGTTCATATGTTCTTGCAGGGAGTGCTTTGTGGAGAGGGCTTTAGAGCAAATGCTGCACACAAATGGCTTTTCTCCAGTGTGCATCCGCTGATGAACTAAAAGGGTATGTTTCTGTGTAAAACAGTTCCCACAAACATGGCACCGGAAGGGTTTTTCTCCTTTACAAGAATAAGAAAAGAAAAATTCATCATAGAGAACCATTTAATGTAAACATGCATCACTGACTGAAACCATTAAACTCTATTTACATATTTACCTGTATGAGTTCGCTGATGTATTTTCAAAAACAAATGGTTTTTAAAAACTTTGCTGCACTCATCACAACGAGGTTCTGTGGCTGGGTATTTCCTCTTCCTGCCCCTCTTTCCCAGCACTCTTCCTTCACTAATTTCTTCTCCTAGCCTGTAGCTTTTTAGTTTCACTGGCTGCCTTATTCTGCGCTTGCCATGCCGAGGTCTGTCCTCGCTTGGGTCATAATCCGCATCGTCTGAGTCATTGGGAAGGGGATCAGAGTGGCATGTAGGTTCTATGGACTCTGGGGAGGCCGAAGGTAAATCCACTGTAGCTTTATCAGATTCATTGTGAAGTCTGGTCTCTTGAGGCAGTAGTACCAAGTCTGGTACTGAATGATTAGTGTTTTTCCTTGGCCGTCCCCTTTTGCGTTTGGTTTCATTTGTGCTCGCATCACTATCACGTACTTCTGAGCAGACATTTGATGTTGAGGCTGCGCTCCTAAATTGCAAGTCTGCATGGGCTTTGACTAGCTCGCTTATTTCTAGCAAGCGAGCCATGTCAAGCAGCTGCTCAGTGCTGTTCTCGTCCACAGACGCATTGGCAGTGTAGATGAACTCAAGCACAGATGCGAAGGTCTTTGCTGCCATGCCATCCAACCTATATACAGTCTGGCAGGCCTGGTCTTCAGCAGTGAACATTAGGGAGAAATATTCACTGCTCGCAGCCAGAAGAGCCTTATGTGCTTTAAAATGCACATCTTCAACAATGAGGGTTATATCACAAAGCATTTGTCTTTTCCTCAGTGTGTCAAATTTATTAAGAATTGTATCCTTGTGTGATATCGAATGAAAGTTCAGCAAGTTGGGAGTTTGTGTTCGCTCTGACATTCTGCTTCGTGTAGCAATCTATAAAAATGACAAGGGAAAAAACAATTATGAACACAGAGACATTGTTGTGGTACAATATGCTTTCATTGCATGGTTGTCATCAACGTATAATAGATGGTCAGTGCCATATGGTTGTTATAGCACGTTATTAATGTTTTAATATTTGCCAAAAGCTATGATCAACCACAATATTATGACTGCCTGCCTAATATTGGCTTTTGCCACCATAACAGTGATGCGCCATGTTCATGCACCTTTCTATCACAACAAGCATTTACCTTTTCTTCAATTTGAGCTACACTCATGCTTCTTTTGGATCCGACTACACGGGCCAGTCTGTGCTCCCCAAGTGCATCAGTGAGCCTTGGCCACACATGACCTTGTCGTCAATTCACCGGTTTTCCTTCCTTGGATCACTTTGGGTAGGTCGTGACCACTGCAGACCAGGAACATCCCACAAGACCTGCACTTTTGGAGCTGCTCTGACCCAGTCATCTAGCCATCACAGTTTGGGCCTTGTCACTCAAATCCTTATCATCTTTAGGTAATAGGCCGCTACTGTGAGAAGGGCCAAATCAGGACAACTGGGTCTGAGCAACTCCAAAACTGCAGCTCTTGTGGGATGTTCCTGGTCTGCAGTGGTCAGGACAGGGTCATGGGTGGCCAAGGCTTATTGGTGCACATTGGGATTGAAGGCTGGTCTGTGTAGTCCAATTCAATTGCTGAAAGGGTTAATTCTGGTTCCAGTAGTTAGATGTCCGAACACACAGGTCACTACTGTTTTGTTGGCAAAAGGGGACCTACTCAATTAGGTGAGTGGTTATAATGTTATTGCTGATCAATGTATGTACAACATAAAACGATAAACATGCAACATGTACTGGTGAAATAAATGTGCGGCAGGGTTTTCACTAACTAGGTTAACAAGAAATGTGAGCTTGTTTCTTAAACACGTGCAGTTAGCATGCTCTGGGGCAGCTACAGACAACTCCCAGAACAACGAGACTCATAAATAAATCTCTCTTCCTTATTCTTTTCGCCCGTTATAACCGGTTTCTTGAGCCGCACTACCATGCCGAACAAATTATGTGTTTTTTATCCTGGTTAATTTTGCGTGTATTCTACATGTCTAGCAGAGTGGGATCGTCTCATCGTCTATTTCAAGGTGAGAACTCCAGCTGTCTTTGTCATACAGCACTGTCGCACTTCTCTTCTGCTACTTAGTTGCACTGCTAAAGCTGCAGCAGAGGAGAAGTCAGAACCCCAGCTGTCTTTTTTTTCATGCAGCAGTGTCTCAATTCTCTTCTGCCGTTTAGCAGTGCAGCTAGCTGACTGGCTATAATATGAACGCCATATCAACAAAGGCAAAACAAAGGCTTTCTGTTTTTGTCCTCGTGCACGTCGGAACACACTGCCATAACCAGGAGCTTTACACTGTAATGTGATATGCACTGACCCGTGTGTATTTATTTTTACACACATTAAGAACCTGTCAAGGACATTGCAGTAATCGTACATACAAAGCTTCCAGGACCTTACCTTAAACGGATCACGTCCACAGCCGTAATATCGCGAGATTTTGGCTCAAACTATTGCTTAAACAAATGAGACTGGTGCCCTCTTGTGGATATTTAAGGAAAAGGTGTGTTATTATTTAACGTTTAAGGTTTGTAAATTATATTTACTGTACACACTATATTGACAAACATTTTTGGCCAAACCAGCAATGACATTTCATAGCTCAAAATACATATATTCTTCAGTATGGAGATGACCCTTTTGCAGCTATGACAGCTTACTCTTTTTATTTTGTGGAGTGTTTCTGTGGGACTTCATGCCCATTCATTCTGTAGAGCGGTTATGAGGTCAGGGATTGATATTGAAGGCCTGGCTTGCAAGATCTGTTCCAGTTCACTCCAAAGGTGCTCGATTGAGGTCAGGATGGGCCATTTAGGATCTTCCACACCGAATCAAACAAATCTTTATAGTGTCAAATGTCTTTATGCTTGCTTTGTGCACTGGGACACAGTCATACTAGAACAATTCAATTCAATTCAATTTTATTTCTATAGCACTTTTAACAATGGTCATTGTCTCAAAGCAGCTTCACAGAAATGAAAAGAAAATGAAAAGAAGACTTATGGAAATGTATATATGTGTAAGAAAAATGTGTCTAGATAATGAGATTGTCCCTGATGAGCAAGCCAAGGGTGACGGCGACAGTGGCAAGGAAAAACTCCCTGAGATGGCAATAGGAAGAAACCTTGAGAGGAACCAGACTCAACAGGGAACCCATCCTCATCTGGGTGATAACAGATAACAGAAATTGTAGAACATCATGTGTGTTATGCAGATGAAAGTTCGATATAACAGAAGTTATTTAAATTAACACAAAGTCCAGTTCAGCTCAGGGACGAGTCAGCAGGTGCAGAGGGCAGATGAGGGTCTGGATCACTGGGAGCTCAGGAGCAGCATGTGTAGATCCAAACCAACATGAAGAAGAATTCAGCTGGAGCAGGTCCTTCTCTGGATGCCTCAGGAACCTCGCAGGGTTGGCCTCTGTCTACTGAAGCTGGCACAATCTCCAGATGCCTCGGGATGGGTGGAAAAATAAAGAGCAGGTGAAAAGAATTAGTGTGGTTGCCATTCACGATAGATGTACTGGAGTATGAGGTAAAGAAATTAATTATGTGTATGCCAGATTAAAGAGATGCGTCTTGAGTCTACTTTTAAATTGGGAAACTGTGTCTGAGCCCCGAACACTGTCAGGAAGGCTATTCCAAAGCTTTGGAGCTAAATATGAAAATGCCCTACCTCCTTTTGTAGATTTTGATATTCTGGGAACTACCAGTAGTCCGGAGTTTTCTGATCTTAAGGAGCGTGGTGGATTGTAACGTATCAGAAGACTGGTTAGGTATGTGGGAGCTAGACCGTTTAGAGCCTTGTACGTAAGTAATGCTATTTTGTAATTAATTCTAAACTGAACAGGTAGCCAGTGCAGGGATGATAATATTGGGTTATATGATCATATTTTCTGGATCTAGTGAGAACCCTGGCGGCTGCATTTTGGACTAACTGTAGCTTGTTAATTGAGGATGCAGGACAGTCACCCAGTAATGCATTACAGTAGTCCAGTCTGGAGGTCATGAATGCATGAACCAGCTTTTCTGCATCAGATACAGATAAAATGTTCCTAAGCTTGGCAATATTTCTAAGGTGGAAAAAGGATGTTTTTGTGATGTTGGAGATATGATTTTCAAAGGATAAGTTACTGTCTAATATTACACCCAGGTCTTTCACTGTCGAGCTGGTGGTAACAGTACATCCTTCTAAACGTAGGCTGAATTGTGAGAGCTGGTGTGAACTGGTTTTTGGGCCAATAAGTAATACCTCTGTCTTATCTGAATTTAGTAAAAGAAAATTATCGGTCATCCAATCTTTTATATCTTGAATACACTCAGTTAGTCTAGACAATTTGGGTATTTCATCTGGTTTTGTGGAAATGTATAACTGAGTATCATCAGCATAACAATGGAAACTAATCCCATGTCTTCTAATGATGTTACCCAAGGGAAGCATGTATATTGAGAACAGCAGAGGTCCTAAAACTGACCCTTGTGGCACCCCATATTTCACTGGCATTACACCAGACTGTTCTCCATTCAGATCTACAAAATGGAATCGATCAGACAGGTAGGATCTAAACCATTTTAAAGCCTGTCCCTGAATACCAATGTGATTTTGTAAGCGATCTATGAGAATATCATGATCTATAGTGTCGAATGCAGCACTAAGATCAAGTAAGACAAGAATTGAGATGCAGCCTTGGTCAGAAGCTAAAAACAAGTCATTTGCAATTTTAACTAGTGCAGTTTCTGTACTATGATGGGGCCTGAAACCTGACTGAAATTCCTCGAGGATATCGTTTTCCTGCAAGAATGTGCATATTTGGACTGATACTATCTTTTCTAATATCTTTGATATAAACGGAAGGTTTGAAATTGGTCTGTAATTTATTATATCATTTGGGTCTAAATTAGATTTTTTAAGAAGAGGCGTAATAACTGCCAACTTGAAAGGTTTAGGAACATGACCTAGATATAATGAAGAGTTGATAATGTTTAGAAGGGGCGCTCCAGTTATATTTATCACTTCTTTTAAAAGTCTAGTTGGGATTGGATCCAGCAAGCATGTTGTTGATTTAGCCGATGTGATAAGTTTATACAGCTCTTCCTGCCCTACACCTGTAAAGCATTGAAAATCTAATTGTGAAGCTTTAGACTGAACTGGATCATGAGATGTTGTTAGAGGTTGAATTTCCATTATTTTCTTCCTGATAATATCAATCTTTTCATTGAAGAAGTTCATGAAGTCTTCACTTCTAAGCTGTGATGGGATACTCCCTGCAGGCATCTTAGGGTTTATTAGGCTAGCCACTGTACTAAATAGGAACCTGGGATTGTTTTGGTTTCTTGCTATCAGTTGGCTCAGATGCTCGGCCCGAGCCGCTTTTAGAGCCCGTCTATAGCTGCACATACTACCTTTATACGCGATTCTAAAAACTTCTAATTTAGTTTTTCTCCATTTTCGTTCGAGGTTACGGGTTGCTCTCTTTAGGGCGCAAGTGTGACTATTGACAGTGTTTTATCTCTGACTTTTTTTAATCTGATGGGAGCAACAGTGTCTAATGTACTGGTAAAAATAGTGCCCATGCTGCTAGTCACTTCATCTAGATCATCTGCACTTAGGGGTCTGATAAGAAATTGGGACAGATCCGGCAGATTACTTGTGAATTTGTCTTTAGTAGTCGGATTAATATTTCTACTGAATTGATAGCGTGGGGAGGCACAGCTACGCTGTTCTACAGGTAGAGTATATACTAAGAGATGGTCATCTGTGATATCATCACTTTGAGGTAGAATGTCTATATTAGAGACATTTATACCATGGGATATAATTAAATCTAGCGTATGATTAAAGCGGTGAGTTGGTCTATTTATATTTTGTTTAACCCCAAAGGAATTTAGCAAATCTACAAATGCGAGTGCTGAAGCGTTGTTAGCATCGTCTACATGAATGTTAAAGTCTCCTACTATCAGCACTTTGTCAGAGTTAACCAATAGGTCTGATAGCAGATGTCCAAACTCTTTAAGAAAATCGACATATGGCCCTGGGGGTCTGTACACGGTGGCCAGAACAAAATGTAGCAAGGATTTATTATGTATTTCGCTGAGTGCAACATTAATGATAAGCACTTCAAACGAGTTGAACTTGGGCCTTGTTTTCTGAGTAACGGTGAGAACATCACTGTAGAACAGAAAAAGGCCTTCCCCAAACTGTTAGAAGCATAGCATTGTCAACGATGTGTTGGTATGCTGAAGCACTAAGATTGCCCTTCACTGGGGATAAGGGTCCTGACTGTAACACCTGAATTCAATAATTAACAGGTTTGGCCAAATACATTTGTCCATAAGGTGTTGTTGGTCTTTCTGCTGCTCCGGCAAAGGGGGGCCACAGCAGATCATCCAGTCCGCACAAACAAGTTTGGCACAGTTTTTATGCCGAGTGCCCTTCCTGACGCAGCTCTCTCATTTTATCCAGTCTTGAGACTGACACTGCATCCAGTGGCTGGGGTTTGGGCACTGGCTGGGAATCAAGCCCAGGTCTTGCGCACGGGAGGCCAACTAGTGCCCTCATTTTTATAAAAACAGAAATTCTGTTTGTGTGTTTTAGTAGCTCCTTTACAGACATGTCACAGATGCTTCTCCTTGGATATTACAGTAGGCAACGTCATCAGCAACCTTTATGTAATAGTTTGAGCGTGTCACAGGTGTATCTGTGACCCACTGTAACAGTAGGCAGCAATCTGCAGCGAAAATGAGTATGCCACGTCGATCTCAGGCCTACTGAAACCTCTGATCAGACTATAGAGCGTCTACAGCGATGGCGCACAAGACAGGCTGAAGTAAGGGCTGCCAAATCATTGGGGCAGCGTGAGGAGCGGCAGTAAGTTGGCGGCAGGAGCTGCGGGTAACCTCTACTGTCTTATAAACAATAAACAGACATTTGTACTAGATGAAAGGCTTTTCTCTCGATGAGCACCTTGTTTGCAACATGTAAAGATCCTTATAGTAATTTAATCAGAGTGTGGCATCAATAAAAATCTGGATGTAAGAGACAAAGCAGGCAGCATGGTGGCTTAGTGCTTGGCACTGCAGCCTCGCACATCAAGTGTCGAGTGTTTTCAAGTCCTGCCTCAGGTACTGTGTGTGTAGAGTTTGCATGATCTCCCTGTGCTTGGTGGGTTTCCTCCCACAATCCAAAGACATGCAAATTAGGTTAATTTGTGTTCTCAAATTGCCTGCAGTGTGTAAATGAGTGCAATGGAGCGGCACCCAGTTCAGGTTGTACCGGTGTACCCCTCCTTGTGCCGCATGTTAAAGCCATCAGCACATTCTAAACAACATTTATGTTTGTTACTGTTATGTTTTTGCTCATAACCAGAAATCGTGTCATAATCATTTCTTTGGTAAAATTGTGATATTATTGTGGCAAAGTCTAACACTGTTAGGAAATCTAACACTGTTTTTTATAAACGTTAGTGAAGAAGGTTGACATTTTCAATATGTCCATCTCCTGGTGTAGAATAAGTTTCAGTGCTACAGTGTTGTTTTTTATTTAACAAATAACAGGCTAACATTAACAGACACTTACGAGTTAATTACTGATGATAACAGCACTTTACACACAGAAATTCTGAAGCTATTAGTAATTTACACAATTATTTAAGTCATACTCTTGTCTTATTTTGAGCTGAGATTCGTTATTCCTCCCCGACACTGCGGTTTCAGTGGAATGTCCAGTTGGACTGAACCAAAACAAAGAGGGGTGTCGGTGTGCACTACTGAGAAGTCAAATGAAAATATGAAGAAACAGAAAAGCACATTTGGCTATAAAATTGAATTAGTACGGCTAATTAAAAAAAAACTACTACAAAAATAGAATTTAACAGTTTCTACAGCCGTGTAATCTGAAGAATTGAACAGGCATGACGCCTCTGGGTGGTGGAGTCAGAATTTGACAACAAAAACATGAAAAAAAATGTGAGGACTATCAATCTCAGTACAAAGGTTTGAACATGGTGTAGAGAATTGAAGCTGTTTTGAGAGCAAAGGGAGGTCGTACAGTAGCAGTATACTGTTCTTAATAAATACTCGGTGAGGGTAAGTGGCCCTAGCATTATATTATTATTTCATTTATTTTCATATAAGAGTGGAAGTTAATATAGTAGCAAAAGGGATTTAAATCTGGATCAGGCTGTTCATATTTCACATATTCAATTCAATTCAATTTTATTTGTATAACGCTTTTAACCATTCTCATTGTCGCAAAGCAGCTTTACACAATCAAAAGAAAATTATGGAAATTTGTATGGACTGTAAAAAAAAGGAAAAAATCACCTGGGTGATAACGGATATCAGGGATTGTTTTGTTTCAATATCACAGTTGATGTCTTTAAGTTAATATCCTGTTCGTTATTGGAGGCTCAGGTAGACTGTAGGAAATTCCATATGGTGGTAAGGATCAGGTGTTCCCAAACTTTTGGCCATATATAAACTCCTCTAATAATATAAAGATAAAGAGGCTTTATTGTCATTGTAGTGATACAACAAATTTGGTTTGGTAGCTCTCAGAGACTGGCGGCATAAGAAAATGTAACAACAAAACAATAAAAATAAACAGAAGATGATTGCACTAAAATATAATAAATACTGTATAACATTATGTATATGCTGTTAGATCAATTGTATAAACAATTGATAGCTCTGGTGGTTCGACACACATAGTTTGAACCCTGAGTTTCATCTGTGATAGCTGCATTTGTTGTTAAAAACCAGCATAAAGACCGGAGATCTGTGGGCGAAGAGCTGGTCATTATGTGGCTGTATAAAGGGTTAAATCTGAAAAAAGAGCCAACGCATAAGCACAAGGAATAGCCAACAGTCTTGTGACATACTCGGCATGTGCTTTTGCTATGACTCAGTGAAAAAGTATCCTTGATTCCGGATTTTTTTTAATCACTCCTTTTATTTTAATCGCTTGTTTTTCACTTTAGAGGTTACTTTGTATAACTCAGCTAACCTACAGTAGCTACTGATGGTGGTGGCTATGGCTGGTAGGAACAGGTTCGGCCCTGTCTACAGTTAGAACTGAAGAAGATTTAATTATCATTTTTTACAGAACACATAATATTCATTTGTAAAATGTATAACGTGTTTTAAAGATGAGTTCTTGCATATTTTTCCGCAAAATATCCTAAAACTGTCTTAAAAACTGTAATGCTTCTGTAGTGGATGTGATCATGTGGGCGTGGGGACACTTGACACCATTTGTCACCACAGTTACAAATGCAATACAAGGCTAAAAGATGGCAAACATCAACACTGTCCAGAGGCGTCAAGAGCCGTCCAAACTCTATCTCAGCTCAGATGGACAGTGGCACACTGGAAACATATATTGTGGTCCGACGAGTCCACATTTTCAATAGTTTTAGAAACAACAGCCCTCATATTCTCAGAAAGGAAAAGGACCATCAAAGCTGTTATCAGCGTCACATCCTAATCCAGCATCGGTCATGACATGGGGGTGCGCCAGTGCCCGTGGCATGGACAAATGATATATCTGTAAGGGCAACATTAATGCAGAAAAATGTGTTACTTTTTGAGCAACATATGCTGCCATCTAAAATACATCACTGTATTTTCCAGCAGGACAACGCCAAGTCACATTCGGCTCATGATATGCATGCATGGCTGCTAAGCACAGAATACGGGGGCTACACTGGCCTGCCTGCGCCAATTGAGAATGTGTTGGGCATTATAAACTGCAAAATATGGCAACAAAGACTTGCAAAGCTGAAGACCTGCCTAATGGAAGAATGGGAGAAACTCCCACTAGCTAAACATGACCGACTGGCATCTTCAGTGCGGAAAATACTTGAAAAAGTGTTATTGACAGACATGGTGATGTTACACACTTGTTACACACACTTACCTGTTCCAGCCTTTTAAAGAGATGTTACAGCCACTAGATTTAAAATTAGTGTTTTTTTTTTTTTAAACAAACACTGACATTCACATGGTAAATCATCAGATAATGAGCTGCTTTAGAGTTTTCAATATAGAAAAAGTGAAGAGAATTTATACATGACACCTTTTTTATTTTTATTGCCAATTTCCATACTTCACAATTCTTTTTTGGAATTGCGGTTATAAAGTTCAGGCACTTTCATGATTTCTCTGTCCTAGTGTTGAAGTGTCTCTTTATAATAGTAATTGCAGCTTTGATCACACTCATCATAGTGTTTTGTCAGTTTGATTTTTAGGTTGTTTCAAGACATTGTCCTGTACCTGGTATGTAATTTATCATGCATCGCCCAGCCTTTTAGCCCTGCAGTGTTATTGCTGAGGTGTGGAACGTGCACAGAACAAATAGGGGGTGGTAGTCAAGATCAAACTGTTACTTTTATGACAGTTATGCAAGGGAAGCACTATATTTCTTTCTGTTATACAATAAACTGTTAAAACTTAGCTGTACAATGTGCAACTAGACCTTAAATGGTAATTGTTTTTCAGAACTGCTCACATGGACTAGAAATAGTGATCTTTGATCTACTGTCACTATCTTCGATTATAAATTAACTTGTCCGGTAAGCACATTTTAAACCATATCAGAATTTAACATGTTCAAGTTTATGAGTATGAACAAGTCCATCAGAGAAAGTGCTGGTTTGTCAGGGCTCATATACAACTTGGATCCTCCAGGCATTTGGTCCACTGTTTCAGTAAAACGCCACCATGAAGAAGGTGCAAGTTGTCGTAGTTGGAGCAGGTGTGGTTGGGATGTCTACAGCAGTGTGTATAGCTGAGGCTTTGCCCTTCTGCACCGTCACCGTCCTGGCAGAGAGGTTCTCTCCAGACACCACCAGTGATGTAGCTGCTGGGATCCTTCTGCCCAAGGAGATTCCAGGTAGGAAGGACTGATGCTGAAACCAAACAAGCTTTTTTTTTATTTTTAGGGAAAACTATATTAAGTGATACACAATGCTGATTACTAACCCTGTGCATGCACCAGATATTCCTCTGGAACGTCAGCTGCGTTGGTTTAAAGGCACATTCGATCATCTGCTGGCAATTACTCAATCACCACAGGCTTCAGAAGCAGGAGTACTCCTGAGCTCAGGGTATCGTGTGAACCACATAAAAAGGATATGCAGTCATTGTTCTATCACGGATAAAGTTTTCATGCACTGTGCATTATGTAATAATTCTAAATCAAATTCTGTCCAGATTCCAGGTATTCAAAGATGTCCCTAGGAGCACGAAACCATACTGGGCCGATATTGTGTTTGGATTTCGGATCATGACAAACCGCGAAATGGAGAGATTCCCGAATTATAAGTTTGGTCAAGCTGTGACCACTTTGAAGTGTGAAAGCCTCAGATATCTGCCATGGTTGGAGAAAAGGTAAATATTTCTTTGTTTTCTGTTATTAATTGAAAAAGAGTTGAGAAAAGGTCATAATTCCGAGCAGCATCCTCTTTAACATTACCTGTGTTTTATCTGTTTTATCTTTTGGATTCTATTTTGTTGCATCTTTGTCTGATAAGTGGGTGTTGTTTTTTTAAGGTTGACCAAAGCAGGAGGTCAGATGAAACAAGAGAAAGTGACTGACCTTCAGCAACTTGCTCATAGCTATGACGTCATCGTCAACTGCTCAGGCCTTGGCTCTCGCTCTTTGGTGGGGGATGATCAGATTTACCCAGTACGTGGCCAGATCATCAAAGTTCATGCTCCCTGGCTGAAACATTTCATTCGTGATGGAGGTGGAAATGCGTACATCTACCCTGGCGTTGACTATGTCACTCTGGGGGGTACACGACAGGTGAATAAATGGCATTTGGAGGTGGATAAGGATGACAGCAAGGGCATCATGGAGCGCTGCAGTGAGTTTGTACCTTCCCTGAAGTCTGCTCAGGTGCTGGGAGAAAAAGTGGGACTGAGGCCTGGCAGGAGAAACCTGCGACTGGAGAGAGAATGGCTACAGGTTCAGGAGCGCCAGGTGCCACTGGTGCACAACTATGGCCATTCCTCCTGGGGCGTCTCTCTGAGCTGGGGCACTGCACTGGAGGCATTGGACTTGGTCAGAAAAAGCCTGCACGAGAAACCACCTCGTGCCAGACTGTGAATGAATAGAAATCATATAGATATACTAGTTACAAAAGCCCTGGAGAAAAAGCTTTCATTGCATTTTGTTTGGACATTATTGTGCATTTGTGTTACATTTTTACAGAAAGTTTAGAGAATGACAACTAAAATATGCTTTGCAATATCCTTTCATTCATTCATTTTTTCATTCATTCATATACACTACTCATTGACATTATGAAATATATGTGGATCTATATATTATATTAAGAACACTACCACAAGGTGCCTCATGTGCGCATCAAGTGTAGCTTATTTTAATAAACACACTTTGTGATTAACTGAAACTTTTTGTTTGTAATCTGATTTTGTTGTTATGAAGAAAGTACACTATTTAATGCACTGGGGTTTTTTATTAAATAAACTGATTAAAGGGGACAGACAAAGAGAGGCATTCTTCTACATAGTATAATCTCTACTGGCAAGGAAAGGATGATTGTGTGTGTGCATTTGTGATGCACACACATTTGTCTCAGGATCCACTCCAGACGGTATTCCTAACATCAAGGCTCTAATACTGCATCCATTCAGTCTGTGTATGTTCCAGCATGTATATTCCAACATAAAGCATCAGTAACAAATAACCAGACATCCTCCTGTGTTATTAATGGGGGACTTTCTTAGGCCTTTTTTAAACAATGTGTAAGCATTGAAACAGCATTTGATAAAACATTAGCTGATTGCTTCACCAGCATCACTCATGCATACAGTGCCATAGCACTGGACTCTCAGATCTCTCCATACTGATTTTTTTCCCAACAGAATCTGAAGAGACATAATATAACATCTTACAGCACCATCCCATGGTCAGAAGATGCCATTGCATGTGCAATCAAGTACTGTATCTCTAACTTTGCCATGCATCATAAAGAAAAAGCATGTTAATACTGTACTGAATACTAAGTGATACTTCTGTGTAAGTATTAACTTAAGTATTAACTTATTGGATCTCATATTTTGACAAGCTATCTTAATCGAGTCCTCCCCAATCCCTTCAGTTGGATTGGCAAATATTAGTGTTTCAGTTTTTTTCCTGCTACAGGTCAACCTGAAAACTGAAAAAGTGTTCAGAACACACACACACACACACACACAAAACATATTTAAATATTCATTCATTTATAAATAAATAAAATCACTTCATGATTGTTGCTTTTGTTTATTCTGTTCTCCCTAAGAAGTTAAGTCCATTTGTATAATCTACACACAAGACCATTAAAGCCATTTCAGAAGATTAAAAGTATGTAATGACAATACAGAGTGTCTGTAACAATGAAAAAAATAAATATTCAGTTTGATCTTTTTTTTTTTGAAAAAATATATAGAAATTATAAAACACTTAGAGAACATGCTGTCACAAATATCCAACAAGAAAACAAAATCCATCATCCATACCATCTTTTACAAAAAGTAACATTCATCATTTGAATATTTAGATTTTAAAACTGCTCCAGTAGCAAAGTGTGTGACCCTCAATTTCAGTTATACACATGTATGGATTTTTCTTTCTGTTACTTTATATACCTGACTAAATTCCACATTTCGTTTTAAACTAAGGAACCAAACGAAGAATTGAGAAAATTTGTAAAGAAACTTTTAGTTTTAATCACGATCTTCATTTTTCAAGATGAGACTTGCCACATTTTAAAACAAATGCAAATATACAAGTCATCATAGAGAGCACATATTTTAGAATTAATTTATACTTAAAAGGCAGCAGTCATGCTTAACAATTAATCACATTCATCATAGTCTAGTTTACAAGTAGCAAGATTTAGATTTCAAGATGTAAAACGTTTGGTGCTGGATAAACACGAATACTGAATTAATTGCATTCTATCTAATCATAAAAGAAGAAACATACAGATTTAATCAAGTACTATATGTATCTGATTTAACAAAACTGTTTGTTTTTTTAAACCCTATTAAAAAACAAGGATTGGGCAATATCATGTAGGGCTGCAACAACTAATCGATAAAATCGATAATGAAATTCGTTGTCAACGAATGCCGTTATGGATTAGTTGGACTGCTCACGTTACTGAGGAGCGCGACCACAAGATGTATAAATACACAAAGAAGCGTCTGCAGGAAAAAGCGCGCGCTTATGGCGTTATATTCCTGCCACAATTCGACATTTTGAGAGCAGACAAAGCACTCTATGCGCGTGCAATGTCTCCCCTGGTCGCTCAACATGTTCTCCGCGCGCGCTCGAATCTGCCTTCACGCGCAAGCAACATTTATTTTCTGTGCGCGCTCAACTTTGTCCAGTGTTAAAAAACTGCCACAAAACCAGCCAATCACAGACTTCCACACACTACTTTTTGGCTGTTCCTTCTCTATCAACTGGCAATATCTGCAATTATTGTTAAAATGCTGTATTTTGCATACTCAAATGCTGTTTATATATATATATAATGTATGTATATGGCATGCCGTTTAGGAAAATATTCATGAGAGAACTTAATGAAAACTCTGAATATATTGAATGAACTGTGAGAATATTGAATGGATTTCGAATATATTTATTGAAAAATATATATATTGAATGAATTCTGAATATATGGATTGAAAACTGATATATATTGAATGAAACGTCTGAATATATTGAATGAAACATGACGTCATCGAAACACAGCGCCATCTTTAGAAAGGATGAGTGAGTCGGCGCGAAACTTGGTTGCTGCAATTGTGAGAAATGAAGAGATGGTGAACACATTGATGAGTGCGTGTACGGCCCAAAGTGGTGGCACAAGCCGCACTCAGTATCAGACTACGGATGAAGAAATATATTCGCTATTTCACCGCGGAAGACCGGTGTTATGCGCTAAAATGCTCCCGTGCCACAGATTGCACCCCCTATTTAATCTCCGTCAGACTTTTCATTCAATATATCAGTTTTCAATCCATATATTCAGAATTCATTCAATATATATATTTTTCAATCAATATATTCGGAATCCATTCAATATTCTCACGTTTCATTCAATATATTCAGAGTTTTCATTAAGTTCTCTCATGAATATTTTTCTAAACGGCATGCCATAAATATAATATATATATATATATATATATATAATATATACACACACACTTTTTAGAAAGAGCATAAGTGAGTTCATTCAAAAAAGAAATCCCCCATGCACTCCACAACAAGCAGCCACTATAACAGATGCCATCCAATATAATGATCATATACATCAATTAATCAATTAATATACATCAATTGTTTTGCTTTTTTATTTATTTATTTATATTTTGGATATTTAGAGGAGTTTTACTGTTCAAAAACAAACTTTGTCTTTAATTTAAGATTTAAAATGTAAAAATTAAAGATCATTAAACTCTATATGTGGCTTTTGCATTTTTTAAAGTTTAATTTTAAACATAACTAATACCCTGATTTATGGTTTTATATAGTTATAAGCAAAACATCAAATTAAAGAAGCGTTTAGTTTTTTTATCCGATTAATCGAAAAAAATAATCGTTAGTTGCAGCCCTAATATCATGATATCGTAGCGATACTGGTATCACAATTAATAAAAAAAAGGGGGGAAAAAAACATTGTTAAAACATTGTACCGAATATTGAAAAATGGTTACGTGTTAAAACTTAATTACATAAAGATTTGTTTTCTATTTTGTGTTTTTTAACCCTAGTTAATAAATAAAAGTATCACCTTGATATCTTACAGGAATTTACTTAAATGCTATTTTACTATTTTGTCAGTTTGCAAACCTTAACCATATTGTGTATTGTAATCATGTTTTCAGGTATTGTGGTCTATTTTGTAAAACCACATTAAAATGACCTAAAAAAAAAAAAGAAAAGAAAAAAATGTATACAGTTTCCTTCAAGCGAGTCAGTAGCATTCTTCTTTTCTTCAGACTTGTTTGGCATCAGCCCTTTTAGATTCACGTCCTTCATGATACAGTTGCTCGATCACGCATCCATAACAGAAAGACAACATGAAGGCCCGGGATCCAGCATCACACAAAGGACTATAGCTTTATACAAATTTCTGATAATCCTTTCAGTGGGATCTGAGAAATAATAAATAAAAAAATTAAGATCAGAATGGAGAAGACTTGAGTATTTGTAAAATGTGAAAAGTCATATCTATACTCCACTCACTGCCATGCGGTGCTGTTTGCGAAGCAGCTGGACTCTGGTCTGATCCATTACTGTGGCAACATCTCCCAAAGGCTTCTCCAAATCTTCAGAGTATCTTTGAATGAGGGAGAACGGCACTCCGTAACGGCCATGCTGGAAAGAAGTATAGGATATTTATACAGCTAAATTATGTACTATCTTCTCAGTTTAGTATTTATTGCTTTAATACAAGTAGGAGTTATAATGTTGGAACAGAGGAACTGATTGAATGTCTAAATGCATGTCACATGATGTCTAGTCGCGAGGGTTTGGAATCAGAAAATCTAAAGAGGTTTGTTCTACTCACAGTGGCAACATAAAAGACCCAAATCCCAAAACATTTGCAGCATCTTACGGAGATGATGGTGAGTCAAAAATTCTGTATTCTGGAAAATGTATTTTGATTGATCTTTGGAAAGACAAATACATATTTTTTCGAAACAATCTGCTTGCTTTTCAACACACTTCGTCCATCTGTCAGCATGCATTTTAGGCTGAGCTACGAGCCATAAATGCACTGCTGTCTTCACTTCTTCATCAGAAATTAATCATCATACTTTTTGGGGACCAAACAGGTTAAAATCTGATGGACCAAAATCAGGACTACAGATAGTAGTGCATTGTCATGCAAGATCACAGAGCACTTGGACAGCAGTCCCCTGCATTTAATCAGAAGTTTAGGCTTCAGCTGTTTAGTAGGAATCTCACTGTAACAAGCACTATACAAGCACTTGCTGATAATTTTCCAGCTGATTGTGGACTTTTACATTTTTTCTTGTTCTGCAATTGAGGATATTTCCATTACATGCCGTTTACACTCAGGCTCATAGTGACGAATCCATGCACTGATAACAGTGTGGCCAACAGAAGTTTTAATATACCTGATGTGTGGATCATTTTTTGACTCACCCTCGTATATCTGAGGAGGTGAGGGCTGAGGGCCTTGCACAAGGGCCCAACAGTGATAGCTTGGTGGTACTGAGGTTTAAACCTGTGACCTTCTGATCAGTAATCCAACATCTTAACCACTGCGCTACACTCTTACTTACTAAATGTTCAATATAATGAACCATAAAACATGATCAATTGCTGAATTGTATGAAATACCTTGTCAGAATAGGGCTCCTCTGTAAGGTCTATACTATCCAAGCTCAGCTTCTCTTCTACAAGTAGCTCCAGATTAAGTGATCTAGCATGCTGCACTTTCTTTCCCAGCCTGTGGATAAAAGGTTTGCTGGACTTGGGTATACCAGAGGTGGTGTCTGCTTTGTGTAATACCAAGGAGCTTTGGAACGCATGTTTCTTGTCAGGGTTTGTCAACTCTTTGTCATTTACAAATGGCAGTGGAAAAGGTTTAGGAGGAACTGGAGGTTTGATGCGGTGGGGGTGTAAAGGAGGATCTGGTGGAGATGTTTCAGCACTATCCACAGGTACCTCCTCGCTCTCCACATCTGTGGAGGAGTCAACAGAAGGGAAAGTCAGCTCATCGCCTGTACCTTGCTCCTCAGATTCATCCTCTTGGCTGGCACATGGATGGGATGTTATAACTTCATTCTGCTCAGCAGGGCTATACCTTTCCAGCAGTAAATCAGGTTCTACTGATTGAGTGGGTGTGAAGTCTTCTGGACTGTACTGCTCCTCCCTGTGGTGGAACTGATAATCCAATGAAAAAGAACGTTTCCAAAGGCCTCGGGGTACTGGGACAAAAGGCAACTCATCATAGCTCTGACTGAGCGGCTTTATGTTGAGCAAGGAGCGACATGTCCCTAAGTGAACAGCTTCGATGGATGTTATCTGGAAATGTGGCAAGAGGGACTGTGGATCCTGGCTGCTGCTGGACTGGCTGAACGGAGGAGTGGGGAACTCTGGAGACGGGAGATGACTGGACTCAAAGCCTGATGATGACCTGCTTAAATGAGATGTCTTTTTGCCTTTCCCTAAAAAAAAGACACGCAACATGTGACTTATACACCAGAATGAACAATTTTTAAGTAGGTATCAGTGACATTTAAAAAAAAATACTGGGTTCCCCATGCAAACACAGACACTTCACATGAGATAGCATGCCTTCACACATATAGCAGATGGCACCGAAAGGAAAAGCAAATGAAAACAGACAGAAAGTAAAAGCTGACAGTCCAGACAAGTATGTTGCAGCTGTTTATTCTGTAGCCTCCATTATAACTGGTCATGGACAAACTAAGAAAGCATATGTATTGAGTTTAGACATTTTCTCCTGTTCACAGATGCATTCTAAAAAATTTTGTACAGTTCTCATGATTTTTCTGGTTCAAGTATTTATGTAAATACCAATGTTATGTTTTTTTTCTAACCTTTGTATATAATAGAGGTTTTAGGCACATATGATCCTGTGCAAATTATATTATATGTTTAATAGAAAAATATACACAGACAAACAGAACAATTCCAAAAGTACAAGCCTGGAAAATATGCTCCAAAGGTGCAAGTGACATTTACAAGAGCATGTCAGAATGACTTTAAACAGAAACGAAAAATTATATATAATCATAATTCTAAGGTCTAACAAGAAATGCTGCCAGCGAAGCAGTTAACTACAGTCTTGTCACACTTTTGGTTCAACACAATTTTAGCCAAACATGAAACCAATGTTGCACATAGAACAGACAAAACAGCAGGACAGATGCAAAGCAACCACTTCTTTGTACACAATGAACAAGATGAGACGGAATGTACTGGTCCTTTGAGTTTTTGATGGAGAATATGAATGACATGTCTGTGGATCAACACTATGCAGTAGGCAAAGACTAGCAGAGGGCTGAGGGAAAGATGGGCCTCAGACCAGAAGAAAAGAAAGTGCAGAGATGGTGGCGAGATGGATGGCCAGAGGTTGCCGGACACGTCAGTTTGCTTTGCTGGACTCTGGAGCATGCAGACACTGGCAACCCGCAGAAAAAATGAGTAGCGTGGCTGGAGAGAGTCACTGGCAAGGAAGGCCGGTATTACCATTCTCCAGATTCTCATTGCTCTCATAGCAACCAGAGTCGCGTGGAGAAACTCTTGAAGGAGCTGATGTCTCTGACTGGACCACTGTCTCTGGTTCTACGGAGGAGCCGGCATTCTCAGGGTCACTGTTAACTAGGATCACATGCACACAACAGAGGAAAATTTACATTTTGAAAATGACAAGTTTCCCTGTACTAATTTCCTCTGTTTTAACTCACAATATTTACACTGTGTATATGTTTGTGTGCCTTTCTAGCTAATGGTCCACTTACTGTCATACTCCTGCAGCAGCTCTACTGCAGTCAGCAACACTGCTCTGTGCTGTGGGTCCCTGATATTCAACTCGTCCAGGTCCTCCTTCTCCAGCAACTTAAACGTTTCCAGATCCTCGTATCCATTAAATAGGAATGTGGGCATGTGCTCCTATAGAAGCAGACAGCACATGAGGATTAGAAAAAGACTGGATGCTTTCATTACAATGGACTTGGTATTACTTTATAATAAAAAAAAATGTTTGGTTCTTGTAACTGTCATTACTTTGAGATCGATGCGCTCTAGAAGCTCTTCCACAGAAGTGGGTTTGGGAGGCCGGCTCTTCCTTCTCTTCCTGATGCTGCACTTAGGTTTTTCACCTTCTTCACTCAGAACATCCACATAGATGAACTTGAAGGTCCCGACCTTGTTATTGAGAAGGCCCATCCATGTACCCATTGGAGGCTTACTGATTATGTCTATAACATCCCCTCTCTGGAACAAATCATGATCATACATAAACCTATAGGTTTTACAAAACCTGATGACAGAAATGTCTCAGCTGAAATGCATCAATGCTGTATGCCTGAACATCCTCTTTTCACCCAGTTCTTAGTGTTCATTCTCTACCCAAAGGATTTTCCAAATACTGCTTTACTATACTTTTTGTTTGTTTCTCTCTTTTTTTTTTTTTACGTGAATATCATTTAGTGTTAGTAATTTCAAATCTCTCACCTTGAGTTTGAGGGAATCTGTGTCATAGGGACTGGGGACAAAGTCAGTGTGTACAAGGGCTCGGCCACAAAATGGCCCTCTGTAAGGCAACTCCTCGTCATCACCGTCCTCAGACTTCACACTCTCTCTGTTACTTGCCGAGGAGTCTGTGGTGCTTACTGTCTGGCCACCTGCAAAAGCAAATCCATTTAAACTCACATCAAATAGAGTTTTGAAACGTAATTCAATTAGGAAGGCTTTTGATCACTCGTGCATGAGGAGACCGATTCAGAGACTGCCGCACACACTTACTCATTGAGCTCTGTCCACTTAGTGAACTTCTCAGACTCTCAACAGAACCGCCGGACTTGAGCTTGTGTTTTTCCAGTGAGTCTGTGTCAGTGTGGGGGGACTGGAGTGACTCAGGCTCTCTGCTTGGACTCATCTGTTTGAAACATACAGAGATAGAGAGAGAGAGAGAGTGAGAGAGAGAGTGATAATTATATATATAGAGAGAGAAAATAGCCTTACATTATATTTGTGATATATTTTAATAAAATTGCCAGTAGGGGGCAGGCAACACGTACAAATGTATAGAAAATTGCATGACAAAGCAAATACTATAGGTTTGAATGCTGTCGAGATCAAACCCACAGTGACTGATATCTACCAGTCAGTGCATGTAGTTGTACAATTAATATGCCAGTGTGGTGATTTTTCAATCCTTCTTAAATCATACATTAATCCAATACGGAACATCCACATGCTACTTAATTATATTTAAGTATTTATCACATTTTCAGTTTATGTTAAATGCCAGAGTACCTGAGAAAAAAGGGAAGGCTGCTTAGCCAAAGATCTTTATTTCACTTAGTTCTCTGTCACCACTAAGTGAATTTGATAGCTGTGGTGCATAATAAAGCTACAAACAGGCTAGGAGTTGCGGAAAAGGTTGCAATGTCACACTGGATGCTTACAACAGTAAAGGATTATACAGTCAGTGCTGCATAGTAAAAAAAATATTGGGGAGAAAAAGGTCTCATGAAAGTTTTGGGACTTAAGTCTGAGATAAGAGATAAAATCACTCAAGTAAACGCAGCGAGTAATATACAGAATATATAATATATAAAGTAATATAAGAAACTGATTTTGAATAATTCAATGGATCATTTATCCTACGTAACCACTTTATCCTGGTAAGGGTCATGGTGCATCAGGAACATGTCCCAGGGACAGAGGACACAAGGTGGGGGAATGCCAGTCCATCACAGGGCACCATACATCTACCCTGCACTATCCCCTCCTACTCCTCCCAAACACAACACACACATACACCCGTGCAAACACCTACACACATTCCTGTACATGTACATGTTCTTGAAGAGATAACTGAGGGAACCTGAAGAGAAAAAACAAAACAAAAAGAGAACGAACTGCAGGGCAGCAATGCTAATCGCTGCACCACCATACATGCATGTAGTTTTGAAAATGTCAACACCCACGTAACCATCCAATCATACAGTGTGACATTCAACTGTGACACCATCACAACCCTGCTGTCCACACACCTCTAAAACAACACATACTAAGAGCACCACGAGAGCTCCCTGTGCTCAATGACAACAGAAATAGATGATAGCACCATTCATTGCTCCAATACCTGCTCAAACAGGACAGAGCTACTTTTCTTGGATATGCGTTTCCTCATGGTCTCCTTCACCGATTTCACCTTCCTCCCGAGAGAAATGCGGGACGGCGTCGGTGACCTGCTGATGGTCCCATTATCACTCTGCAGAGAAATCACAAAACATGTTGGCAGACTGACCCCAACCTTAACCTCAATCTCATGAGAAGTGTGTGGACAAAGCGTACACAATAAGTCTTGCCATTTATTGTACTGCAAACAAGAAAGTGCAATACCTGCTCTCCTGTATTGTCTGATTTAGATTATAATATTTTGTTAAGTACTTACATGAGTGTTACAGCTGTGTCTCGTGTATACAGACTGGTTCATTAGGTCAAACCCTCCAAAGCTACATGCCCTCTGTGGGAATACGTAAATAAATAAATGAGAGAGAGATGGTTAAGCATGACAGAATACAAAGTATATTTAATTAAGCGTTTTCAAAAGCATGCATTTTTCTCACACACAAAAAAACACACACACACAAAAAAACCACAAGGCCACCACTACAAATGGCAAAAAAAATGGGAATAATACATCAGCTAGAGAGTGAAGGAATAAATGAAAGCAAAAAGGAAATGTAAAGAAACACTCGATTTACATTCCACTCATCCAGTAAAGGTTTACCAGATCTACTTATGAAAGTACTTTAAAATGCTTCCCATTGTTTTCGCTCTGAGTGGAAGCAATAACAAAGAAAAAAGGACATACATGCATACATACTGTACATATATACAAAGTAGATGTATAGTATAAAAAATAAACATTATATTTAACATGCATTTGTTGACTACATATTTCCGTAGATATTCTTTCATAGTTTTAATGGAAGTCAGTATTCAGTATTAATGTACAATGATGAATATAATAAAAAATAAAGAAATACCATCGAAGGACAAGGTAGGTCCACATAAACAGATAGCATTTCAGGGTAGCTAGGGCATCAGTTTCTTAACTCACCCCATGTAATTTAGGGGGACTCAGAGCACGTCTCATTTCCCCATCAGTCACAGAACGACTTAACCTGGGCTCCTCCTCAACGTAGCCCTCAGCTTCTGAAAAGGATGAGCGGCTATCTCCGTCCATGACTGAAGTTTCCTGACCGGGCCCTGTGAGAGGGTAGCTTAGCCCCTGGCTACTGGCAAATGGCTTAAACTGCTTATGGCCACTGTGGGTGTCCAGGCTGCTGGAGGACGGAGAGGTGATCAGGCTGTCTGAGTCTCCGTCCACATGCAGAGTTGAGGCCAATCCATCACCCTGAGACATTTCCAGATGCTTCTGTACACCTGAGTAGAGAGAGGCCTTTTCCTCACATGTAGGAGAGAAGTCAGAGCTCAAAGAGTCTGAAAGAGACACAACAAAATAACACACACAGAGACATGATGATGTATAGCATAGTTTGATCACTTGACGTCCCCTTTCCTCGTCTTAACATGCATCAATACAGTTCTACTGTGTTCTATCTGCTGTTGTGTTATAACTATCCATAAACACTCAGTACTCCCCAAAGACAATTAAAACAGAGCAGACATATCAAGTTTTACTTTTTGCAATGTATTTTGACATTTTCTTCCAGAGGGTGCAGCAAGAGAGTCAATTCCTCACCTTTTGATGTGTATTTCTTGCTCTCGTCTATTCTAATGAGCTTCTTCTTCACACGTCGGGTAGAGTTGACCAGCTTATGAAGCCTGCTAAAAGCTGCAGAGTCCTCCAGCTCATCATCTGACTGGTCCTGTGACTGCAGGCCAGGACAGAGGAGTTAAAGACCATTAAAAACCAGTGCCCTTCAATACAGCTTAACTAGCTTTTAGCGATTTCATTAATGAAGCATAAAATACAAATATTTTTAAAATATCGGTGGACCATCTGAAAATGTGTGATCATTATAAAAGGAGGTATTTCAGTTTAGTACTTAAAGAAAGACAGAGACAACCAGAATGCTAGACAGCCTGGTGTTTCCCCCGCTATTATACCCATTTTTATCTCAAACAGAATCTATGCACTCAATTCACTTTGTGTAAACACTAAGCACAGTAGGAACAGACTTTGCAACTATAATAATAATAATAATAATAATGAATTTTTAGTAATAAGGAAGATTAAGAAGATTAAGGGCAGTATGTGAGATATAAAATCAATCAGCAGGTAAAGTATATGAGTTTTAAATCAGTTTGGCAAGTTTCACTCTACAGACTACAGAACTGCACTTATTAACATTGTCTATTCAAAGAACAACTTGGGAGACATTACACTTTCTTTTAACTCTGAAGCTTCTGTGAATAATAATTCACAGCAGGGTGTTTTAATAGTTGCTTGCTGCGGGCTCCCTTCTAAAACCTAATGAGACGCATACAGTCAGACTGCAACCATACTTTTAGCCAGCCACTTTTCCAACCTCAGGTGCTTGACATGTGTGTTCAAGCCACAGCTGATAAAGCACCTATGGTAAACAACCACAGGTTGTTCTGTTTATAACCAAGCTTCCCACATAGACAGAAACAAACTCCGTTCTTAAAATTAGACACCAACAGCTGCTAATATGTTCATGAGAAGTTTGTGGGTAGAAAGAGAATTGAAAATGAAAGGCGTTTTATTATGGTAAATGCAGCATCAGAAACAATTCTGAGGTTTTGTGCTCTGCAAAGGAATTCAGCACAGTAACCCTTTTGCTGGTGCTACTGATACATTTTGCCAGAGAACTATCTGTTCTATATTTTTCTTATGATTTCACACTAATCTCATGGTCTTGTTCAAGGTCTTGTTAAGTGCAACACCACAAAGCACATGAGCACATGCCAATCACTCGTTTAATGATATAACCACAATTACACATGTATTCTTGCACCCTTTTTTCGATCTGTTTGCCAATACATAAACTACAATCCTACAATTACACTTACAGCCTAATATAATGTAGGACTAGTTGCTGTAATACCATCAGTAAATTATGAGGGACTAAGTTGGAAAAAACACACAGAGAGATTACCAGAGGGGAATGGGACATTTAACTGATCTCTCTAATCACACCCTCCGTGTCTGAAAAAGCTGTGCCCTGCAGAACTCAGAGCAGTGCTGCATACAGCCAAAGTGACACAATAGGGGGTTAAAGTATTGACGGCGATGAATAGAGCTTAAAAAGGGGGTTGGGGACATGGCCCCGTGGTGGACTGATGGATTAGTAATGGGGAAGAGCAGTGGTTCACATCCAGGCCGTGAAGGGGGAGTGACATCAACAAATGTCTGACAGAGTGGGTGACATTCCTGCTGGGAGAATGCCCGAGACAGGAGGATGTGGCGCAGCCAATAAACTCATTACAGAAAACAAGGATGTGGCACGTCTAATCATATACAGCTGCTATTGACTCGCTCACTGCAATGGCTCAGGAGTAAGAGGGTGCAACAAAGGAAAGCTGCCAGAGCTGTGTGCAAGTGTAGCCCATTCAAAAGTTTTATCCAAAACTGAAAATTTGAAAAAGCACTGCTACTTACATTAAAGTTTATCAAGAGCTCGTTCATAGTAGGACTGGAGGCACCCGTCCCCTCGGTTGGGTCTCTGGTATTTGACTGACGATTTTGAGCCTCATATTCTTTCAACTACAGACAGAAGTGTTACTTAAATTAATTGAATTAAATTACATTCAGTGCGATGTTTCCTGTTGTGTCTAGTCGGGGTTAAAGTAGACTTTTACCGTAGTCTGGGTAAAAAGTGAACCACTTGCAAGTTAAATATGGCCACAGAATTAAAGAAATTATACTACGAAATTTATCACACTAAGATCTTACGACACAAACCAGAATAAAGGACAGCAGTGACATACCCGAGCCAAGGCCTCTTCTACAGTTATCATTTTCTCCTTCACCATCATCATGAGCTGGATGCGTTCTTCATCGCTCATTGTGATCTCACTGGCTACAAAGCCGAGGTCATCAGCTGCAGACGAGAGTCAAAACATGTCAGAGATATATACGGTGAACACGGAGATCTAATAGGCATCAGGTCATAGATTAAAATGTCAGCAGCACCTTTTGACGTCTGACGTGTAATGCCTTTCTGTGACTTCCGGAAATTCTGCCAGAAGGATTTGTTTTTCTTTCTGTCCCATTTTCCTACATTAGAAAAGAAAAATGTCAAGACATTCCAGTCCTATTGATCAGAAACTGTTAATATGACACCGCTAAAAGGAGATACACAAAAAGAAATAATGATATTTAGACCACACACACGTGCACGCACGCACACTAAGCGGACATACCTGCAGATCCATCTTCTGAGCTTGACTTGATCAACAGCCTAGAAATAATAATAATAATAAATAAATAATAAAAACACTATCTTCAGCTCTCAGTAAAGCAGCCAGGACAGTACATGTCCACCTCACCTGCTTTCCCACATTATTTTCTTCATATTTTCAAGCTATGCAAACATATCAAACAAAATATCCAATGTCTTCTAATGTTTCCACATATCATCACGCTGTCGTGTCCATAATACCCACAGGCTGCTACAGCAGTGATCAATCTCTTACTGTGGAATTAATGAGGCAAGCTGTTGGCTCTGGAGCCAAACACACACCTCACCAAAGCTCACAGTAACAATGGAAGCTTTTCAAACGCTGTTTGGCTTTTAGTGAAACACTACAGCTCACATGGCCTGTGCATTCCTCTCTCTCAGCTGACACATGTTGCTAATGTTGGTTATCTGCAGACTATGCAGCAGTGCTACAATTCATTTCTTCATGTATAAGCAGCTAAATTTAAACGAAAATATGTTTGTTTATATCATATTTGTTACAGCTTGTACATAAAGTCATACAAGCTTATTTACATACTAAGATAAAGGTATGCATGCTTGTGGTGTTATCTTGGCGCACATCTCCTCCACCCTAACAATCACTGAATCATAGGAAGGAAGCAGGATGTAGGAAAAGAAATGGGTCACCAGGAAGTGCGCAAAGCATCACCTCTACACTCACAGTGGATATGTTTTATGGATATGGAAGATGTTTGTCACATTGTATCTTTGGGAAGACATTAAACGGAACAAGACATCAAAATGCAGGGGGAAGTTATTATTATTATTATTATTATTATTAATAAGATAAAATCAGAAGTAGTACCTTCTCTCAACTTCAGGAGTGGACACAGTACTACTCAGCCCCAGTGACTCCTTGAAAGAGGTCAAATTAGCATTCAGCTTTAAATGAAAATGACATAAAATAACAAATTGATCTGGAATGAGGAACGCAAACTAGAGGTCTGTGGGCCTACCTGAATTTCTGAGCGCAGCTGAAGTGATGCGATCATCGACTCGGTATTTGCCTGGAAAAGTAACAAAAGTATACATAACTGAAAAAAGGAATCACAAAATATAAGTGGAAGTTACTCAAAGACGTTTAGGTGAACCTTATCTTACTATGAAAACAGCTTAGAAAAAAGAAAAAAAAAGAAGGAAGAAACGATCTTACAATCTCTGCTTCCTGAGCCACTTTGCGCTTACGAAGCTCCTCCATCCTCTCACACACTTCACTGTAAGATGTGCTGTAATACTCGGAGTACTCCTTTGCCAAATCCTCAATGTTTCCCAAAGAGCCATCCTATAAAATGAGAAAGAACAGATAATCTTCAAGAGAAAGCTGTGGGTAGAAATGGCAACTAAACAAGCATCATATAAACACAAATCATTCAAACTATAACGCTTTAAATGAAAAGTGACTAAAGAATCTTAAGCCCGCTTTATCCAGGTGTTCATTCTCACGAATCCTACTCGACCTCAACGTGACCAACACCTGGAGAGCTTGTAGATGACGCAGCTGTAGCCAAGAAGGACTGCAACTAAATCATCACAACCGAACCTAAATGAGGAGTCAGAGGTCCACATAAAGTGCAGGAGACAGCGGAGTTCGAAGGTCATTCTGTTAAGGGAGTAATTTCCAGCAATTGTTTTCGGCGACCACAAAAAGATAAAATAGACCTGCATCATCATGCAAATTGCAAAGTCATCTCAAAATGTCCCCTGGTTATTTATGAGCATCCTGAAATTCCATGGAACTACATGTGATGGGATCCGATGTTCTGGACATCTCATCACCAAAGAATGCACACCACAGATTGTGTTCGTACACAGCAATAACAACACTCACTCACTAAACCAGCACATCTCATCCAGGAAATCCATTCATCGAGTACTCATACGGGCCTCTCCATTACGGATGTGTGAAATATCATTTGAATAAATGAACTGTCTGTGTCAGGAAGTGCAGCTGGGGATGATCAACGTCTTCAGGCAAAATGCAGGACAATGTGATTACAATATTTGTCAAAATCAAGCAAATATTTGTAAGCAAACTGAATCCGCATTATACAAATCCAGCGTTTTTTTATCCCGGTAAATAATAATTTAATAACGCTCTTGTTGATCATATTGAAAGCACAAGAGGGATGATGAGGAAAGAAAAGGTTTAGGGTTCAATTTACTCTAATCTACATCCACGATGAAGATTCTGTAATGCTCCAACGCGGAATCCCAAGTTGCACTCTACTAGTCGTATAGTTCACATGTAGTGTTATCTATGAGCTGAGACTGGAACTGCACCATGAATATGCATGAGCAAATTGCTAATGCCATTTATCACGTCTTTACACTTGAAGTTATGAAATCGGAGTTAAAACCATTGAGTAATTAACAGGCAAGCGTTAAACTGAAAGGAGAATCGTTATCAGCTGTGAGTGTGACAGACAGGATGAGCAAGCTGCGTCTAACCTTAAAATGTTACAGGAAGAGCACCCTGCCTGTTATTGTCTCCAGGATAGGTGTAAGCGAATATTCATTATATGGGTGCTGAGAATTACAATTAAAAATACACTACTTTAAAAAGTCTTTCATTAAAACTGTTCAATTGGTCTACTGTGTATATTTGGGGAAAGGAACATTTCATGAATGGTGAAGATAATTCTGTAGAATTCGTCATTTTCTTCAAGATCTGGTGAAGGAAGTAATTTAGGGTTTAATTAACAACCAAAAAAAAACAAAAAAAACAGGAATGCAGATTACAGATTATTTTACCATCAACTCGGCATTCCATCAGGAAAGGACTGTGGAAGCACATCTGGCACACAAGCTCATTTAAAAAGTGCCAAGCGTTGCTATGGGAACATTTTGGGATTTTCATAGGAATCACTACAGCTGGCTCAGTTCATTCTTTCATGTACTCAAAAATATGAAACATGGCTCAAGATTATTCTTAACATTAAACACTTTAACATCAGGCAAATAAATGCAATTCAAGGGCATGCTGTCAAGACGAATAATTTATCATCACAGTTAACAGAAATGTTGCACCGATCAGATCTGCTGCCGTAACTATCTGATTATATGAAAAGAGCTACAGTAAGGTTTATCGCTTTCTCTCATAAACCCTGAAAAGGCTTACTGGGATGATTAATATTCCACAGACTAAGCAGAGCAGTACTGACCGCCAGGGCTGGCCTAGTATTAAGAACATGATGACACACATTATGACCCCTTTAGAGTTTGCCATTCAGTACTGCATCCTCTCATAGCTCATGTCTACATAAGGCATATGAAATCTATTCTCCCATTAGATAGGTAGATAGATACATTATTGATCACAAAGAAAATTCCACACATTACTTACATAATCGGAAGACATGACTAGACAGACTAGATTATATCACAGCTTAGAATTTCCACTTCCGCTTTTTCACTCTGATTTTCCTAAACTGACAACACAAACAGCTCAATTAAAGAAGCTAAGTTTAAAAAAATATTTTTTTTACATATCGGATCAGTTCAGAGCTTGTGTATTCTATAACTCTCTATTACTTCCACAAATCATCAAGCCTAAAAATTGTTAAGGGTGCAAACTTTGCAGATCTTTTTTTATTCACCATTTTATATAATAATAATAATAATAATAATAATAATAATAATAATAATAACAACAACTAAAAATAGCCGGCTGGAAAAAAAACTCAAAAGTTTTTTGCAGAGGAAAATGTATGTAACTTAATACAAGCAAAAATACTGAGCAGATCTGAAGGCATGGGCATTCTTAGTGAAGTGCTCCAAAATGTTTCCTTCATTCCATTCCCTGGAAGCATGCGCATTCCTCTGGTGCAAGAGGCACAAGGGTCTTGTGGTGCCACACTCTGTGACTAGCTCAACTGTCCTCTAAGAGAGAACTATTCATTTGTTAAGTGACATGCCCTTGAGTCAAGGCTGCCTGAAATCTGGCTGCTTTTCATCAGTTAGGAAAGGCGGTGGTGGTCAAATGAAAAGTGCTCTGCTGTGGCGGCTGCTCTGAGCTTCAAAACACAGACGTCCTCTGATAAACACTTCATTATAGCCTGATCACATGATCAATCCCTTGTCCCCATGGGGTTTCGTTCTTTGCATGTAAACAGTAATTTGGTGCAGAGGAGAGCTAGAAATATGCACGTTGTACTACACATTTCTATCTCTATGTACACACACACACATACATACATACTACAAGATATAACAAGAGTTACATTTATGAGCTGCATGGGTTAAAATTCCATGGCAGAGACTAATTCACATTATACATTACAGACATCTGTGCGAGCCTCCTTGCTTACTTACGTACATATGGTATACATCAATTGCCATAAAGGAGGGGGGAAAAAATCCTACATTTTTGGATATGCCCATAATGCTAAAATCTGGTGAGGTCATGAATGCCATGAAGGAAATATTGTCGACATATTTTGTAGATGAAGACTAATCTCTTAATGGCAGAGTAGCATGCAGCCGCTTATGAGGTTGATGAAATGAGAAAAATCCTGTCACATTACACTGGACAATGAGAAGCAAATTGAGCATGTCAGAGGCACGAGAGGATTGCCTTGTGTCTGGGGGCTGCGGTCACGCCTGAGCAAGCAGTTCATTTATCTCTCCCCCTCACTATGCAGGGGCAGTAGCTCACCCCCTCACCTCACCCCAGGATCTTGTAGAATTCCCACCCGGCCTCCTCATCAGCCGATACAGATGATGAAGCAAGTGACATTTCAGGCTCACAGGGGAGCAGCTACATCCACCGCTAAAGAGATAGAGGTGGAGAATCACGCCAGCCTCAGTATTGTTAATTCCCTTGAATCTCTCACACCTCCGTGAGCAGGCAGAGGTCACGCCACATTCGCAGTGATCAGGTCCAGTAAAAGCTCCCAAGAAGGGGGGAAGGGAATAAACTGGGGACTGTATGGGACAATGGTGATTGTATGCAACACCAAAATGATCCCTTTTCCGTTAGCCTTTAGTATAAGCGCTGTAATAAAAAACATCACAACAAAATGTGAAGCACAAAAGGGTTTTAGGTGAGAAGACACAATAAATGCAGCACCATGGCATATGACTAAAAAAAGCGAACACAGTGGATAATACCACGCATAAAAAAAAGAAATCACTTCAAAGTAGACAAGATGTCTATTGGAGCATATTGTCCACAGAATATCTAGAGCGTACTGGATTTCCTTTTGTTTACGGGGAGAAGGAGAGAGATGCACACCGGGAGACTATCAGCTTTCAATGCATACAGTCCTGTCTCACATTCGCAAAATCCCTGCTGAGTGTGAATCAGTGTGAGGAAAGCCAGAGAACTCAACTCATCCAGTTTGGCCCCATTACTGAAGAGCACGCAGTACACAGCAGGGGACAGCATTGGTTCACACCCACGTCTCCCTCTCTCTCTCTCGCTCTCTCCCACACACGCACACGCACACACACTTCCTAACTTCCACCATTATCATACTCAGACACATCCCTGTGTGACTTATGCATCATCCTTCTTCATGAGAGCAGCTGAGACTCAGTCACTGAAGAGGAACTTTTTGTCTCAAAACGTGGCATTTCAGAGATGGATTAAGCAAAGTCTCTCCTGTTACTTCCCATAGGATACAGATACGTCTTCAAAAATACCGCCGTAAAATAGGTCTAATAAAGAACATGAGCAGAAGAAGCCCTAATGAAGTACATGAGCAATGACCAATTTTCCAATGGTATCCTTTTTGCAATGAAAGCCTACTACCTACTGTATACACATCTCAGTACATTTATGGAAAATCATGTTTCAGTAACACACATTTGAGTTACCCATGTTAGAAATATGGATGCTCCAGAGGCACTGAATGGACTGGAAAAGTTGAGTTATTTAAATACTGTTTCAAGTCACCACTAATCATTTACAGAGTGGAATTCAAACTGTGAGAACCTTAACAATTCAACATGTACTTTTCACCAAAAGGTAAAATAGCAGAAATAAGAACAAAAAAAGACAAAGTGATAAAGACTACACAAAATAAAATCCACTCTGTAACATAAGCAACTGTGAAAAACGACAATGCACTAAACCTCAAATGCTCCAAACTACATTGAGTAACTTCTTAGTAGACTACATCACATCTGTTAGACCTGTTTGCTGTTTAACTTCATTAACTTAACTGAACTTAACAGACCATAAAGACACGGAGTGAAGCGCACTCACCGCTGCTTAAATCCATCATGAGAGCTGCTGTGATGTGATCCCTCTGTTTGAGCTCCGTTTCAAACTTTTCTTCAACACGCTCTGAGAACAATGCATGTGCGAGAAGAGCAGAGTCGAGCAGAGGGGGAGTGTCTCACAGACATTAAACATGCGGCCCACTGGCCAGCAGCAGGGAGCCGATGACGCTGGATAGACTGCAGGGTGGAGCGCGCACACAACTCACTCTCTGCATGACACAACTGAACTCAGACTAGCTGACTCAGAGCAAATGCCACAACCACATTTTAATAAAAATGTATCTGGCTTTCATTTGCAAATGTACATCTGTGAGAAGGATGACCAGGAATGTAAGTGGAGAAGGGAGATAAGATTACCTTGACAAAAGCTAAATAAACAACTTTTTTTTTTTTACATAACAGACAATACTTTTCTATTGTTACACTAAGTACCCTATATGTTGCTCGCTGATAATGAGAAACTCAGGAGGAGTCACGAAAGTGCAGAAAAACATACAATAAGTTTGTAGTTCAGACACACCACAGAACACCACAGAAACGGATGTGTCCTGGATTCTTTAAAATATTAACAACAAAGGAAACTTTTTTTTGTTGTTGTTCAGTTATTCTTGTCAATCAATTGATTACAAGTCAAACTTAAAAATAAAATATGTGAAAGAACACTTAATGCATTTCTTTGTAAGGTTCAGGGAACAAAAACCGTTCAAAGTCTATACCGAAACTATCAAAAATTCTAAGATTTTAAATAACTATAACTGAAGTGTTTTTTTATTCACCTATCTGCACCTTACTATACTATTTCTTGTTGAAATCTAGCAAAAAAAAAAAAAAACCTTAGCATGTCATGTCCACTTTTACCAAGATTAGGCTAACGTACACTTTATACGTATATTGTATATTCACACATATGCATTACTATGCACGCTTGTCAATTTGGAAGTGAAAGTCTTTAAACATTCCTCATACCATTCATTTCACTTACCTTTAACACACACATATATATTATTATAATATATATATATATCGTAAAAATATATAGTAAAATCACTAATTACTTAGAAATTGGTTTTAGACAGCTAGTTTTTGTATTAGTTATTGTATTGTCTTGTTAACCACTTGGAAAAAAGCCTTTATAAAAAAAAAACTTAAAACATATATAATAAATAAATAATTCTAAAATTATAATAAATTATAAAAGTGTGAATAAATTAGCCATCAATCAGTCATGCTAATAAACATAAACAATTCAATTAGAACTGGATCGCTTGCTTTTAAATATAAATAGCCTGTCACTAGAGGGCAGCATGAATATGTAACAAGGCTGCTTATTTAAATATCCGTGTTTGATTATAAACCGTCAAATATTCAACCGGAACTGTATTTGTTACTAGCTGCCAAGTTTGCCTTCACAGCCACTCCTAAACTGCATTCTGCCACAGACTAAGCACTCAAACCAAATGTCCCCTGGGTACCAGTTTGTTTGCTTTATCACAGTCATATGTTTAAACCATCCTGCATGTAATCTGCATTCATGATTTTGGCTGCTCTGGCCCAGCAGTCAACAATCCCCAGATCTCCCAAGATGTTTGCCTTGTGCATAGTTTGGCACTATAAGGCAGGATGACATGCTTTTGGTCTCACCTTCAATTCTTACTTTGAAGCATGGCGGAGTACAGATAGGAGCAGAGGGTAGATTGTATGTGTGTATGCTAGACATATACCAGAAAGCACAGCGGAGAAAAACTATTTTTCTGCACCAGTAACCTGCACTGGCCCTTTCCTTAGCTAATGCAATTTCTCTCTCTGGCTTTACTGGCTGGCCATTGGTTTCTTTAAATATTAAACACAAAGGTAAAAAAAAAAAAAAAAAAAAAATACACACACACACACACACACACACACACACACACACACACACACACACACACACACACACACACTAGGGCTCTCAATAAATGACTCAACGTATTCTTCTTCTTTTTTTATAAACCGTGTAAAGTCAGGCAGAAATGTGAGACATGCCTATGACCACTTTCAAATTCGACAGTGCTCTCAAAAACCTGTGTGCTTTCAAATCATATACCATTTCAAAATCCATACAAATCCATCATGGTCTGCCAAAAGTTAAGCTTAATACCCCTTTCCACACTGATAACAAAGAACAGCCAACATGTGCTTTTTTTGTTATGTTCAGATATCAGTAAACAAGCAGAAATAAAAGTGGTACAAAGCGAGCATATTGTATGGTTGGAGGTAAATTTTTGGGTGGATGAATTAGTGGTTGAATTGACAAGAGTTTGCGAAAGCTATAAGTTGTTCTGATTTTATCATTAATGCGTTCACAAAAGTTAATCAGTGTAAATTAACAAAGCTGTTAAACAGTTATGTTCATATATTACTGGTAGCTCTGTTTCTGCAACAGGAGAAACCATTATGAGATGAAGGCATTCATTTAACGAGTGCAGTAAATGGTTGGTGCCACTGGGATTATACTCAAAATTATACTACTACAAAAGCAATTTAGGCCAGGCATATCATAATTACTCAGTTGTCCAAAGTCGTTTATCATTAGACTACTCAGACAGAATCAATTTGCCCAGCATTTGAAAAAAAAAGATGAAAAAAGATGCACTGTGTTTGGGGCCATCAACCTGAAATATACAACTTAAGTGTACATGTTTTTCTGCTTTCAACAATTCAGACAAAAGCTATCTGACAGTCAAAAGGTCCCCCTAGTGGAAAATCTCAGAGGGACAGAAAGAGGAGGTTCCTTACCCTCTATTTGTCAAGATGAGGCTCTGATCGAAGGTCTACTGAGATGGTGGACTAAAAGAGGTTCATCTTTTAAGCCATTGTTCCCAAGTACAATAAACAGTATAGCTAGACAGGTAGGAGAATCCATAGCCATAATCCATGAGGAGCAGGGAGGTTACACTGGGAAGAACACTCACTCACATGCTCATACACCTTACATACGGAGTGACAAATTTTCCATTACATCTTCCTCGAAAAGGCAAAACCCTCTTTTTCTCACTTCTGGTATGTGGATAAAAATCCAAAGAGTACTGCAAATAATGTAGCTTAAATTAGAAGCATCGAAGTATATTGGCACATGATAAATAAAGACATGTTGCTGTAAATTGACAAGCACACATGTATATAATGAACAGCGGATGCTTTTCCATGAAACAGGAACATCTGTAACAGCAATGTGGTAAATGGTGTTTTCACAAACATCAGCATTCATTGCATTTTTAAGAGTCCACGTCTTTCCATTATATCAGGTTGATTATGTGCACAGGGCACTCACGCGAACCCAAAAGTGACTCTACTCTTTAAAATTATTTTTATTTTTTTATTTTCTCAACCACTGCTCAAGATTTTATCCTGAATTGCAAAATAATAATATATTAATAAAATATCAGTCATCTGTTTTAATGTTCACTTAAATATATATGGCCAAGTGAACAATAATTCCTACAGACGCTCAGGGTGATGTGCCACACACAAATTCTGGTCAGCTAATACCAGAGAATATGCAGCGTGCACTACTGCCCTGACATCAGCTTAACCCTCTCACATGATTAAGTCTCCTGAGGGCAGCAGTAAAGAGACATATCCATGATGGCAGTCTTAATTAAAACTGAAATACAGCCCTTGAATCCCACTTAAAAAAGGCTGCAGACTCTCACATCTTAGAGCTCCATCTACTGTAGCTTAGCTGATTTTTTTCTTATCCAATCTGAAAAAAATCAGTTTGAAGCTTCATTACCACACACACACACCCACACACAAACCTTCATATTCAAAGAGTGTCCTTTAGCCCAAACAAGTCTCTTCTGCTTGTTGCCTGTCCTTAGCAGTGGTTTCCTAGCAGATATTCTACCATGAAGGTCTGATTCACACAGTCTCCTCTTAACAGTTGTTCTAGAGATGTGTCTGCTGCTAGAACTCTGTGTGGCATTGACCTGCTCTCTGATCTGAGCTGCTGTTAACCTGTGATTTCTGAGGCTGGTGACTCGGATGAATTTATCCTCCGCAGCAGAGGTGACTCTTGGTCTTCCTTTCCTGGGGCGTTCCGCATGTGAGCCAGTTTCTTTGTAGCGCTTGATGGTCTTTGTGACTGCACTTGGGGACACTTTCAAAGTTTTCCCAATTTTTCGGACTGACTGACCTTCATTTCTTAAAGTAATGATGGCCACTCGTTTTTTTCTTCACTTAGCTGCTTTTTTCTTGTCATAATACAAATTCAAACTCTTTTGAATGAGAAGGTGTCCAAACTTTTGGTCTGTACTGTATATACATTGAAAACTTCAGATATACCAACCTTGGGGAGATGGGGAAAGTTCGTAGAGAATATAAGAATAGGATTATGGTGTGTCAGCTGTGGAAACAGGGCCCAATTCACATAATGATATATTTAGACAGCTGTGTTATTAAGCCTATAATGATTACAGAGTCACAGATCTTAAGATAGCACCTGATTGACTCAAACATTGCAAACTCTTCTTCTGATAAACAAGTGAATAAATACTAGATATCAAACAACCCAGCCATAAATTGCGTGTCAGAGTGTAGAAGCACCCCGCAGGAACATGTGTCAGATTTGATATCGTCCCTAATTATAAGCAGTGACAGGGTGATTATATGTACATCATCGCGGGCCTCTTCAAATAAGAATTTGGCTGATTATCAGACCTAATTAATGAATGTTCTGGTGTAAAACCAGTCATTTCTTTGTATGTATCCCTACACAGTGAGTAATGAGCACTTCATCAGTGTCTTGCTTTGTCAAATAACAAAATGTGTGAAAATGAATAACACCAGACATAAAAGGGATCCATCACTATAATTATCTAAAACAATTACAAACCTGTCATCTTGCTGCACGACTGTATTTTTCAGGGGTGATGTACATGAGTGTAGAGCACAGACGCTTTTGCACTTGTCTCAGTAATTATGCTGTATAACAAAAATATTATTTCCTACAACCTTTTCTGTAAAATAATCAATAAACGGATTAACATGGAGGACACAACACTTTCAAATGACTGGTCACTTGTATTTTTATTTTTAAGCACTGAACACCACTAAATCTGAGGTATTCTTCTTTAAACATTTAAAGCTCTGCTTAAGGCTGTGCCTCAGTCTAAAGCATCAAACTCTTCTTGAGGGGTTTAGACTGTCATGGGCCCCATTGTTCTTTTTTCAAATGGTTCTATAAGCCACATTAACTCAATTTGTGTTGCTTAAACTGAACTGGCGTCCTTTCTGGACAATGTATGTTGCAACTAATACCTTCAGACAGCATTAAAACCTTCCAAAACACATAACATGTGCCATTGTCTATTTTAATTTTTGCAACCACACGTGCAGATCCCATTCAGAGTGATCATTCAGCACCTTAACTTTATTTCTCCTTGCAGATTGTTTGCGATTCAGAGGTTTTATTCAAGTATATCCTCATTGGTTCATCAGGCTTCAGTGTACTATGGCAGAAATGAGGAGCACACAGTAAAGACTGGAGTCCATAATAATACTTATCCAGTTAAAAAAAAAAAAAAAAAAATATATATATATATCAATGAAAGAAAAACTCACAATGGTCACAGAAATAACTTTAATCTGACAAAAGTAATAATTTAAAAACATTCTATGAATGTTAACCAATGAAAGTCAGACATTGCTTTTCAACCATGCTTCAACAGAATTATTTTAAAAAATAAACTCGTGGAACAGGCCTGGACAAAAATGATGGTACCCCTAGAAAATACTGAAAATAATGTGACCAAAGGGACACTAATTAGCATCACAGGTGTCTACAATCTTGTAATCAGTCAGTGGGCCTATATATAGGTCTCCAGGTAGTCACTGTGTTGGTTGGTGACATGGTATGTACCACACTCAACATGGACCAGAGGAAGCGAAGGAAAGAGTTGTCTCAGGAGATTCGAAAGAAAATTATAGACAGGCATGTTAAAGGTAAAGGTTATAAGACCATTTCCAAGCAGCTAGATGTTCCTGTGACTACAGTTGCACATATTATTCAGAAATTTAAGATCCATGGGACTGTAGCCAACCTCCCTGGACATGGCCGCAGGAGGAAAATTGATGACAAATCAAAGAGACGGATAATCCGAATGGTAACAAAAGAGCCCAGAAAGACTTCTAAAGAGATCCAAGGTGAAGTTCATGCTCAAGGAACATCAGTGTCGGATCGCACCATCCGTCGTCGTTTGAGCCAAGGTGGACTACATGGGAGACGACCAAGGAGGACACCATTGTTGAAAACAAATCATAAAAAAGCCAGACTGGAATATGCCAAACTACATGTTGACAAGCCACAAAGCTTCTGGGAGAATGTCCTATGGACAGATGAGACAAAAATGGAACTTTTTGCCAAGGCACATCAGCTCTATGTTCACAGACGGAAAAATGAAGCATATCAAGAAAAGAACACTGTCCCTACTGTGAAACATGGAGGAGGCTCTGTTATGTTCTAGGGCTGCTTTGCTGCATCTGGCACAGGGTGTCTTGAATCTGTGCAGGGTACAATGAAATCTCAAGACTATCAAGGGATTCTAGAGAGAAATGTGCTGGCCAGTGTCAGAAAGCTGGGTCTCAGTCGCAGGTCATGGGTCTTGCAACAGGACAATGACCCAAAACACACAGCTAAAAACACCCAAGAATGGCTAAGAGGAAAACATTGGACTATTCTAAAGTGGCCTTCTATGAGCCCTGACCTCAATCCTATTGAGCATCTTTGGAAGGAGCTGAAACATGCTGTCTGGAAAAGGCACCCTTCAAACCGGTAACAACTGGAGCAGCTTGCTCATGAGGAGTGGGCCAAAATACCTGCAGAGAGGTGCAGAAGTCTCATTGACAGTTACAGGAATCGTTTGATTGCAGTGATTGCCTCAAAAGGTTGTGCAACAAACTATTAAGTTAGGGGTACCATCATTTTTATCCAGGCCTGTTCCATGAGTTAATTTTTTTTTTAGAATTCCGTTGAAGCATGTTTGAAAAGCAATGTCTGACTTTCATTGGTTAACCTTCATAGAATTCTTACTTATTATTACTTTTGCCAGATTAAAGTTATTTCTGTGACCATTGTGAGTTTTTCTTTCATTGACCGAAGGGTACCAACAATTTTGTCCACATGTGTATGTGGGCAGGGTGGAATATTAGGACCCAAAGCACCTTCAGGCACTGTAATGAGACAGGTCTGCTACGCTCTGATGGAATATGCTTCATGAATCATGAAACACATTGATTTTTCCATCAATAAACGGCCACCCATTTCTTCCCACGCGGCCAATTTACAGTCGGCTGTCCAAGTGTCAGGTTTAAGCAGCCAGTAGTGCCAGCTCACCCCCACATCTGTAACTCATCCACCCACCATAGCTTTATATTAACCAACCACAAACCTGCTGACATAAAAAGTATTAGACCTACTAAATTATTCTTGCAGACGGAAGAGGAACAAAACAATCTTCCTGCACAGCACCTTCAATGAAATACAGCAAGGAATACAGACAGGAATATTTCAAATAAAATCCATCTTAATCAACTCTGGATAAAATGTATTTTCTTGTACTGAATAATGCATGGCTCCAAGTCAGAATAATTTTCCCTGAAAAAATGTCAAAAATGAAATCTCCAACCACTTAGTTTCAACACCTGAGTGCTTAGAGATTAGATGATGAAAGGATAAAAGTTCAAACTGAAAGCAGTTAGAGGTGACCAAACAGGTGAAGTGCTTTTCACGTTAGAGACGCTTCCTGCATTCATTTTTTCTGTGGGCCAAGTTGCAGCAATTTCTGTAGAGCACTCTGACTTTATACGAGGGGCATCCAAGTCAAAGCAGGACAGGAATGAAATTTCTCTTGAATGAAGGCATAAAATCTATTGACATTTACACACAACATCAAGCACAGTACAGTGATGAGCCACAGTAAAACATATGAAAGAGCAAATGTTTTAAAGAAGGCTGAGGTGGCTTGGAGCCCACTGAAGTCGTTCTTGTGAACATTCAGCGAGTAGAACACCTGATCATTGAAAACTGCCACATAAATTGCCACTAACTTGAAGAAGAGACAGCAGCTGTCAGTGGGAACTGCACACACAATCATTCACAAACACCACTTGCACATTGTAGGAACTCATCTTGGAGCTATTGCTACATCTCCATACAGTTCCTGTTATAAATACTGTTCCTGAGAGGTCAGTATTTCAGATGTGAAGCAGGCGGTCTGATCATGGCTCCAGCATACTGAGAAAACTTTCCACCATGATGGTATACAAGCACTAGTGAAAAGCAGGGATAGCATTAGTATAGCAGGGGATTACATAGAAAAATAAGGGAGTTTTTACTCTTAAAATCATGTTCCATTATTCAGCACCATCTAAAAGTCTCACATTGACTTGAACCGTTGTCGTACATGCACAGACCATACATGCACCATAAGTATTTGGACATTAACAAAATTTTCTTAATTTTACCTTTGTACACCATCACAATTGATTTGAAAGTAAGTAATCAAAACATGATTAAAGTGTAGACCTTTAGCTTAAATTTACATTACTCACTAAACTCTGCTTGGCGCTCACAGTCTCCAAATTTCACTCCCATTTCTCACTGAAAAAGGTGCTTAACTGAGGAAAAATCAGTGACATGACAGAAGCTTACATTTAAGCATGCGCATACAAGCTTACTTTTTCATAGTGTTAACTTTTCCGAGCTGAATTTTTTTTTAACACAGTTCTTCTTTTGCGTTTGTCAAATAAAGTGCGGTAATTTACTCTACCTGTTGTAAATATTCTTAAAAACATGGGAAACTGGAGAACTCAGAGTAGCTTTATCATCTTCTTCCCATGGCATGAGGTAATTCTGAGCTACTAAAATAAAATACTGAAACAAATACCTCCAAGTCAAATGTACACTTTACAGAAACATAAAAATACAGAGTGGGCCAAGGTACCCACTTGAATTACAATAAAAAAAAGTACCTAAACATGACAGCATGGACCACAGAAATCCAATTATGCATTTAAAAATTTTTTTTTTTTTACCCGACATCCATCTTAATACGCAAGCTCTAAATAACTGATTAAAGCTGGTTTGCCCCAGTGCATAGTGAATTTACATGGCTAACAAATAAATCAGAAGCTTTGCTCTAAACATCAAGCTTGTACCAAGTATTCTGCTTGCACTCTACCATGATTTGTCTTTTCATAATGAGACTCTTCATAACTCCCAACACTGTGGGCATGAGGCAGGTGCCAGGGGTGAGGCAGATTGATAAGGCAATTAACCTGCTGAAGGCCATTCATCTACTCTCTATCTTCATACTCCCTTTAATCCTCTCTATATCACATCAGCTCCCTCCATGTCTGTCTAGAGCAATTCCCTCTGAAAAAAGTTCATTCACCCTATCATCGGTCAAACACATAGTATATTGCAAATAGAAATCATGAAGAGGGTTTGCGAGCCATTGCGAATGAAAACCCCCCAGAGAACAGGCACTGAGATTTAGTCTCTAGCTCTATTAGATCATCATGCATATAGAATAATGCCAGGCCAGAGATAAGAGAATTCTCACACATACGGCCTGCCAGACAGGTGCCCTGCGGAGACGCTTAATAGCATTCCTGTCAGACCGCTTTCTTCCAGTTCTCATAATGAAAATGCTCATTTGACAGCTCATCCAAAGCATATCTCCAATGCTTACCCAATTTAAGTTAATCCTGAATCAACGATATCACAAGATTAATCTAGAGATTATTCAGTGAACATGCAATAACAGTAGACCGTGATGAGGATGAAGCCTAATTTACAGTACAGTCTCGGAAAATTAGAATGTCATTAAAAAAAAAAAAAAGATTTAAAGTGAAATCTTTTGAGCCTTTTTTTTTTTACATTTCAAATGATTAGAATATTTCATTTTGCGAGTTTGAGTAAATTACTTCTCATACAGTATATACACATTAAACCTCCTGGTCAAGTTGAGGATTTGCAGTGAAAGACCGATACATGATGATCCAGATGATCAGCGACATCCTCCAGAAAAAAATGTAGGCCCCAGAAGGAGCTGTATTGATGCATATTCATGGAAAATTGGCTGGAAGGACAATGTGTGGTAGGAAAACATGCAAAAACTATATGGAAATAAGAAATTTTCCTTAAGAAAATTGTCAAGCAAGGCCGATTTAAGTCAATGGGATAGCTTTATAAGGAGTGAAGTGAGGCTGGAGTCAGAGCCACTGAACACAAATGTCTTGAGGAAATGGACTATAACTCATTTCGCAGTATCAAGAAACTCCTGAATCAGGTAGTGTCAGAGACGTCTTAGCTGGGTAGGAAAATAACTTGACACTTACTCAGTGGTCCAAGGTCCTCTTTTCAGGTAAAAGTAAATTTTGCATTTTATTTGGAAATCAAGCTCGCTTGAAGTTGCTTTAATTTTTTACAGCCTGTAATTACTTGGGGTGCCATGTTATCTGCTGGTGTTGGTCCACACGGTTTCATCACATACAAAGTCAACAAAGCCATCTATCAGTGTATTTTAGAGCACTTCATGTTTCTGTCTGGTAACAAGCTTTATGGAGATGCGAATCTACTTTTCCAGCATGACTTAGCACCTGTCCACAGTGCCAAACCTACCACTAACTGTTTTGCTGGCCATGATATTACCGTGTTTAATTCGCCAGCCAATTCCCCTGACCTGATTCTCTGTGGAGTATTGTCAAGAGGAAGGTGAGAAACACCCAACCCAACAAAACAGACAAGCTGAAGGATATCATCAAAGCAACCTGGTCTTCAAAAACCCCTCAGCAATGTGATAGGCTGATCGCCTGCATACAAATCCAAATGGATGCAGTAATTGGTGCTACACCAGCTCTGAATAAGTCTGGAGTGCATGAATAAACATTTTTTGTTTAGAATTTGACCCTTAACCAGTCTAAGGAAAATTTCTCTGTACGTCTGTGTATCTGTATGTTTGTATGTCTGTCAATCCGATTATGTCACAGCATCACACAAAACTGGACAGACAGAATTGAATGAAAGTTTGCAAGTCCTTCGTTATTTGCCTGAAACAGAAACGAACGCATGATGCACCACTGCTTACTCCAAAACAGGCACGTACACTATGAAAAATGACACTTGAAATATGTATGGACAGTTATTCATCCTGTGGGAAGTTTAAAACCATGTTCATATGTTCAGAAACTGTGGCGCTAATAAAAAGCAGAAGACAAGCAAGCACACAGAGTGAACAGACACACTCAAACATTGTGTAAAGTCTTTTTGTAAAGACAGATAAGAATATGGTCATATTCACAATGAATATAACAGAGTTATTCACACTTTATGACATGTGGTTGCCACTATAAGATAAAACATGGTTCGTTAGTGCAAACATATCCGCAGTAGTCCAAGGTGAGGGCGTGTAAAATACAATAACTGAGAGTCCATTGTTATGCTCCAAAATTAAAATGTTGAGTAAAAGTGATGTTATGAACAGATATGTGACGGATTTAACAATCTACTATAAACAGGGAATGTATTTGGGTGATGACGAAACAAGTACAATTTAGTGTAAACAAGGCATAAGATACTTAACCTTACACATATTTCTTTGTATAAATAAGTTACAGAAAAACCAGCAGACATGTAGGTGGGCTTCAACCAGAAATAATACACTAATTACAGTAAAGATGATCAGGTTATTTTTAACTTTAACCTTTTAACCATTACTAAAACTAACGGTACTAACACTAGTCTTAGTTACCCAATTTAAACCATCAAAGAAAATACTTTCCCCATAATATTCTAATAATTCGTTTTAAGAACAGTATTACACAGTACTTAATGATTAACATGATTAATTCCTTTTTAAATGCCTAAAGGAACATTAAATCAACAAATAAAGTTAGAGTTATAAGTTGTGAGGCATACTGGCATGGCATAGATTATATATGCATTTATTTAGAATGTAAAAGATCAAAATAAAATGAACAAGAATGAGCGGCCCTATTCTTGTTCAAAGAATAATACATTTGGTGAATTGTAGGCTGATACTAGATTATACAATTCTACAAGTGAAATTAAATTCCATACATCCCAAACTGAATAGTTGTAATAGGCATGATTTCCTTACTGAGTAAAATAACTGCAAGGATTATTTTAGCCATTATTGTATAGCCCCAGGTGTAGCACTAGAACAACATAACTGCCTTTGCTGAAAACAAAAGATAGTAGAAACCCAAAAATAATCTATCCAAAGCTTATCTTTTCAATCTCATTTGTCTCATTTCAAATAACCAGAATTGGAACAACATATATCCTAGCAGTGGTAAGCTTTGTCATTTTTTCAATCACTGCTACATGACACACTGATGCTGTCTATAATCAGTTCAGGAGCTATGTGACACCAAGAATGACCCTTCAAAAAGCACCAAACTGATCAACCACTCTACTAGTCTTTAAGGCTGATTCATAACCAGCTGTGCTAATTTAACTTCTGCAAGAAGTTGTAAGTTAATAGGTGCATATTTGACGTCCTGGCTAAAAGGGAGGGGGGGGGGGATTATTTATGCTTTCAAACCAAGTTGAGATCAGCATACTATGAAACAGATGCTTCACAGCACATCCAAACGCTGGCTGTTCCTATCCTCTCTGAAGTCCCTGTCCTGATCAAGGCCAAACTGTATTACTGCCAGAATGGATTAAAGAGGACTGGCAGCCTACAAATGAAAGCTTCTGAAACAGACGCTTCCTCAGGCGCAAAAGAAGGTTGTAAAAAAAAGTGAAAACATCAGACAAGAATACAATATGAGGACAATTTTTTGGTAAAAAAAGAAAAGAAAAAAGGAACATATGAAAAAGCAAACAAGAACCAAGAACCAAGTGCAGACCACAGCACCGAGTGGCTAACTATCCAGCAGCTGTTGTCTGAAGATTTCAGGTGTGATAAGTTGCTAGTGGATAACAGTGGCTCTGATGCGGGAAAATAGAGGACATTGTACTTGCTCCAGAGTCCTGAGGGGAGAATGAAATCAAGCTCTAGTCCAGTGATCACAACTGTGGAAGGATGGCGAGACCACAGCTGTGCAATTATAACTTTTCCACTAGGATGCTCTGACTGATTAGCAATCAGATGAAAAACTGCTTGCAATCATCCCGTGCAGGAATGAAAACAAAAATAAAGACAAAAACAAGGCAGAACTGATGGCTTTTTTTCTGACAATTCATCATTCTGACACCACTGTCACAGTAAGTGTTCAGTGAGCAAGTCTTGGGATGCCTCAAGCTATCCAAGTACAACCACTCTGATGCTTTGACATATACAGTATGAGCCAGCAATATTTAGCTTGCACACCCCAAACTATTGATCTGATTTTGACTAACATTACACTCAAAATCTACATAAGCTTGCACTATATGAGCAGTAAAGGTGTCCAGTTAAAACAACTTGATCACTTATTAGTTCTTGTAATTTATCCTGGGTTTTATAACATATTTGGTTGCATCAGTAATTGGACACTAGGAAACATGGATAACCTGCCCAACAGATTCACATTGGACGAACAGTGCATGTTCAGCTAAACACAGAATTAATGGTAGTGCAATTATTTTCACTTGAACATCCTCCCTTCCCTTCTAATATAAAAGACCTGCTGCAATAAAGGATTTAATGCCCACTGAATAATAAACGTGAGATTGTATTTATAGCAGAGTCTAGCACTCTTTTAACAGGCATGGGGGAGTCATTTGACCTTGATTGTTAATGCAAATATCCTGCCTTTAGGATTCCTGCTCCACCACTTTGCCTGCTAAGTGCCCTCCAGCCTGTGCTGCAAGTGCTCAGTGAAGAGATGGAAAACTACATTGGTCCACTGATGATCGTACTGCTAAAATGGAGCTCACATTTCTCATCTAGTACATCCAGTTAGGGTTAGACTGCAGTGGGGTGGCGGTGGTTTAAACGGCAAGACTCTGGGTTACTGATCGGAACATTGGGTGTTCAACACTCAGCACCGCCGATCTGCCACCGTTGAGCCTTTAAGCAACGATCTTAACCCTATCTGCTCCAGGGATGCTGTATTTTGGCAGACCCTCCAGTCTGACCTCAGATTCCTTACTGGGATATGCAAAAAAAAAGAAAAAAAGAAAAAAAAATGAATTGTGCTCTTATTTATTGTGGGATGAGATCAAATGCATTCAGGAAATACCAGAAGCTTCACTTTGTAAATGAAATTCAAGTCTCATTTTAAATGTCTTAAAACATTGGCTTGCTCAATACAAAGCTTAATTACCCTAAACCCCAATGTACTTGTTCAATCAACCATAAACTATTAAAAGCTCTGGAAACTTTCCTGTGTCTGGATCCTTAAAAGTTTCTACCGTTACCTTTGCCTGGTAAAAATGCTGACACTGGAGACCAAAATGCTAAATAGGTATCTCCACAGAGAACATTTTGCCATATTAATGATCACCACTCATTAAAATATTGTTTTTGGGGATTGTCTGTGATAAGTCTGTGTATAATTACAGAAATGAAAGCAAATTAGAATGAGGGTCCATCTGGTGTCCAGTGCAATGTCAAGACAGATATGCATGAACATAAGAAAAATGTGCTTTTAGTTGGTGCACATGTTTTTACTTCACTAATTTAGTTCTTAATTCCATTGTTCATGAAGAAGACATGCGTAGATGTACTCTGCAGTGAAATGCTAAATGTCAATGAGTCAGACTCATCAACTTCGCTCACACAGTCTCCTGTCGTATCCCTCTGTCTGTACAGGCTATGATTCATCCACATTATAAAGGAATACAAGATTTTTCTAATCCTTAAACCAGTTTAACGTGGCTCACAGTGGCGTCAAGATTTGAAAAACAGTCTTACAATTTATAGTAATTAAAAGGAAAAAGTGAATCTAAAGGATTCACTGCATCACAGGCATAACACAGTATGCTTTATGTAAAACACACCACTCCGTGACATTTGTCTGACAGCACACCCATGCTGCCTTGTGTTCCTTATTTATACCACAGAGCTCCTGAATGTTTAAATCACTCTAACAACATTATTGCTTTTATAATAGTGCATTAAACACAGAGTTGTATACTAGATTAACAGTTTTTAATAGTTGATATAACAGTGTGTAATAGTTGATGTAGTGAAGGATTGTTTGTTTTAGCATTTTAGAAGAGGTCTCTAGTGTCAGGACTTTGTAACCGTCAGAGGTAAAGCGGCAACTTTAAGATATTAGACATGGGAAAGCACGACAAAGCATTTTCTGTCTTATTGATATCAAGAATGTAAGTCTGGGGATAACAGGAAGTAAACGGTTTCCACAACATTAAACATGGCTATAAATTAATAAAATGCTCACTAAGTGCTACAAAGTGCATTATTCTTCTTACACCACCACAATTCTTATTAATGCTTTAATTAATCCTTTATTAATGAACATGTTAAACTGTGTAACTGTTTATAGTTTTTAATGTCACAGAAAATCTGTGAGGCGAGTTATCATTTTTTACAACAGCTCTCTCAGCAACCTCTCTTTTTTCCCATCTTGAAGTTATTAAAATAACAAAGAAAATTCGGTGCTAGCTTTTAATTTGTGAAAAGGAAACTACTGATGTGAGAGAATAGGTGCAAGTCCGCTGAACAAAAGAACATTAAAGTTTAATTGAACCATCTCCACGGTTAATGCAGAAACAGATTGCTTTTTCCATCCAATCAAATTATGCATAGTTAGGCCAAATGCCAAAAAAGGAAAAAAAACACTAAAATATATGCCATAAAAAATTTATAATTGGTTTTTTTGCTGAAAATGACACGGCGATAAATGAAATGTATCACAGGCGCTGTGGATAGTGTGCTACAAAAGGTCATTTTCACTAGTAATAATTTCTTGTGGGTAGAAAAAGAATCATGAGGATCAGCTGTGATGCATCCTTTACAAATTCTGATCTTTTTATGTACATGGTCACAGATGTATTAATCAAAAGTTACACAAAAATTGGAACGTGTTAAAAGCATACCTGCCTACACCTAGTCTCATCAATGAAGACACTTACTGTCCTTGGACATCGATGATGCGTACAATTTGGGCGTTGCTGTGTTCAGTAACAAAGACTGCAGATTAATTCCACTGGATTGAAACAAAACTACTACTATAACAATGGCTTGGAACGCTTGTCACCAATCATCACACAAATAAATTGAAAAACAACACGTTGAAGCGCACTGCTTGATCCACTCGGCATTCAGAAGAACATGGCATGGAAGAACATCTCGGAAACCTTTAGACCTCATGTTCTGCGGGCAAACAGGGCATGAGATTTTGCAGGACGGTAGATAAAAAGGGTAGAATCAAAGCAAGAAAATGTAAAACACACACACACGTTTTGTTACAGACTTGAACCATTTCAGGTGCATCTTGAGGAACATGGAAAAACACTCTGGGAAGATTCCAGGAACTAGAGTAGTGTACTTGCCAATTACAGTATCTAAAATGCCAGTATCAGAAAATTAAATGGATTTTCTCTGTAGAGATCAGTCTTTCTTTCACATTCAGATCATTTATCTAGTGATATATTGAATTAAAAGCACTTTCCACTGTCTGATCTACAAATGGATCCAAAGCTTTACTGAGAATCAGTTACCATCATTGCAAAAGTGAAAACAAAAAATTAACAAAAAGAAAGTTACAAACAACAGAGAAGACTGTAAAAATTGTGAGCTAGGGGTATCTTGGTACAGCAACAGAACCGTCACCTCACAGGTCCAGGGTCTTTGATTTGATCCTGAGATTGAGTTACTGTCTGTGTGGAGGTTTGCATGTTCTCTCTGTGCCTACCTGAGTATTCCTGGGTTCATAGATTTCCTTTTGTTTGCACAAAACATATGGAGTACATTAAGGTAAAGGTAGTAATCTACAATAAATTCCCCCTCCGTGTAAATTTGACCAGGATGCACATTATAGATTCTGGATCTACTGAAGACACTGATCAGGGTAAAGCAGTTACCAAAAAAAAAAAGAGAAAAATAACAGTCCTAATCCTGATTCAGAGGGATTATAATAAACAAGAGGCATCATTTGCTTCTAATTTTCTGGGGTATCACAATAATTCTACTGTATGTCTGCAGCCTTTCACTAATGCCAGTGGCGTCTCCAGGCAGTGGCATGTTTGTTTTCTTACCACAGATATGTAATTGGCTACAAACAAGCAAGAGCCGCTGACAGCGAGGGGGACAGAATGAGGACATGGCCATTGTGTGTTCACGCTCAAATTAGACAGGCTAACAGAGATGAAGGCATCAGAAAGCACAGGCACACTATAGGCCTCAGAAGGAAAAGAGGACTGTGACTGAACTTAAAACAGACCAATTACCCCTCAGCTTGTTGTCCAAGCCCTCAATTCTGGGCTCAAAGGGTTTATATTTCAAAGACGAAAGCAGATCCAACAATTCTCTCTTAGTCTCCCAGTGATGGTTTCTGCATAGGATATCTGTATTTAATAAGAATATTTAAAATTGTATGCACAAAACTGTAATTCAAATGAGCCTACAGCTTATACACTGATTAAAATAGACCGTTAGCACTGCATGCCAATTTTCATTGACTCTATTTAAAAGAAATGACCACAAAGTCATTAAGCCTATTTTCTAATCGTGATCACGCAGAACGGAAACATCCTCATGAACAGATGAAAATGGGTCTTTTGGGCCATGTTTATTTTATGTCAAGACACACACAGGGGCAAAATGATTTTTGCACACCTTTACCCACATTTTCCTTTTCCCTTGAATGTGCACTAACAAAAATCCTAATATAAAAACCTCAATCAGCTCATCCAGGGTTTATATTTGACCTTGGATCATATACGAAATAGGCTTTGGATCCACCCTAACTAAAATAAAGCAATTATTGAAAAAAGATAAGTGAGTGAATGAATGAATCCAACCATCCATTCATCCATAATCATCGGATAGGATTCCACAGATGACTCATTATGCCGCATGCCTTGCAACAGTGCTAGTTTTGATACAATTCCAGTCCCTCATTCTGAAGCGCAGTGAAGACGTGCTGTGCTGTGGGCTGCCCTCTGAGCAGGAGGGGTGGAGGGAACTCCAGGCCACTAGAATATTATCTGTCACAAGCATAGATTCAGCTTTGACAGAACACAACCAGCTGGCAGCAGCAGGACTGGGTCACCGTCTGGCTGCGTGTGTGCCCCTGGTGCTTATGGGCGTGCCAAGGCCAACCAGCTTCCACCCCCCCAGCTGCTTCCACGCTGTCACTGAGCTAATGAGTGCCCACAATGCATCAGATCATCACTGCAGGCAAGGATCACAGGCTCAAGAGAGGAAAAAAAAAATTATCATGCAGTTTGTTATGATAATGGAGATGTTCAGTGCAGTGAAAATCATTGCAGAGCCGTCCCTCAACAATCTAAACAAACACATCATAGCACACTTTACACTTCACAGCAAAAGCTTAATCTTTTCAGTTTCTATGTATGATATGCTACATTTTGAGTTTACGATAGATAAAGTGATGAGGCAGCTTTAGTTAAACTGCAAATGGCTCAGGATATACCTCTAAACCTTTTCTCTTAACTGCTGTGGAATGTATTATGTACAATGCCATATAAAGCATAATGTATAAACCCTGTAGAATCAACAATCAAGGACATTCTGGAGACAAAAGTATTGTGTCGCAAATAATCCAAAAACTCACATACCATATCAAAATATGGCAATATCAACATCAAATTACAGTGAGTGGGTTTTATACCTCAATCCTACATATAAACATCTATATTTTGAAACAAAATGCCGTTTCTTTAGGACCATAATGCAACACATAAAATTGGCCCCTCCCTACACAGGACTACATAAAGTACAAAATATATACCAGCTGACAGATGTTGAGAAATGAGAGTAGATTTTTGATGGAAATCAATCCATTTAAAATTTTTCCATATCATTGGTAATAAAATCAGGTGTCCAAAATGTTTCAAGCCACAAGACATGTTATCCGATGCCTTTATGGATGTTTTTGGCCTACGCTGCATTTTAGTATAACAGTGTCCTCTAGTTACTTTGTTCTTAATGTGATTTCTACGTGCTGCACTTCATGACAGGCTTTTATTGTCCTATTGACAGCCAGCGGAGAGCCTGAAGCGAGACAGAGACTGAATTGGCAGGTGCAGAAGCAGAATAGACCAGAGTGAATAGAAATTGCTGTCGCTGATGTAGCAAAATGTCCTCCAATGCCAACCAAAACTCAATGTTGCTATTGCTGGCAATTCACAATGGCATTTATACAAAGATGTTTTGCGTCTGAAGATGAGAAAAGATAAATAAAAAAAAGACCACCTTAAGCCAGCAGCTTGAACTTTTTTTTAAATTCCTGGATGGAATGAAGTGTAGTATTTCCTCATTTTTAAATAGCTGGAGAATCCACAGTGGATTTAGCGAGTGACCCCAAAATAACCGAGCAAGCTTAACTTGAAGTGAAAATATAAGAAGCAACGCGGCAGCTCCCCATGGGAGTGAGAGGCTGCAGTACATGTTCCACCTCTCTGAAACTTCATCTTTTTGTTTTTGGTTACAGATATTTGCCCAGTTTGAAGTAATCAAATAGACTTGTCCCCGGGGTTTTCTTCAAAAGCAGAAGCAGGAAATGAGAAGTGAAAATATTTTAGGCTCATTTTGACACTCCAGACAATGATTCCACTGTGGGGAATGATTAAAATATAAGCATTTCTATTCAGAATTTTTTTGTTGTTGTTGTTGAAATGCATCAGATTTGGGGTCAACATTGACAAGACTTTAAAAAATTAGCGCGAAGAGAAAGTAAAAAAGATCAAAGAGAAACTTCAATCATATAAGTGGTTCAGCATACATTCTCTACCCAGGTATTTGGTTGTATGTGGCATCATACTAGAGGGAAACACTTCATTTGTTGTTCCCCAGCCATGAATGAAGATCAATTTTAAGCAAAGCAAGAGGAAAGGAATTAAAATAAATTTAATATAAATGAATGAAAATATTTGAATCTGCTGTAATTCTTTGTGTCATCTGTTGCCATTATTTAGGTGTAGGCTCAGTTTAAATTGTAAATGTAAAAATCTGGTTCTTATTACATACACTAAAGAAATACACAAAGAGAAAGTGTCACATGTTCTGCCAGGATACAGACAGTCCCTGGTTTGCATTTGTTGCTGAGCTAGATGTGGAGAAGAACCATTGATACTGATACTGTGTTCACAACAGGATTCTGTAATATGATACATACTGTAAGTAAATATATTCAGTTATGCTTTTGGTAACTTACAGAAAGCAGCAGGAGACAACCTTTAATATGCTCTACAGAGGTAACAGATAACCTGTGAGACACATCAGAGCATAGTTCATGTCTAACGCAGGCTGGGGACTGTCTCTAATTGTTTAATTTGTGCTGTTGTGAGATAACCTCCCTCAGGGACAGAGTGGTGTCTTAACTGCTGATAAGCATTCATTTATCACCAATTAAAGCAGTGATGTGCCAACATCCCCCCATGCTACCCAAAGCCTGGCACTACATCATTCACCCCAGCTGTTCATCATAATCCTGCAGACGAGAGAGAGCGAGAGAAGGAGACACCCGAGGAGATGCTCAACATTCATAAAGCACTCAGTGTTCAGATTTAGGATCCCAACCTGGAGACAGATGAGAGCTGTGAGGCTGGACGGAAAGCTGCTGAGTCCAGCGCAGAGGGACAATGAACAATGTCACGCATGTAAATCCAGCCTCTCCTTTGGGGAGAGGAGCTGGCACTGTCAATTAGAGCATAAATAATTAAAAAAGTTGTAGGTCCCATTAGTGGGGATGTATTTCCATGAATAGGTAATTCTGCTTGTGGGCTCTTTTATCCATGCAACATTGCACTGTGCACACTTTGAAAAACACAGGACTAAAAAAGAACTTGTGGTAAAATGTCCCGTCTAAATGTGTACTGAGGTCATAGAAGTCCTGAGAAAAAGTGAGAATGTGTCTGACACTTTGGATCACCTCACAACTCTACTACTGTATGTGAAAATGGCTGCACTGTTCCTTTGCAACCACACATACATCTGAAACAGAAACTCATGACAGGGTGTCTCAAAACTCTCCATACATCTGAAAAATTATCCAATTGATAGATCAACAGTTTAAATGTTCTTGGATTGGGCGCCATGGCTCAGTGTAGTAGCTATTGATATCACAGCTGTAACCCATTTTACCAGCACATGAGAGACACACTACTATGTGTGCTTGCAAAAAATGGAGAAGATGTTTTGCAAATTTGTAATTTCCCGAAGTAATGTAGACTTTTCAGACACCTTGTAGTTACACTGACACTCTGCTGAATTTTGATATCAGTGGGCAACACGGAATCCAGGCTGCTGCACTGCAGAGGGTGGAACTATCGCACACTATCCTCCTGGACGAACAGGATGGGTGGAGACACTGACATATGACATGAGTGAGGTTATTGGGAGCAAATGAAAAGTAAACGAACAATGGAAACATTACCCTCTACAGTTCATGATGTCTGCTAGTGTGCCAACATGATGAACTGCTGTGCAACATGTGACCTGCACTAAACATTAACCTGAAATCGATGTCCACATTTTTGGAGAGCTTGCTACTACTGGAGAACAAAAGAAATCGGACATGTTCCCAGTTAGATGAAAGTCTAACAAACTATAACTTTAAAGTTACTCCCCTCCATCAGTTCCCTGAAGAGTTGAGGGACATGTAAATAAATATCTTGCAACTATGACTTCTGAGTTTTACAATAGACAATTAAAATGTCTTCTAACCGTTTTTAAAATCCAATTTTCTCCTCATTCATCTCCTTTCCATAATCCTGGTCCCTGCAAACATCTTGCACATTCAGAAAAAGTATACACTGGAAAACACAGATTACTTTGTTAATAATGATGCTTTATGGTACCACACATAACATATAATGAAATTCACTAATGTAATTCAACTGCAAATGTTTGCTTTATTATATTATAAATAAATGTTAATGTTTTTAGCTAAACATTTTTCCAAGTAAAAATTAAACTTTGTTAATAAATCTGTTCAGCGGATCCAATTTACAAAACAAGCCATGAAATATTAATGCTATTCTGTATTTCATGCATTAAAAAGCAGTAGTGTAAAAATGATTTTCCAATAATTCTTTACGCAAATTAAAATTAGGGATTCGTAATAAACCATGCCATACATGACAAAAATGAAAACCACTGATCTGTTTAATATTTCTTTCTTTCTACATGTTGACTGAATTACATACCTTTTCTGTATATATAGATTGGAAGTCCTGCCAATTTTAAGGCATCTAAACTCAGAAACTCAGAGCTGGTGTGGCTCAAGAGCACATGGTAGTCATGGTGCAGGTTGGAGCTGTGTTTAGACAGGGCAGCCGGCCAGCTGGATGATGAAGATTAACCTCCTATGGTTCCCTCTTCTCGAATGACCCCCATTAATCCTTTCCTAGACCTCATTTCTTTTATCAGTGCTGTCAAGACAAACTGCCATATCACAAACATAGCCACATTTTCCATCCATGCTCATACCTTTCACATAACTCATGTTTTCACATCACAAATCACCAGTTGCACTCTATGATATAATTTCGACTTATAACATATGGAGAACTCTGAATCACTATGCGCACACACATACAAAGGCAAGAGAGATGGTTTCCTGTCTGCATCAGGATATAAACTGAATGAATCATGTTTAAATGGCACATCCTCTCACACCCCTCTGTTCTGTCCTCTATACAGCTACTTTTTTCACACAACCATTAACCAGGTCTCTGACTGAATTTGCATTTGATCACCTTCATGATTGCCATTTTTACACCCATGACTGCAATTAGAATATAAATCCAAGTTCAGATGTGATGCGAAGTAAACAGGATGCGTGTAGAACAATGTGTTTAAAGGGGCTTTAGTTATATTCAATCACTTGTCATTCTCAAACCCTTTGAGACTTTCTCAAAAGGCTTAGAAAAAATCCACATTCGACACAATCACTGTTTCTAATTTCGGATTGTACACGCTCTAAAATATCATTTTAAATGTAAGAGATACATGCTGCTTAACCATTCATGCAATAATATTTTTATTTATTTAAAAGTTAACCATTCAGTGATAAAAATAAACAAATATGGTAAAATATTAGTTCAATGAAAAGTTCAGTTCCATAATCAATATCCATAACATTTACATTTTAAGCAGTTTCAGCTAAATCTCTTTTGGAGTACAAACTCCATTAATAATTAGTGAAAATTTACTGATTCAGTGTCAATGAACTGCTGTTTACCTGTCAATTTAGAAAATAACCCTTCATATATTAATGCTAGTCTTAATTTTATAGCCCGCACTTTACCGCCACAAGAAAGCCAACAAAGAAAAAAAAATGAAATCTGCTCTTGAAAGATAATCAATTTTGCCAACACAAACAGCGACTCTTAATGATTCTTACACGATCAGTAAATAAGACTCTGCTCCATTTGAGCTCAGCAGCGGCGGCTGGCATATCAGCAGTCGGCACCATGCACGTGAAAGAGAGGCCATTCATTATTCAGCTGGCTAAATGATCTCAGATTCTCAAACGCACCATGAAGGGTGGAGGGCATGTAGTAGCAGACAGGAAATCCCAATACTGTCATGAGGCTGATGAAAAATCAAGCAATAGGTCATGCGTCTCATCTACATCCATAATTGTGTCAAGAGCGCACAATGACATCTGGAGCAATTGTGCAAGTCGCAGGGAATCGTTCTAGCTTAATTAGAAAGCCTGAAATTGAAATAGGCACGAGGTTGGGTTATGGAGGTGGGAGATGATTAAAATGACATGCTAACCTAAGGCTGATTGGGCTCCGATTTGGGTGGGATGATCTTCAAGGAACCGCTGCGAATTGTGCCGAGAGTGTTTTAGGCGTGCTTGCTGTTTGGTTTGCGTTCTGGCTAAACAGCAACACTTTTACTGAGGGGACACCTTCAAGGGTTTTCCAAAATACTTCAAATGAGGACACGGCTGAGTTTCCAAATGTTAATCGGTCCCAGATGGTATAGCAAAAGGAATTGTCAGCCTGGGCATAACAAATTGTTCTTCAGGTGCCCATTAACAAACTAACAGCTGCAAGGCAAATATTGTCCTATAACTCTTTTTCTTTTTGGTAGTTAGTTTATGCAATGATTATGCTTTTTGTATAGAAATGTCATCTTATTCTTCAGGAAGGTTGGTGTCAGGTTGAGTCAATGTACACAGTTGGGGACATAATCCTCTTCACCAGGAATGGTTCATAAGATGGAGATTGTCTGCCATCCACAATAGTGTAAAGGAGCCAGAGGGTCTTTTTTACACCACAGAATGTACAAGCATCACAAAAGGTGTCTTGACATATGCCAATTATCTATTCTGAAATCAGCACGATTATAAGGACAAAGTAGCACCAAAATGAATTTATCAAAAACAAACTAAAAATTCAGCCGCAAATGATGTGATGATTTTAATCGTTGTCTGTAACAGAACACAGGTACTCACTTATCCATGTTTACATACCTGTGGGAAAAAGGGGTTAAATGAAAACGAGTAAAACAGAACTGCCATTGAATTTTCATTCAGTTATATGTTGCAAAAAAAAAACAAAAAAAAAAGAGTAAATGTCTCCTGTTGCTATCGACACTGCCAAACACAACAGAACAGTCACACATTATTTCCAGGTGACAGAGTATATGAGCAAGGCGAATTGTACTAAAGCGCCACTCTGATTTCGCTCACATCATGATTTATTGCAGCTCGCCTCTTGACCTGGCAACATCTGCGCTTCTCAATGCTGCAACACCATATGTAAAATTACATACAAAGATTATGACAATAATGAGTAGTTAAAGGAAGGGAAGAAGAGAACAAAGCTTTCTAATCTAAAAAATCCTATCAACAAAGCATTGAAAAAGCAATGCATTTACATAGGTTATTAAGTTAGCATGCTCATACAGATATATACAGTATAGAACACTGCATGCAAATTGATTATTCATGGGTCAGGTGAAGTTTAACAAAAAAAAAAAGGTTTGTTAGAAAGTGTCAAACCAGCTGTTGTTCTCATAAAATCTGGGTTTCTGGTCATGTTAATAGAATTTCACTCAGTATATACATTTTTATCTTTTTGTTAGATTTTACAATACAAAGGTTACTTTTTCCTTTCGCACCTCCAACAAAGGCTATAGCGATTTCATCCGATATTTCTGGTTTTTTAAGGGTAATGGCAGAACACACACTGTGCTTAATAAAATGTGTGATGTATTCAAATAGCTGTGGATCAGGGATGGTAATTAGGGTGGCATGAGCTACATTAGATTTGGAGCCGACACCCTGACACCCTGTAGATCTGCCCCTGCTGCCGAGCTTTATTTAGCTGCTAAGAATAGCTTTATAAATAATTTATTAAGGCAAAACACTTATGGTGTGCTGCTATGTATTCAATAACTGTCATTCAATAGCTGTCACTACAAAAAGACACAACCAGCTCTCTAATAATAACTTAATCTTCAAGACATTCCAGCTTTATTAACCAATCAGGAAACTGTCCAACGAGGCACCCGTTTCAATTATTCATGCGTGTCGGGATCATACCTCTAGTGTCCTGAGTTTTGCATGTTCCTTTTGTGTCTGTATGGTTTCCTTTGGGTTCCCAGGATTCCTCTTCCTAAAATGCCAACAGGTGGAACAGCTACTCTAATATTACATGGCGGACGAAACATAGACACCTGACAAGAACTTGCGCAAAATGCGGCCATATCACCACCACACGATGAGTTGAATGTCTTTCTTTGCAGCAGCATTCCAACATATTCAAACTTTGTTCGTCTCCTTATCAAACATCAGCACCTGACTTCACTAATGTTCCGACGGAATGGGCACAAATCTCCAAAATCTAATGAAAATCCGACTTAGAAGGCTAGAGCTTATTTCAACAACAAAGAGAGGCTAAATCTGAAAAGGGATGTTTAAAAAGCAAATGTCGGTGTGATGGTTGAGCAGTGAATGGCTTGCCCCGTACCCAGTGTTCCCAGGATATGCTCCACAACAATTGTGGCACTGACAGATACAGTGGATAGTAAAGAGGAATGAATGAATGAGCAGCCAAAGTGTACAAAACACAGTCCATTAAGCTTGACATTGTTACAATAATTATTAATATATAATACAGATGCAATCCCTGACATAAATTTTTTTTTCATTGGAGGAACCTATTGTAATTTGTATCATCCGTGGTGCCATGTTACCATGGTAACCTATTTCACTGTAACCAGGCATGGCCATATTTTTAAATGGATGAATACTTGCTTAAAGGAAATCATTAATAAACCTAGTTAATTTTGTGCCAAAAGATTTACACACATTTATAAAAGGTGTGTTTTTTATAAATGTAAATGAATCAATGAGTCTGATGCAGGTTTAAAATAAATTGTTTTGGTTACATACACATTTTTCATGTATGTAGTTTTTGGGGAATTTTTTTTTTTACCCTTTATATTCTGCAAAGAACTGCAGCTTTGTGCTTATTCTTGACACCTCATCTCATTGATAAGACAACTGATTGAAACCCCCTTTCAAGCAAAAATATCACTACTAAAAAATTTTGGGGGGGGGCATATATATGGAGGAAGGATCAATCTTTCAGTCACAGTCCCAAGTTAGAAGAGTGATTTCATTTGGTGAATCAAATAGGCTAACTATTTGTAGCAGGTGTATTGGATAGAGTTGGAGGTCCAAGAACAAAGCTGATGATGGCATTGGTAAGAGATGCAGTTCCACAGTCAACACTAACTCAGACTGCTACAGCAGCTAAATTCACATCCAGACATTCTTTATAAACTGGTGACCAAAGACTGTAAATCCTGTCAACATTACAGTGTGCACAAGCTTCTATGTAAACGTAACCAATTTAGGATATGGGCCGCGAACAAGGAGAAACGGAGTTGGCAGTAGATAAAATGCAGGAACAGAATAGACACCAGCTGCTTCAGAGACCAGAACAATCAGTATTAATGAAGTGTTTCACCTCTAAGCGTTCACATGTGGCAAAGCCAGGTTAAACTTAATTAATCTTGTACTGCACCATAGCAAACTTGAGCTCCCAATACATCCAAGAGCACCACTTCCACACTTGCCAATGGAACGTGCTCCATATGGTCCTAAAGCCGAACGAGAGCAAGAAATTTCCCCCATTTAGCTGTAGATGACTGTTTTCTATAGGCAGTGGTGTCATGTAACTAGTTGTAAAAAATTCAGGGCCTGGACAAAAGCAGAGTATTTATTTTGGAGACAGAGTTAAAATCTACTGTACTGGATTTCAAACCCAAACATCCCAACCGCTTGAATACTGCTTATGCAAATTTTTCAAAATTGCCTTCGGGAAGGTTCGAGCATGCTGTTTTCGTGAAGGCTGGGTTTCTGAAGAAGGGCAATGAGGGACAGCCGTGTGGGCCATAAAATGCAAACATGAATTCATAATAAAAAAAAATAAAATAAAAAAAAAAACAGGTAAAAAATGTGTCTTTCCATAAACTTTTAAATGGACAGCGAAAATGCCATGGTTAAGATTTAAATTAAAATCTGAATTTAAATGTAAAATTAGCGATGTTTAAGACAGAATATCTGTTCTGATACCAAGTTAGAATATTAGGTTTGCGACAATCAGTCTATTTCAATCTTATCTGTTTAGCACTTTTTTCAGCGGTTATTGTCGCAAAGCAGCTTTACATAATTACAAATTATGGAAATAGATGATTTTGTAAAATTGTAAGGAAATGTGAATAAATTATGATCATCAGTTTGGCCATGATGAGCAAGCTGAGGTGTGACATCGGCAAGGAGATGTCATCCTGAGATGACAAAAGGAAGAAACCTTTAATATAATTAAATACAACACATATGACACTGAAGGGTCCTAATCACATATATAATTCAGCAGAGCCATTATACTTCTCGTCCTGTAACTTCAACACTGAATGAGCCCGTCAAACAGATGTGCTGAGGCTAAAGTTTAATCTATATGGATTCCTACAGCAGTGTCACATTACATTTGAGATATTCTTTCCTTTCCCAACTGTCACCCTGTATTAGCAACGCACGACAATTACCCATCACATGACCTGTGGACTCCATCACCAAAGCTCAGTGGCTCAAGAAAAACATGTCATTTCCAGTGCGTCAAAACTAAGATTAAGTCTGGAGCACAAGTACCACTTGAAAGAACATGAAAAACATAAAGAACCAATGTTTTCATTTACCCTTTGCATTTGCTCGTCTTTGAACAACTGTTCTTCTGTGAGGAAGGTGAGGATGTAGCACTCTAGTTATTTAGAGAACAAACCCGTTATCAGTGTTTCATATAAAGAACTGTGGTTTGAGCTGTGATGTTCTTCATTAGGAATCAAAAGCAACATAACTCTGAAATGTGTGCTCTGCATGACGTGATGAAATTCAGCACTGAACAAATGGCTTTTTGCTTTTCTACAGTGTGTACTTCACCCATCTTAGTATGGATTTTTGTAAAGTGATGGGAATAAAAAAGATAGAAAGCCTTGACAGCATAAAGTGACCACTATTTTCTTTCCTTCCCTCTCTCACATATGTATCTATACACATGCACACGGTACTGTGAAAGATGTGAGCCACCCCTCATTCATTCATACTTTTCTTTCAAAGAGACAGACTTTCTTCGATTTTTAATATTGGACCTTTTGGCTCTCATTTTCAGTCCACTTCCTGTACCCACCTAGTTTCAGAGGAATGTTTTTGTTTGTTAAGATACACAGTGACCTATGAATCATTCAAGCATAAAACCCATTCAACTTAAGGCATGAAACCGTGAGAAACAGGTGATGAGAGATGATCAGGCTCAAAGGGGATGCTGAATGCTGAGTGGGCAAATGAGGTTGCTGCTGACGTTGTTACATAAACGACCAATTTTTAAATTGTATCTTTAGGCACTTTTGCAGCCTGTCACCTACATAATTTAATTGGATGCAATTTTCTGTGAAAATATGAGGCGTAGCTCAAGACTCTTGCACAGTACATATATCATTGGTACCAGATGGGCTGATTTGAGTATTTCAGAAATTCCTGATGCACCAATGTGTATTCTCACACCTCTCTATCATAGCTAGCATTCTTATATTTTAGCAATTTGTGCTACAGTACCTCTTCTGTGGGATAGGACCAGTTGGCCAGCCTTCAATCCACATGCACATCAATGAAATGAGCCTTGAGTGCCCATAACCCTGTCGCTGGTTCACCAGCTGTCCTACCTTGAACCAAGTTTGGTTGGCACTAACCACGGCATGCTGGGAACACCCCAAGAAAGCTGATGTTTTGGAGATGCCCTGACCCAGTCATCTGTCCATCACCATTTGGCCCTGGTTAATCCATAAATGTTATTCACCTCACCCGTCGGCGATTTTAATGTCATGGTTGATTGTTGGGGTTAATAATTAGGTATAGCTACGACCTGAATCGTCACATATGAATTATGTGCGTGTATTGGGTGGGGAGGAGAGGAAAAAGGCTATGCATGAAAGGCTTGAGTGAGTACAGGTTGTAAACAACAGAAATTGACTGCTTGCTGGAAAGCGCTCTCTTGGGTTTTGTACTGAAGCACAGCTTGTGCCAGCCATTTTAGTACAATTACTGAGTATTATAAAAATCCCATCTCCTTAGAAACTACAAAATGGTGAGTCATATTAATGAGTGCCAAATTTAAATTCTGTCGAGTCCCTGATTGTCTGACACATGAACATACTGTTTGCCTTTCCTGCAGACCTTCCCCAACCCCCACACGCTCAATCCTCTTCAGAGCAGCACAGAAAAAGCGCAGGGGACTGGAGATTGAGGGGAAACGGTCTTGGCAGAACACAATATCAGCAATTCAGCACCAATTCAAAGGTTAAAGGAATCTTATATTGACTATTACAGATGAACTGGCTTTATTCGTGATTAAAATGCGCCATGCATGGGTTTGTGATGAAGAGAATTAAGAGCAGTTGACAGTGCTGTAATAGCATGCATCGTTATATATGACAGTGTGCATATCGAATTTGACAAGAAACAATGATTCTGTGTGGTCCTTTCAATGACTTGGCAGCGAACTGTGAATTTATAACCATGCAAACTCAGAAGGCTTTAACACTGAAATTTGGGGGAGAAAAAAAAAAAAAAAAAAAAACCTCTTCAAATATTCTCATTCATTGATATATTAATCAGATCAATATTACTTGACATTTAGACCAGACTGGTCTTGGTTGACACATTTAAAAAAAAAAAATTTTGATGTTAAATGTCAGAACAATAAATCATTTAATACCATGAGCAATATACTGTATGAGTGAAAAAATAGGTTTTAAAATGAGTTTAAATTCATTTTAGCTCTTTCAAGTTGTGAAGATGTAAACATGACAGTCAGTTATCAAGTACTAGGTAAATGAAGATTAAACAAAAGGACACTGGCTTTTTTCCCTAAAATATCTAGAATATAATAGCAGATAGATATGGAAGGGAGAATCGATTCTTTTGTGCATCAATTCATGTATTGACACATGGACTGCAACATTTTTGAAAATTATTATTAAGAAATTGAATATATATATGCTTGCATATGATGGTGTAAAATGTTGCAATTCCTCTATTGTCACGCGGCAGCCGTTAGTATGCGTCATCACAATTCACTGCGAGTTTTGGCGTAGTGATTACATTCACAGACGTTTCACATGAAAAATTAAACGTTAAATTTTTTTGCTGGTCCTCGTAAAAGCTCACCGATCCTTCATGTCTCACCACGAGTCAAACCGTGTAGGTGAGATAGGGGTGTAAACTATTAACACTGCACATCATCTTGGATGATAGGAGTTCTTTGCCTAGATCATTTAGAAGTGTAACAAAATCTGAAAACATTTTTTTAATCAGAACATTTATAAAAGTGATGCTTGTAAAATTGCGACACAAATCAAATCGGATTCCCATTCCTAATAGCTATTGGGTGTAAGCAATAATTAATCGTAATCTGTATTTTAAAAATCATTAATGGCCATGGGAGTGGTTGCCATTAATTGGGTAATTGTTAGCTTGCTCGCTAAAACAAAGGATAGGTCACAGAAGATTCATGAAAACATGAGATAAAGTAAAATTTGGACATACAAATAAAGAGCAACACCCTGAATACACTTCAATCAGCTCATGCTGACTGAAACAACTAGATAATGGTAGCGACTAATTGGACAACCATAGCACATTTGGATAATTAACAAAGAAATAATCTTATTTATTGTATAATGCTACATCCTCTTAAGAAGAATACTTTTATTTTATTTCCACTGTTGCATGTAATTTGTTTGCTGCCATTAGCGGCAGACAGAACTTCTGACCTGTGCTTGATTTCGTGTCAGGAGTGCAACCAAAATCCCATAAAAAAAAAATCTAAACAATTGGCTCGGACTGTAAATAACAAATTACAACAGGATTACCAGGGTGACTTGTACCATCTTAGAAACAGTAATTTTTTAAGCACAGAATTTTATGTAACTGGTCCTTTTATTTGACCTGAATAGCCCTGGTGTAGGCATAAAAGCAATGCAGGCCAAAAGCACCTCCGGTCACATGAAACATGTGTTTCAGACAGAGGAAAGCAGTCTACAAAAGGGCCTCTTGGCAAATGACACACTCCATAAATTCCAAAAAACCTCTGAATTATGCATGAGTTTGAGCCATCTGCTAGCATCCACCAAGTCTACAATTCACCATGTATTTACAGCTTTTAAAAAAAAAATGGTTATTTGTATAAATCAGTAAAAAAAAAAAAGAATAGATTTGGGATCTTACAACAGGAGCAGAAAATGTAACAGCAACAAAGCAACATTCTCTATGTGGGAGGTTTTTTGACCATGACGTCCCATTAACAGATAGCTGAAGTTGGCTCATAAAAGTAAAAGCTAAATGCACCAACCTAATAGTATTTACCCCACTGCAGTGTGCCCAAACTCCTATAGCACATCTACTCTGCTGGAAGCCTAATTCTACTGACATGGTTCATCTAACACACAAATAAAAATAGCTTTGCCCAGAAACTGAGCTAAAGACCATGACTAATGGTTTGAGTAGCATCGCCAATCGGCAGCAGTGAGGCCTTTCTCTGACCCATGCAGGATGGATGGGGGAGTTTGGGGGCCATGTTGAGGAGCTGCAGGACTGACAGGTGGTGAGGGCTTGGCTTCAGCATGGGAGACGGGGGCCTGAATGACAGGAACGCAAAGAAGCAGGTACTTGACACTCAGTGAACCGCATTAAGCCAGACCATTAAAACAAACACACACACACACACACACACACACAATCCTTGTTTGTCTTGCTTGTAGTAATTTTCTTCATAGAAGCTGCAGTTTTCTAATTTAAAAAAAAGTTTTCACTCATTGGCGTCAGCCAAATGTGCTCAAGGTGAAAAGTATAAAAGATATTAGTATCTTTGTGTTAATATTTGGTCTGCACAAATATATATAAACAAAAAACAAAAAAACAAAAAAAACAAAACAAAAAAAACACACACACACACACACACACACACACACACACACACACACACACACACTCATGGTGATAACACTGTTTCCTTTTATCTTTTGTCACATTCAATGACATTTACTGCACACGCTTTGGCCCACTCGCACCCAGTAGCACCACAAATTACATCCCTCTGTAGTGCTCTCAGGCCCTTGAAAAGGAGTGCATTCCTTTTCAAGTCTTTCAGGCTCAATTAGAAGCCCTGAAACTAGCATGTGGCTGCAATGGGGCAACGAGCCCAGCTATTCTTCCTAGCTGATTGAAATTCATCGCACAGTGTCTAAACTCCAGGACCTTTTTGCACATTGTTGCAAGGCAGACTGCCTACAGGATGTGCTTAGTCTTAGACAATGCAGAGACAAAAGGGAAAAGAAGCCTGGGACTATTAAAAATTCCCAACAGGCACAGCCAAAAAAAATAAGAAGATTTTTTTTGGTTTCTTTAGACCTCCCCCTTGTAGCCATTACAGCTATATTAAGTATTCATATATGCCTTTTATAAGTATATGTACACATATGTCATTCATGTCTTTCTGGAGATTTAATTCAGACTCACATGGACTCAAACAAAGTATCAAACAACAAAAAATGGACGTAATATAAATTTTTGCTGGACATGCACATCAGGCCAGCAATGAACAAGACCATGCATGTATACCGTATATTCAATACAATATAGTCAATACAAGTTCAAAAAAGTGCATACAAAAGGTTTGTAATCAAGTACAACATTTTGACAAGGCATCCTGGCAAAGCATAAATGAATAAGATCTATTACAAGACAGACTCATCCTCACACACTCACTCATCGTTTATCCTGTATTCATGGTCGTGGAGGGTCTGGAGCCTATCCCAGGAAGCTTAGAGCATGAGGCGGGGTACACCCTGGACAGGGTGTCAATCCATCGCAGGGCACACATACACACACACTCTCACACACTCATTCACACACTACAGGCAATTTAGGAACACCAAAATCTGCAGGTCTTTGGACTGTGGAAGGAAACCGAAATACTCGAAGGAAACCAACCAAGCACAAGGAGAACATGCAAACTACATGCACACAGAGGCGAGAATCGGATAAAATCAATCAAAATGTTGAGTAAAAAGGATGTTATAAGCAGTTATGTCACACATTAGGTCACAGCATCTAGCGGGTTTTCTTTACTCATTGACTACATTGTTGCTTGGACTACATGGTCACTCAACAGATCAAATTTCAAAAAAAGTATGCGGAAGACACAAACGACTGTAACGCTCCTACAAATACACAGACATGACAGCGCACCTCACCGTTGCTTATTCCAAAATTGGTGTTTCCATTTTGACCATTTCGAAAAACTCTACTGACGCCACTACTAAATATTTACTGGAATAGTCCTGAAGCATACACAATGTCCAAGAGAGACAGACACCAGCATCACAATTGGACAAAAGCCAGCAAAAAAAAAAAAAAAAAAAAAATCACATCAGTACGTGAGAATGAGGTCTCTCTTTTAATGGGATGGACTAGAAAGGTGTGGACGTTACGGCGTGCAGGGGGGGGGGGGGGGGCGTTCAACACTAAACAGGCCAGGTGGCTGATTTAAGGGCTACCGTGCTGTGGAGGTGTGAGACGGGACTGTCTGCCTGCCAGACACACTCGATTTACCCGGTCTGAGCTTTTGAGGGGGAAACTGATTAGAGGAGGTTTATGTACTAAGGTGCTTACTGTGAGCTTGCAATATCTGAAAGGTTCAAAATCCTACCCTGCAAAAACTAGTTACAATGCCCTGAGGAAAATGGTGGGAGAAACAACCAAATAATAAAAAATAAAAAAAAAGTGTGCCTGGAGTGCGGACCCCTCCTAATTCCACATCTCCAAGCACAATCCCAGCATCAGCAGTGAACATGAGTGCAGCAGAACAGCAGTCCATTCTGCCAGCCCCTAGGCTCAATAATACACACAGATCCAGGCATTTCTGTTGTCATGGTTACATGGGTCTAAACCAACAGAATTAAAGCTGGCGAGGTGGGTAAGATGAGTGAGAGAACACCCCCTTCCCCCCTTACTAAGACGAAAGACACAGACACATTTGGTGGAACCATGTAAGAGAGGGGTGTCCGAGGGAGCTGATCCTCCTTGCCTCGGAACTGGTTCCAAATGGTTCTGCGTGTTCAGGGAACAGGGAACTGTCTCCAGCCATGTCCTTCACACAAGTGCAAGGTTAATCCATTAAAGAGAATTCCCAATCCCTTTGGCTTTACAATTATACTCAAATGTTTCCTCTGAAATAAATAAATAAAAGTATCATAAAAACAGCAGTGCCCTTGACTGTGTGTTTATCAAAGGTGACTGCTGTCATAAAGTGATTTGACACAAAAGTGCCAAACATCTGGAAAGCAATCTAAGCAAAAGTTTCACTTTAGTGTTGCATGCTGAAAGCTGATCCTGACGCTAAAGAAACTGCATAAAAAGAGCTTTCGATCTCACCACACTGAGGCAGCTGTCAGCTTTGAGGTGCTGAGGCTGTGCAAAGCCTTTAGAGCTTTTTTGAGCCCCCATTGCCCGATGTCGCCTGCTGCCACAGCCCGTCCTGACGGCAGAAGAGGAGAGGCGCAGACTGGGAATCTCCAGAAAGGCGCCTGGTACTGTGCAGATGACAGTGTGGCCTATTGTTTTGGCGGGAACAACAGTAGGAATTTGTCACATCAGGGGTTTTGTATGACAAGACACTTCCCCAGAGAGCCTTGCTTCAATGTGACAAAGGCAAATATTTACATGTGAATTCGGTCGAAAAGCACATTTCAGGCATTGGGCTGGCTTGTCATCTCCACTGAAAGTGCACAATGTCTCATGTGTCTAATGCCAAAGTGGGAAGAAAAAGAAAAAAAAAAACACACACACACACACACACACACACACACACACACACACACACACACACACACACACACACACACACACACACACACAGGCTAGAGAAAAGTGAGCATCCATCAAGTACCATCATATCATGTTACTTTGGGAAATTTGTTGGTTCTAAATAAAGCCGTGCAATCTGCGTTTCAAATCTGGGCCAAGATTACAGATTCCCACAAATAGCCTAATGAAAAACAGAGGCTCTGGTCATTTCCCCCCCAAAAAAACTTAAAATATTATTAATAAAGGAGAAAAGGAACCAGGGATTTAGTTATTTATTAGGGACAGATGCAAAATGAAATAGAATATACAGAGTTGCAGCCAAGCATGCAAATGTAAATTATCAAGTTGTCATTCCTGTTGTTAATTTCTGGGAATTCTACTTCAACTATAGATCATAATTAATAGTTCAATAGTGTTACCATGGGGAATAGAAAAAAACGAACACACACCAAATCCCCACTGGACTGACTATCCATTATAGCAACCAAATGTCAAATAATCACCAAGTTATGTTATGTTTTAGCATTAATAGCTTGTTAGAACCGTATTTGTAGGGCCCAAGTGCTGTTAGTGTAAATAACTGCAGTGAACAGCAAGCCTCAGCATTATGACCGGATTTGGCATCCGGCAGCTGAGCTGTAGTGCATTCCTCCAGGGATGAGTCTGTGCTGGCTGATCTGGGCCACGTCCTAACGCTGGCCTTCATGGCAGTCGGCCAACCTGGACTCAGTGTTTACTTCATGATGGAGAGACCTGTCAGTACTAAGGAGATAATTACTAGTCTTCGCACTCTTCTCATATAGAGCTTTGGTGTGTGTGTTATCCCACAAATAACAGTGTACAACAAATCATTTTTCAAAAGGTCAAAACAAAATGGTTGCTGAAAAGCACAATAAACACACAGCATTTTCCTATACTGTACATTCACCTGATCTCACTTGTTTTGGCAACACAGCCTACAATTACTGAATTTAAACACCTCCATCCTTGTCTGTAAATGTTGGAATTACACTACATTGCCATAAAGTTGAACACTGCAAGATTTTATTGACCGAGTTAGATTTGATTTCGGTGCACAGTGGGGAATTCATGTATCAAAATGATTCCTCACGCTCCCAGAAGCACATTTTCACAACTTGAATCCTAGAATATGCCTGTCCATAGATGTGATCAATAAGTACATTTGGGGCTTCAGCTGACTTCATTTTATTTCCACATAACGTTACTGAGCATAGACCTGCTCAACTGAAGCATCCTAGTGGGCAATATGCGTGTGCACTTTTTTCCATTGCTCTAAAGTCCAATCTTTATACTCCCTTGCAAATTTAAATGTTTTCTGATTAATCTCACTAACAAGTGGTTTTACAGATGATGGCGATACAGATGTTTAGTCTCAATCCTGTGATTTCTTGTCACACTGTGCATGTGGAAATGTTAATTTGTCTATTAAACATACCTGTGATTTCTACTGACCACGTTTTTACCATACATCTTTACTGAGCGTATAACGTGATCTCCATTCATGATTTATTCTGACCTCATTTCTTTCAGGAAGTGGACGGTTCAGCACAGTCCATAGAGGTTTTAAAAATGTGTTGGACAGCTTTTAACACAATTCCAGTAATTTCAAGTCTCCTTAATTGTTCTCGCTACTTGACGCAGGCCAATAATTTGACCCTTAAAGTGGTGGGCCGGGCAGTGTATTTAAGTTCTAACATTGATCACACAGACATTAGTTTAACTCAACAAGGACATAAGCAGTAGCATCGACAGCATGTTCCAAGCATTTGCATTAATGAGATCTAAATCCTGTCTACACATGCTCAATCACAAACATAAAAAAAGACCCTGCCCAAAACATTTAAACATCAAACTATACATCATTACCTTAACTTAAGTATGTAATGCTTTTTTAATTAACTGAACTGATTAATTTTCGCAATTATACAGGAGTGGCTCGACACACTCAGGATATATGGGTAAAGCCCAGAATCCTAAAGGCGCTCTGTGGGCTGTCTCTCTAAAGAAAACTTTATATTCATACTGCTTTGTAGAAATCTGTCAAGCTAAAGCTTTCATTCCCCTATAACAATTAACCACTTAAAATACAATTGGGAAACCTTACTAAGTAAGTATACACAGATGAATATAAACACAGCAGCATATACACCACAAAATAAAATCAACGAATAAACAGTGGTAAATGGTACTAATTGTATCCACACAGGATGGTGGATACAAAGAATAATCTACCAATTTGAGGTTGCAGTTACTGTAAAATGGTCACATGCCTACAACGTAATTCATACAGATTTAACATTTCATAGATCAAATCGTCTAACCACAATCCATTTACAAAAAACATTTTCAGATATTCAATTAAATTTCAATTATATACAATTTCATGTTACTTTCATCAGTGTGTTCTTACAGGCTACCTCAAGTAGTGAAGCCAAAACCCCTTTTCTGGCAATTATGCAAAATAAGCAGAATACGGGCACACTTTGCATGACTGTTTAACTGAAAAGTCAAATTAACTACATATGAAGTGTGTGACTTCAAACCAGTTTAAAGTTGTCCAACGTTCATAACTACAAACCTTAAAATAGAGAGGTCTTATTGTTGCACATAGTGCAACCTCGGACAGGAAATACAAAGATGAAGCAGTATATATGATGGTGTGAAACCTTAAAGGAGCACGCGAACACTTGCCGTGTATGACTGGAGATTTTGGAGTTTAAGATAAACCAAGAGACAGCTAATTTATCACTTTCATCACACTTATAATATAAGTAACACATAATACACGTGTTGTTAGGTACTTTTGATGCAGAAAATTATTGCAAAGTTATTTTAGAGAAATACTGCTAAGTACTTTATGTAAATTGAAAATTTTATAAAAACTAACAATAGTCAATGGCATGCATCATCTGGTGTTGCAGCAAAGACTTATTTCAGCATTACTATAGAAATATCTGTACTGACTTACAGTTCAAATTCTTACTAGATTATCCCAGGGGCATTTAACCCAGAATTTAACCCAGTTATACAATTATACAATCAGCCAATCATATGGCAGCAGCACACTGCATACAATCATCCACAGCAAGCACACTGGTTATTACTCGCATCAAATGTAATGTGTAGTGGTTGTTTGTCTTTCAGCTGTTCTCGTTAAGGGGTTGCCATAGCAGACCATGTGATCCACACAACTTGGAACCGGTTTTATTCCCTTTCTTAAGCACGTCTCCCCTTTATAATCAGTTCATGTTCTGGTTACAAAGATAGCTCCATCTAAACCCTTAAAACATTCAACCATTAACATAAAATGGACCTCGAGTTCCTGAACATGATGTCGTACATAACATTTCTGTATAATGAACATAAAGGACTGAAGGAATACTACTGAAGGAAAACTATTACAGAAATTTTCCCTGACTCTGCTTGAATCAATTCTTGTTTGTGGGAATTGTATGCAATTTATAAATAATCCCATTTACAGTATGACAATAATGCCCAAATGGCAAGTGAAGCAAACCGAAGATTTTGTTATAATGCCACATGTATATATTAGGTGGTATATGCAGTGAACAGTCCAGTTGCAAAGTTGATGTAATGGATGTAGGAAAAAGGGTAAGTGTATAGATGAGACTTTAACAAAGGTCAAATACTAATAGCTAGAGGCCTTGGTCAGAGCATGTCCAAAACAGCAGGTCTTGAAAGGTGTTCTCGGTATGCAGTGGTTAGTACATTCCAAAAGTGGTCAAAGGAAGGACAACACACACCACCTACCTAAACACTGCCGTAAAACCAAGTGCACCCGTTCATGGAAACGGTATTCCTTTATGACAGTTGCCTATTTCAGCAGGATAATGTAGCCTGCCACTCTTCAAAAAAATATTTAAGAATGGTTTAAGACATGACAATGATTTCTGTGGGACGTGCTGGACAAATAAGTAAATCAATGAAAGCCCACATCGCAACTTACAGGACAAAGTAATCTGCTGCTATAGATTTAATGCCAGACATCACAGGCACATCTTCAGGGCTCTTGTGGAGTGGCCTTGATGCACCAGAGGTGTTTTTCGTGTCAAAATGGGAACCTACATGATATTAGGCTTTTAATATCAAAGATACTTTAAAGATACTTTTGATTTTAGTAACTCCTACAAACAAACATTCAACCACTCATTCTTGTTAAAACAATTTTGGACTGATAGACAACATAAAATATAAAGCCTCCACCATTAGTGGCATAAAACAGCCGGTGTTTAACAGTTGTGCATGTGAAAAGGATTATTAATGAGAGCGGTGAGATGAGAATTGCCACACTGTTTCGCACCAAAACATTGGTGGATAGAGCACCATCTCACAAAGAAAAAAAACATAGAATATTACGTCTGAGGGGCTGCAGTAGCAGAAGACCAGGACAGGAAACTGACACTATATTAAGCACCTGCATCTGCAGAACTTAGTCACTGCATTGCTGCCACATGATCGGCTAACCAGATAAGTGCATGTATGAGTACCATAGAAAAAAGATGGAAATTAGTTTAATCACTGAGCAGTTGGCCCAAGCTGGCAGGTGAACAAATTCATTCAGATTTAAATGACAAACAAGGCAACATGCTAGATGAAAATGGTAGTGGTTTGTCCTTTTAATAATCCATGTAAGTCTTTTTCTAAAATCACTCTGCTCCCATTACTGCGCAAAAAGTAGCTGTATGTCAAATTCTGAAATATTCCAGACTAATACAAATCAACTCAAATGAAATAAAAGGTCAGATGTGGCTCACATAATGCAGTTTTTCCAGCACTTAACAGTGGAGTCTGAAACTTGCCTAAAGATTACATAGCAGTGAGCCTGTACTCTCTCAGCAGTAAGAGTATGGAACTTCACAAAGGATACTCCTGTTACAGTCGCATATCACAACAGACAAACCTTGAAGGTATTGTTTAGAACAGCGATGGTTCAACAACTATGAAACAAAAACAGAAGGAGCACTCCCTTTTCGATACTAAAGAAACAATTATCCTGCAAAAGCAGAAATGAAATCCCAGCATCACTATAGTACACGCTATGATTTGGTGCAGATGGCATCAAAATCACTGTTTACTGGGCATGCCAAACAGAAATCCACAGTTTACAAATAAAACATACAAATTATTATTAGGACAAGTGAGAACAGACAAAGGCAATTTAGGACCTCACTCAACATAAAAGTTTTACTGACAGAATTTAACCTCTGTGGCACCTAATAGTTAGAGGACTCCATCACTCATTTCCATATAAAGACACTTCCTGTATATTAACTTTATGCATGACCTGGATATGCCTAAAATAAAATATAGTTTTTTTTCCCCCCTGATATAAATAACAATTGGAGCTTAATGGCAATGGTGTGGTTGGGATGCACCCACTGCCAAGTCTAGTCCTCTTGTTCCAAAGGAACATACCCCTACAATACCCTAGAATAGGCTTCAGGCAGGAAGGAAGCTACTGAGAAAAAAATAAATCTTGGACTTTTACATCACTGTTGGAATAATAAAATAAAATCTAAAAAGAAATTTATTTTATTGCTAAAAAGTGTCAGATGCATAACTAAATACAAAAATAAATAAATATGCATAAAAATAAAATTGGGTCACAGATGGTAAAGCAATAGAACTATTATTATTATATACAGCATAATATAGCCCACATATTTAAATGTTCACAATCCTACAAACTACAAACAATATCTTTAAACAGATGATTAATTAACATTATGTGTTTCTGTCTTACAACCTGGTCTTTTAACTGAGTAGTCCCATTGTGATCCTGAGAAGGTTTTAAATGACTCTGCTGACACGGAGCTAGATTTATACAGAACAGTGAAAGCAAAGAAAGCCCAAACACAAACTTACAATAATGTCCTAACGTGGCTTCAATCAAATGCATGACAGATAATTTGTCATAATAATGTATACAACAGTAATATTGTGTGAAGGGTACTATTTACATTTATTCTACTCAATCAGGAAAACATGATTTTAATTCAATTAGGTTACATGCTGAGTCATTAGGTGCATGACAAATGTTTACTGAACTGTGACACACCATTTTTTTGTGACAGGAGGACACACAGCTGTGTAGATCTGTAGTTAAACAAATAAGTAAGAACTTCCATCTGCTTATGATTGATTTAGGTTCAACCCATTTCCTACTGTCGCCAACAAATACAGAAGAACACAAAGAGCAGAAAAGCATTTTGTTTCAATCACACTGCCAGGGTTAATCCAGAAAAAAAAAAAACAGCTGGAACTCTTAATTCTACTATTTCAACCTACTAAACATACTCTTCTTTCAACAAGTCAAAGCAAAGTAAAAATATATTAGATAAAACATATTTGTAATACTGACAAAAAAAATGTCAGACATGAAAGCACACTGGCCAAGCATGGCCAAATGTGACAAATAATAAGGACTGAGATCTGGATGTCTCTGGCATTCAGTGTAAAGTTTACATGGCTCTCTGGGGTAATACTCAAACCCCAATAAAGCCATTTACAGCCATCTGTCACCAGAGACCAGACACTCTGATAAATGTGCTGATAAGACGCGAAGCAGAAGCTCAGCCCAACCTGGGAACAAAAGCATGGGACATGGCCATTGAAAGCTCTGTTTTGTAGCATGACAAGCTCTCAAAGGTCCCACGCTTCCACAGGATGATATTCTGAATTTCATTGGCAATGGGTTATGGCTTACTCACAGTGAATCTGAAAGCAAATTGCTTTGGTGTCCTTACTCTGTATGTTAAATAGAGCAAAAGTGTGATATCTATCTGCAGCTGATTGATCAAGAGTTAATACTAATGAGAGCGATGTAACAGATTTGCACTAACTCATTCAGGCAGCATAACTTGGTATACAAAGTACAGAATAAACCATAAAAAAAAAAGCTGTGATTCATTTGCGCAAGATGTACAGAATTACCCAATATGCAGCCAGCATTGCTGCCAGATTCAATATTTAGGACTAAAGCAATTTAGCTAAATCAACTAAATCAATTTTTTCACATAAGAAAAATATTATAACCCAGTTAGATTCGACTAAATATATTTTTTTAAATATTAAAACATTACATTTTAGATTGCCAATTCCATAGGTGGTTCACTATAAACTATTCACACCTTGTCAGAGAGAACAGCATTTTGTGTTGTAGAAGCAAATTTTTAGCAAAGAATTTAGAATTGTAACAAAATCTTATTAAATCATGATATTTATAAAATTGTGATACTAACACAACCACAATACAAATGGATTCGGCACCCAGGTATCATGATAATATCATATCGGCTTGTCCCTGGTGATTCCCCACCTCTATTAAATAGACACATTTCATTGTGATTTCTGTGGTGTAAATCTCTCTAATATCAGCATTGAATGAGCAGGATAGATTGCCTGTGTTCGCTGGGATATTGATTAACGTCAAAACAGTGTTAACTCTAAAATCACCAGTGTCTGCTAATGAATGATGGGTTACATTTAGAAGGTCTGATATCTGAGGAGTATGACTAGATTATTTAGATTTTTGTCTCAGGTCTGTGTAGCGATGAACAATTACTGTACGACAGTGCTTTGCAAACATGTCTGCAGAGACCACATTTCTTCCTCCTTGCCACTCCAATCACACCTAAACCAGGCCATCAGGAACACTGGTACATATAAAAATGTTTGGAAATAATAAGCAGAAAAATGTGGGTCATCTCAGGAGCTTGGAGGATTGGATTGGTAAACACCACCAGGCACGACAAATTCCACCCTGGATAATTGTGATTGTAGTATGTGAAGCCGTCTATACAGGTGAACTAGTCACATTATAAGAGTGTGTGTGATTTTTTAAATAAATAATTCAGAACCCCACCAAGGGTTGCAGATTTTTAGGATGCTCTTGAATTAAAGCTGATATACAAAGTCATGAGAATTTACACATAAAAAAAAGTTAATAACAATAAAACAAGCACTCTCACATAGGTTTTATCACTCACTCATTCATCGCCTATACCGCTTTATCCTGTGTACAGAGTCAGGGGGATCCCTGGAGCCTGTCGTAGGAGACTTAGGGCACGAGCTACGGTACACCCTGTACGAGATGCCAATCCACCGCAGAGCATACACACTCTCACACTCATTCATGTGCAATTTGGGAAGGTCAATTAGTTTAGCTGGCATGTTTTTGGACTGTGGAAGAAAACCAGAGTAACTGGAAGAAACCCACCAAGGACAGAGAGAACATGCAAACTCCATGCACACAGACCTGAGGCGGGAATCAAACCAGGACCCTGGAGGTGTGAGGCGACAGTGCTAACCACTACGCCATCATAGGTTTTATCACTTGGGTAAAATAATTATGAGCATGCTATTACATTTTTTTTTAATCACCCTTTGTGTAAAGCTTGTACGCACCTTCATTGAGTAAGGGGGCTTACTCAGGTCTATCCCATCCTTGATCAGCTTATCTCGGATCAGGATCTTCATCTTAAGTTTCGGGTAAGTCACTGGATCTGGAGGGCCTCCGAGGAACAGATTATTGTTATTGGACAGCTGAAATCCTTCTCTGTCCCAGTGAGACCCCGTGGCTTTACTGTAAACACTGGAGACATCTGGAAGTGGCTCTAATGTGAAGTAAAGCCCCGGAGCCAGCTTCCTGTCCTCCTCTCGCAGTCTCTGCACTGCTCGGAGAACTTTGAGTCTGTGATGTGGAGGAAACACACCGATCGCGTCCAGGTCGGGCTCTCCGATCTGCTTACACACCTCCAGGTCGTCGTAGCCGTTATCCACGAACGACTCGACATACTGGGTCAGCTGCAGGGTTTTCAGCCACTCGTAGACGATAGAGGGGCCGCTGCTCATCGTTGTTACTACTGTTTATCCCCCCCAAAAAAATAAAGCAGAACGAACTGAAGAGTTTAACGGAGCCGCTGTGTGTGCATTATCCTCGTCGTCGCTCTTTGTGGGGAGTGCAGTTTGGCGAGGCGTGAAGCTGCGAGAGCGCGTCTCTGGAAGGAAAGTGTGTGTTTCCAAAACAGAAGCACTGGGAACGCCAGGTTGTTGCGTCTCTGAGTCATGCCAAGTGGATCACGTTTACGCAACAGGGCTACATTTTAAACCGAGAAAGATTGCAAAAGGAAGACGAAAGTTTATCTACAAACTTCGCCAAAAAAACAAACAAACAAACAAACAACAATGATAAACTGCGCTGGCACTGTAGCGAAAACGCTGTCAGCATTTTACACTAAACAAAACATGATAACGTTCTCCATTACTGAAGGGGATTTACCTTCCGAAAAAGTGTCAATTGCAAACAAATCTCTCGTATCCAACAATATTCCGGTGTAAACAAAAACAGCATTCAGCGCTGGCGGTTCCAAAGTGTCAATGCGCTTGCACTTAATTAGCCACTAATAACTAATTAAATTGTTTTCGCTGCAAGTATTCAAGCATTTCAGATAGTTCTATGGCTATAACAGAAAAAAAAACAGCAGCTCCCCTGTTTAGCCTCCACAAACACACGGAAAGTAGCTCTACCTGCCTCGCCGCCTCAACTGAACTGTCCGTTTCTGTCTTGATTATCAGTCTGACTCAACTGAAGCCAGGCTGCATCTGGGTTTTTTTTTTTTTTTTTTTGTACTCCACAGCGCCTTCTAGAGACCACTAGAAAAAAATGCACCTCTGCAAGGTTCTATTTGAAAGTCTTTTGTCGTGTTGGAGATGCTTATACGGTGTTGTATTTTACCTCAAACAAGCACCATAAATGTACATTCCTAATTTTAATTTTATTAAAATGTCATTTTTTTATGAATATTATAATAGTTTATGAAGAAATATGGGTGGCACTGAGTTGAATAAAAAGCGACACAAGAAGGAAAAGATTCTGTAAGGAAGAGACTTCACATACAGTGGGTCTGAAGATTGAAGGATGCCGATCGCGTGATTTTTACATCCTCCGCAGAAATTTGCAGACATTTGCGTATTCGCACTTCCATGCAAATGCCGCAAGTCCCATAAAGTGTCTTGTTTCATGTATACTTGATCAAGTCTGGGATAGGCTCCAATCCCCCATAACCCTGTACACAGGATAAGCGGTATAGAAGATGAATGGAAATGTATACTTTTTGTATAATTTTTAGCTAAACATAAATCTTTTGTAGGTGTTTAATGTGTTTACCTTTATCTGGTTGGTTTGATGGCCAACATGTTTGATGAATAAAGCATAAAAAATTAGTTGTACTCACTCATCGTTTATACTGCCCTATACTGTATACAGGGTCACAGGGGGCCTGGAACCAGGGGACTTAGGGCACTAGGCAGGGTACACACTGGACAGGGTGCCAATCTATCGCAGGGCACACACACATATTCATTCACACACTACGGGCAATTTGGGAACGCCAATCAGCCTATTCTGCATGTGTTTGTACTGTGAGAGGAAACCGGAGCACCAGGGGAATCCCACCAACTCCATGCACACAAACCTAAGGTAGGAATCAAACCCGGTACCTGGAGGTGTAAGGTCACAGCTATTGCTAACCACTAAGCCACCATGCCGCCTCAATTTTTATACTGTCCTATAAAAGCATATCTTAAAATGTCCCTTAAAAAAAAATAATTCTAACAATCAAAGAGGCTGGTGTAGGATTGACTTTTTATAGTTGTTATAATGTAACCCTACTTCCACATTAGCAAGCAAAAAGAAAAAAAAAGCCACCCTTCAATTTGTATGTGCATGCATGACACGGTGCTGTCATTTCAGCATCAGCAGCGAACAATTGAACACAAATTGTACTACTTTTATGCAAAGTAGATGTCACTAAAGTGACAAACCAAACCTCAAAGTTTGCTTGAAAGATTCCTTAGACAGCAGAACCTAATACAGTATGTTTTGCAGACGTTCAACTTTAAACAAAGAAAGATGTGCAGTTCTTTAATTACATGCCACCCTTCATGACATATCATTGCCATTACAAATTATGACGTATAAGTGGAATAAAACACATTAGGACATGCTATTATTGGAAAATAAGCAATGTCTTTGTTTCAGGCCACATCACACCATCTGATCACTAATGGATCGGCCTGTCAGTTACTTGTCACCGTGCTTTGATCACACCCAACAGTGTTACATTTTCACTCCAGAACGGTGATGTAGATATGGTCAGCATTTTTTTGTTTGTTTTTGTTGTAACATTGCAGTTAGCTACGTTTATCATCTTTTCTTGACGTGGATTTACTTGATGTAGCCTAAAGGCTAAAAAACCCTTTTGAAGTGCAAAATCCATTTAACTAATACAGTACCTCCCAATCCATAGGCTGTGAACTTTATTGCTCTATTTAAAATTAAATCAATAAATTCATTATATCCATACAATTTCTTGCCTAACATAATGTTTACATGGCAATGATAATAATTGAATAGACACATCTACTGGATTAGTCACATATGCTGTTTGTTCCCTGCCCCACTGCCCCAACCTTTTGTTTTGTATTGTACAGTACTTACTCTGACATTTGGCCAGTTGCTACACACTGCTCCAAACAGAGGCATAATAGTTTGTATCCATACAATGTATGTTTTCTGTAATTAAATGTTTTCCATAATATAGCTTTTGTAGCTAGAATTTTGATTACTTATGGATTTCTTTAGTTCGCCTTCATATGATTTAATTTTGCACATCATATTCTCAGTCTTACTTTATTTATTATATAATTCCCTAAATATAATTGTCTATAATAGTGATTTTGTTTTCCGTTAGACTATTAGGTTATGCTGTATCTCAAAATAATGATTTACCTGCTCCTCAAGGGTCTCTGCAGTTCCATGTCTTAATAACACATTGTATCGTCAGGTAATATTGGAGACATTAGTATGATGCAGAAGTCTCTTATTCTCAAATGATTGTCACACATTGTCCCTGCACCATTGCATTATTGTAATATAAGCTTGCTTTAAGCGTTAATGTTTTTTTTCTTCATATCTGATGTTTTGCAAAAACTGCCCCGTTTAACACTGTAACCCACAAATAAAATATATCAACCCTAATAATGCTTATTTATCTCAGAAAGGCATAGCTTTAACGCTTATACATATTTTATGCAAGTTGCAGGACAACTTTTCCCCATAGTCCAGGTTACTCTGCACACAAGAAATCAGCTTAACAAGATGGACAGATTGCCATGTCCTCATTTTTACATGAAATTCAGTTACTGCTGTATTGGGCTTTTTAGTAGTTCAAAGGTTGGCATTGGTTGCAAAGTATGCATTTGGTGTGGCTAGATAAATTATATTGATATGTTGTTAAGTTAATTAGGCACGCTGTTTTTGGTAATGCATATAATAAATACTCAATGAACCATGTTTCTAATTAGAAGCCTCATGCTTAGTAGCAGCTCATGAGAGACAGAATGTTCTTTTGTTAAATGTGTGCATGTGTGGTTAACTCCAGTCTCCAGTTCCATGAATGTAGCATTATGAGAAGCAGTGTAATTGCTTTTCATCTGATTCACTCTGAGAGAGGCAGAACCCTGGAATGAACAACACCTACGCAGTCATCTATTTACAGGTATGTCATGATTTGGAGCCTCTCTAATCTTAACAATATTAATCCTGCCTTAAACAAACAGTCACAACTCACCTGTGGGGTTAAGGAATGTCAGAACAGATGAACCATGATCTGAAACAATTCCTCCTGTTTAATCAGCCATTAAGAATAGATTGCAATTTTGAAAATCTGTTCAACACTGTTTACCTTTCTTAGTAACAATAAAAATCAATATAGAATTTCAATCTTTTGATCTGGGAAATTTATCCAATAGTGCAACTTTTTCTGAAAGAATGTAACTTTACTTATTTAGCAAAACAATTTGTGAGAAAAAAAGGATTTCTTATAATCACAAAGGTTTCAAGGCATAAGGAACTTTGTAGCCCCTTGTTACTGTTTTGACCACCCACTTGGAATCAGATGTAGTTTGCCAAGCTTATACGTACTCTAAAAGCTGTCAAGCTAAATCTAGAGGCTGAGGGAGGCTGCTGATTGCTGGCAAAAAAGCCACATTCATAGATGGTGAGTAACAGCCATCTAGTGGTGACGCCAGTGGGGAAATATCAAGATGCTCCAGGAGCTGATTTTTCACATTTCAAACCGTGCACTGACTGAGAATTCCTCTTTTTGGCAGGATTGAGAAAAACTGAAACTTGCCTGGCCACTGGGAAACCCATCAGGCCACCAATCACTATTTTTGGGGAGTTGGGGAGAGGGGGTGGAGTTGAGGGGTTTCTTGGCCATGGCATAGCACATCAAGGCCTGAGAAATAGAGCCAGGCTACTAGCCAAGTCTTGGACTTGGGCCTGCCAGTGGCTGTTTCCCCATGCCATTACCTGACTTGCATTTAACATTCATGAAAAAGAGGCTGTGTAACAGGTCAAGAGGGTCGAACCTGAGTGATTATTCATGAACTTGTCATATGCAAGGACAGATATGATATATTTTGTAACCCCAAATTTTTTTTTCCATACACGTCCATTTTTTTCCTCAGCAGGGTTTGGAATTCTGGACCAGCAGACCTCAGGTATAAGAGGTTTTCTTATAAACTAAAACACTGGATGATGACTGGATGAACTGAATACCTTAAATGGTGTTTAAAAAAGATCTCAGCCATAACATTACAAAACATTATACAAAACATGCCCAATAGTTTGTAGGTTCTGCTTGTGCCACTTGCTCAGTAGTGGCCTCTTGGGATGTTTCTACAAGATATCTGGGGTGTGCTGTGGTGTCTGGCACCAGGACATTAGCGGTGAATCCTTCGGGTGACCACCATGAATCAGACTTGTTTGTCTGCCTCATTTCTTTAATTTTCGGAAGGATTCACATCTGAGAAATTTGGATTCTGGAACATCAGTCTTGGCCTCTTAGCATGCTAAGCAACAGCAGGCTGTGATGCACTCTTTGTTCTGATACCTTTCCATTGCAGCCAGCATTGGGTTTTCTGTGAGATCAGATCAGACGGGCTAGCCTTTGGTCCTTACAAGCATAGATGAGTCTTGGGTGCCCATGATCCTGTCACCAGTTTACTGATATATAATTGATATATGATCTTAATTGTTCATGTATCCTTTAGAAACATCAGGAATTGGAAAAGGAATATTTTTAGATTGTGATGCTTGAAAAGGCCATATTGGATTGCCAGTGTATGGGCCAAATTAAAAGCAGAGGAGACTGCTATTAAGTGAATTCTTTAACATTTATCTGTGAAATTCATATTATGGGAGTGGCTGGAAGCAATGTTGCCTCCCACCTGTAGGGTAGGGGTTAAAATCTACAGTATGTGTGGTTTGACATTCTTCCTGTTTTTCATGGGTTTTCTCCCACTGTAGGAAAATGTGTTGTAGGCTGATTGGTGTTTCTAAATTGCCCATAGTGTTTAATTGGGTTTGTGAATATACCAAGTATCCTGTTCAGGATCGCGAAAGCCTGGATCTTGGCTCTAGGCTAAAGGCTGGGTACACCCTGAACATGGTGCCAATCCATTGCAGGGCACACAAGCACAGACTCCGGGCAATTCTGAAATGCCAACTAGACTAATCTACATGCCTTTCGACTGTGGAAAGAAACCCTGGAAAAAAAAAAAAAAAAAAAAAACACCAAGCACGGAGAGAACATACAAATTACAACACACAGAATTGAGGGGACAATCAAACCCCGACCCTGGTGCGAAGCCACAGTACTAACTATCCCACTGTGCCGCCATGCAAAATAAATGAATGAATGAATGAATGAATGAATGAAATTCCAGATGCTGGTGCCATATAAAATAAGGTTATTTGCTTCAACTGAACTTCATAATAGTGGTCAAATGATGGCACCTTGTGGCCAACACCTGTAAAAGGTTATTTCACAAGATAAAAGAATCAGCAAGGAACGTTTGATTTACATTTATTTTCCAATCCACAGTTATGTATAATCAACATATTTCCTAGACTGTAGGTGGCAGCATATTAAGACAAACATCCATGTGAAATTCTGCTTAATAAAACTGTACAATAACTTGGCTATAATGAGGAAAACTGCACCCCACAGAAACTTTCAAACATGGCAATTAAGAAAACAGACCCTCTCCCCAGAAAACAGAAGAGCATGGGCTTTAGGGAGTACTGTATTGGCTGAGTATGCTCACGCTGAACAATTCAAAATGTAACAACACGCGTTAAATATGTTATGTTCCTCCATGCCTGACTGAGAAACAAAAAATACATGAGATCTGTTTTTGTCTAACATGATTCAGAAATTAGACATCTTCTCTAAAGGGTATACATTATGAATGTTTCAAATTTGTAAACACTAAGTATCATGCTGCCTTTTTTTTGTGCAAAAAAACTCGTAGGACACACAGTATACAGAAATGGTCCATTCTCTCAGACACGCGGAGCTTCGAGGCTAAAGCGGCTCCTCCATCTACAGATCATCGAGCAGTTGGCTCACCTTCAAAAGTGTTTATATTCGATTTTTCGATGTTCAGGGAGAATATATACAACCAATTATCTTAAAATGCACCATTCTCTTTAAATAATATACTAAAAGTATTTATTAGTAAATATTTGAAATGAAAAGTATATATATATTTTCCAAATATATAAATATATTATATCATTAAACTGACAATGAAGACAGATCTGAGAGTAAAAGACACTCCTTGAAGCTTGCCATTAACACATCTCAGCATCTTGCTTACTCGTGTTTTGGTCCTTCTAAAAGAAACGAATGCCAAAAAAATAGTTACGATACAAACTACAAAAATATCAATAAAATGACTTTCATGTCATTATAATACAAAACATATAGTGCAAAACCACACAACTGCTTATACAAAAAAAAAGATTATGAAGCACAGTAGCGTAATTCGTTTTCAGTTCGCTCGATGCTGAAAATTCTCCGTTTTGGTAGGTATTTACACATATGTCATGGCAAGCGAAGGAGTTTCTTACTGTATTTCTAGCGAGGTCATGACACCATTCTCAGATTCTCTATAACAAGCATGATGGCAGGTCAGACCCGCTCAGTTTGAACAAATCAGGTACTAGCTAACTAAACAACTCCGGTGTCAGACAAATACATGGCAGCCATCTCCAGTTGTTTTGTGCTAGCACTCTCAAATTTGTCTTCAAATGTCCAACTATTTACAACATTTGGCAGCAATTTTGAAAAAGAACAGAAAAGCATCATCCTTCATTGGTAAATCGAGAACAAAAAATGCTCCTAAATAAACAAGTAGCAGCAATTTCTTGCACCTCACAAACCAAAATAAAGATAAAAAAAAAAAAAAAAGACTCGGCACATACAAAACAAAAGAAGTCTCAACTTAGAATTAAATAATCAGGTGCTATGGCAATTCTATAATCATATGTGAGCACACATATATTCCTGCATATATGTATGGTCACAAAGACTCAGATATACACATACGTTGAGGTTAGCATATTTGCATGATAAGCAAAGGCAAAAGAGAACCCCCTCTCAGATACAAGATTGGGGAAATGCTGACCAAGAGCATGGAGTTGATTAGTGGCACTCGGTCACTTCATCTGCAGCAAACACAAAGAAGGTTGTAGTCGGTTCTCTCAGCTGGATGGAACTCATGCATTTATCAAGTTACTCTCGAGGGGTGGTAGGATGAAGATGTACAGAAGAGATAGATATCTTTCCTCCACCTGAGGACTGCTGAATGGAACCAGGCCTGTATAGCAGTTTCACTCCAGAGCTGAACTAAGGGGTCTCCTTAGGGTTTGAGAAGCTGAAGCATCATGGGAGGAGGGGGGGGGGATGGTTTAGAGGATTAAAACTCCATAAAGTATCCACAGAACATTCTTGAGTTTCCACCAGTTAGTGAGGAAATCTTCTACATCGCTCACCACAAGGCACATGCCTCACACTTTTGTCAAGTCTTAATCAAGTTTCTCCACATGGACAAAAATAGTACACATGCTCCAGGATATAGTTCTCCAGTGTATGATATGCAACTGCTCATAAATTACATATATTCAGCAGATGAGTAGATCATGCTCAGTTCATTTACCCTAATATTTGTTTGGATGCACCGGTCATGAGTCTAATCCACAACATCTGATCTGATCTGTGTAAACCGACATGTCCTTAAGAAAAAGGACTGAAACGAAAGACTGACATGACTCTACTTTGCACTGGTCAGTCCGTGATCTGGCAGAAATGATCACATGCTATGTTACAGCACATTACCAGCCCTTTAGAGATGGAATTAATGACACTTCGTCACACGTCTAGTCTTCGGGTCCATTTGAAAAGAAAAGAAACAAAAAGTAGTAAAATGCTAGGTTTCTAAGTCACTAGACATGCTATTTATTTAGATCCATGTAATCAGAAGGCATTACACCAGGCAATGCTATGGGCATAACTGTTACTGTGCTCAGCGTTCCACTACTCTCGCCCCATTCGTTTATAGAAATAATAGTTTTTTTTTTTTTTAGTTTAGTTTAGTTTTTAATGATTAGAATGGCAGTGACAAAAATGACAGAACAGACGTTGATGATGAGGATGAGAGAAAGTTACATGTTGAGTCCTCTATCCTGTAACAGAAAGGATCCTCTTTGTGACAGGACAGAGTGCTCAACCTCACATTTCCATCTTGTGAAATGGAAGGTTTTTGCTGACATTCCTTTCATCCTCTCCTTCCATTCTCACTTTCTGTTCAGCTCCTCAGCTCAACCTGTGTGAAATGATTGCGGAAATACTGTGGTTTTGAACTCTTTTGAGAGAGAAAGGAAGAGGAAGAAGAGAAAGAGACAGAGTGGGGATAGATGTGCAGCCTTGAAACAAAGGACCCCCGGACTCTGCATGGCCATCAGAGCTGATACCACTTCTTATCCTTGTACTTTAACATCACCTGAGAAACAAAAAAAAAAAAACAGTGTTTAAATCATCATCATTTAAATCACAAATGTCACATATTCCTTGCATCATTCTGATATCATGCTGATTTCCGTAATGAACTCACATCATGTGCATGCTTAGAAAACGAGTCTGCGCTGGCCATCATGGCTGCTGTCCTTTCCTCCAGTTCACCAAGCTTCTGTCCTCTCTCATCTAGAGCTATCCGGGCACGTGCCAGCTCACCCACCACTCCTGACGCTGCCCCCTTCATACCCTCCATGCCACCAGGCCCTGGAATGTGCTGAGCGAGGCTGCGCGAGGCCTTCCCCGCTGACAATTCTCCAACTGTGAACACAACACCAAGGACAAACAAGGGTAAGGATGAATATTTAGAACTAGTGCCTAATGATCTGCCAGAATACTGCCATAGTGCAGGCGCTGGGGACTGTTTAAATTTCAACAACAGTTTCTTGGGTAGAAATGGAAACATTATGTAATCACATGTGGGTGTATCCTAATGCACAGAATAAAAATAATAACTGGAAGATTTGGCCAGTTTTATTTCTGATTGAGAAGATATTTTATTTATATCATCAAGTCAAATCTACCAACATCTATTCATAGCACAAATACATCTTCAGACAGAGTGCAGGGGTTTTTTTTTAATTGAATTATTTTGCATTAAGGTTTAAAATTTTCCTCCTCACTAGTCTTCTGTATTGTTGATAATGCCTTGCAGCTTCACTAAGCAGTTTGTATAACTGTACCTCTAACAGTTTCCACAGTGTCTCGGTCGAGACTTAAAATATGAGTATATTCTATATTATGAGTAATAAGTATGTACACACTAACTGCTCTGATGGGATTCTTTTCAAAGGTAAAGGTTAATTTGTTTTATTTTTACTTCATATTTTGTATAAATTTTTTTTTTGTAATTAAATTTTTCAACAAAACGACAACAGTGGTACAGGTATCTCGCCAACAAGCAAAATTTTGTTATACATTCAAATGGCTATAAATGCTTAAGAGCAAAGACAAAAATAAATAACAATTATAAACCAAGTTTAGAAAGACAGAGTCATTGGGTAACCCCAAGAAAGTTCCAGAGAGAGGACCAAATTCGCCAGAACACCTCAAATTTTTTATGTAAATCATAAGTTAATTTTTCCAGTGGTAAAAGTATGGACACCTGACTCAACCACATATTGACTGAAGGTACCTGAGCAGTTGACCATAATAATAGTATAAATTGTTTTTATATTAATATTTTTCACTTTTGGGCTGGGGAAAGAATCATGCTTGCAATCCAAGGTTTAACAGTCGTATCCAGCCGATTGTAGCCTTATCAGTTGAAAAAGGTAGTTTGTCGTTTGGTTAAAACTGTATATTTTTAAGTTATTGGTTAACGTATTCAATACCACCAAGTATGCTTTTTTGTACTTACAGAGATCCTCTCTATCCAGGGATTGGGCCCCACCTCCAAAAAGACCTTTAAAGAAGCCTTTGTTAGGAGCCTCTGGTGTCTCCACTGGAGTGAACAGTTCTCCCAGCATTTCCTGCAAACATCAGTACGAGTATTATTTATTTGACATTAATCCTATCTACAAACTACATGATAAAAGATTTTACATGGTAAAAGACCTTACAGTCTCACACACGATGAATAAGTAGGGATGTCTAACCTGTAAGTTATCGCAGGTCTCCTGACTGTAGGTGATTCTCTGGATCTCTGTAGGTGAAGTGAGGTACAGAGCCTGGCCCAGGTTGGAGAAGCAGAAGGTTCGGGCTATCCGCATGTCCGTCAGAGGCAGATAGTTGACGTCTAGCAGTGGCCGCAGGCTGGGCAAACTGACACAGAGAAATTAAAATTCTGTACTGTTAGGTGTGGCAGGGAATTTACAAAATGTACAGATTAACAAGAAAGGAAAGGTTTTGCCATTACTGTCAGGAGCAGCAGAGTCACATGCATACCTCAGAGTCATGATATGCCCGTTGGCACAGAAGCAGGCGATGCAGATTCCAGCTGACATGACCACAACGTCGGCCCTCAGCACGTACGAGGTCTCGGTGATGTTGTGTTCAAAGATGCAGTTCTGTGAGGGCAGGGCCACCACTTTGGCCTGTTTCTCAGAACAGACCACAGCGTAGTGGGTGTCTTGGTTCTCCTGAGAAGAAGGGGGTGAGGCAGGCCGGCGCCGCCGTGTCTTTTCCCTTTCCTCCTCAGGGGCGTTGAGGTCATACCAGCACTCAGAGGCAGGAGGCTGTAGAGAGCCACTTGAGTCCATCAATGCCATGTGCAAAATGCCTCCTTTCAACCGGATTACTGAGCCTGGGAGAGAAAAAAAATGAAACAGAGACATGACATGCATACATACATAAAAATGTAGCTTCCTTGCAACTGAATGCTGCAACATTTTATTATAAAGGACGTTGTAAACAAATACCATTCAAGACTCGGGCATGCTGTTCAGCCTTTAAATTATATATTTAGATTTTGTGAACTCTTACCACAGAAAGAAACGCCTACTGACTGTTGCAGCCTCTGCTCAGGGGTGGAGGGAACATTAAAGGAGATACCCAGCATAGTGCCCACTGAGGTGCCCACCCAAAGGCTGGGCGATGCCGCCACATCACTCTTCCTGAACAGGGAGTCGCAAAAATGCAAAGAAGAGATGACCTCGCGCGACTCTTTGTCAATACTGGTCACGCTGGAACTGCGTGAGCGGCTAAAGGAGTTGTCCTTGGCATCTGTCAGCATGCCGACCAAATAGGTAAAAAAATAAAATAAAATAAAATAAAGGGGGAGAGAGAAAGGCAGAAGGAGAACACGGCACTGTTTAATACAAATATATAATTTGGGAAACTTTGTGAAATTCTGAAGCTGAAGGAATTAAAAGAAGAAAAAAAAGGAGCTGCAGTAAATTTATACAGTAAGTGAGCAATTGCCTGAGAAACCTTGAGGATTAATAATAATTACTGTGAATCACAGAACTCTTTGCTTCGCTTCTGTACTGCACATGAGACACTTGGTAAGTTAGTTAGCATTCAAAACTACAGGGGGCAGCTAAATATATCTTTAGTGTAATTACAAGGAAAAACCACACACCACACAGATTACTTTCGTGGGGATCGTAATCGTGACAAAGATTAGCGTAGCATGCTTGCAGTAAAGCCAGTGTGTCTGATACTGTACAAACAAACACAGAAAATTACCATACAGACTTTTCATAATAAAAAATAGAATGGTGTTCAGATTCTGAACTAGTCTTCGGTAAATCACTTAATCAAATGCGACGTGATCCTGCAGAGATCAGAGGCCTGGTTTCCCAACTGTGTTTTAAGGGCAATTTATTCCGACCGTTTCTGAAGTGTTTTTAGGTCACACAGCTCACAGGGGTCAGGTACGCTTTTAAAATGTTTCAATCTACTTCAGCTCACGCCTGTATTAATCCACACCGCTGGACACAAGGGGACGTACAAACTTTACAGGACAAATTAATAAATAAATAAATTACTCTCCCGGGTTCTAATTACATTTGTGATTTACAACAATGTGTTGATTGTGTGACCTGGACTTCCTGAGTAAGGTGTTTCCTCTGTAAATATAATCATTACACTGACTAGGGGGAAAAACAAATACGCTGTTTATTTCCCGTCCCATTGTCTCAAGTCAGATTTTTTTTTACCTGCTCCCACTGACCTGTTTGCTCTGTCCCACCCAGACTGCTTATGGAAACCAAAAGGTGTAGACTGCGTACTTAGGGGCACTTAAATAAAGTAGACGAGTATTATAGCTTAACGTTAAGAAGGTGAAATGTTCGGTTAACAATGATGATATGATAATGATATGATAAGACTTCTGAGAAACCAGACCATGTTTAGTCTTAGCAAACCAATTAATAAGACCTCAATTATAACGCTATAAATAAACTTGAAGGAAAAATCCACCCTGAAATGGCTTGCATTCTTAATCTTCAATCTTTGATGCTGAAAAACGATTTTTATTATATGATTTTATGATATTGATCATTCTTGACTATTGATTGCAACTTCTTTCATGTCAAGCAGGTCTACTTTCGCTTTGTCTAACAGTTTCCTGCAATGCTGTCTGACTGCCTGCTGATAGTGATGATGCAGCAGTGCATTTATCCTTCAGTCTGTCCATCTCTCTCACCTGCTCATCTGTAAACTCTGCCCAAACACATCAGGTTTCGTAGCTTCAACTTCCAATAATGCTAACACAGCTGTTAACGCCCTCATGGTTGTCATCTCGCACATGACTAATTAGCTGTACGTTAAACCCATACATGCGTCTTCATAAACTGGAAAGACTTCCTAGATTAGTGGATCTTATTACGGCAGAAAGGAGGGATAAAAAAAAAGAAAAAAGTGCTACTGCCCATGTCTTTGGCGTGATAGTCAGGTGTACACATACTTTTGGCCATATACTGTAACTGCATTGCTTTCTGGATATTGGAGTCCAACATGTGCTGTCTCCTGCACTAAACGCTTGAAGCTTTTGCTCTTTTGTTGCCAAAGCGACATTTCTAAATTATCTTTGAGTTGGTGGAACTGATTCTTTTATTAACACTGTAACTAAAGTAGCAATGGTTTCCTGTGATGTAAGCAAAAAATAATAATAAAATAACATCAAAATCTCACTAATCATCAGCACATCTAATATTTTAATATGGATGTATTTAAAGCGTGTGATGGTGGATTTTTCCTTTGACAAGAACTGAGTTATAAAGCGAAAAATTTATCATTACCTTTTGTTAAATACTAAAACATGTATAAAGGGAATACTCAGTTTCCTGTGTTAATCTGTAACCTGTCTAGTACCACCCTGGAGGTAGATGAAAACAAATGAAAATCCAAATTACATAAGTTCCAGCCACAACAAACCCACGTTAATGAGCATATTACAAGCCAACACAGCAAACGCCAGGAAAGGAAAAGAGTTAGTACAGTCAGTCACCCCGGGTCAGTCACTGCATTGCCAGATCAGGACCACTCACTGAAATCAAGCACAAAGTGAGTCCTGTGAATAGTTGTTGCTCTTCTTCTGGACACTTCCTCCTTATACACACGTTTCTTATTAGGGAGAGAGTGGTGCCGCTGTATAGTCCCTTTTCACACACAGTGTGAAGAACCAAAGAAGCAAAAGAGCCACACTGATGATCTCACAGACAGACTCGCACGCAAAACACCAAGCCTCATTCAGCCACACTCTTCAACGCACCGCTCCAATGAAATCGCTTCATTAAATACATGATATATTTCTATAAGATGCACACATACACAGCAAAAGTTCAGGCTTACCATCTTGTTTCTGATCACCAGCCAAGCTAAATTTCCATGAGATCTTAGCTGGAAAAAAAACACATAATATTTCTCAACAAAAGTAGATGTCTGTGAAATATGGCAATTTCTCGTTAGGTTGATAAATCAAAAATCAAAAAAAAGAAAAGAAAAGAAAAAAGTCTTCCTCCATTTAGCCTCAGAAAAATAAGTAACTCAAAAACTGATTAAAATGACAGTAGATCATGCTTCAGAGTCAAACCATTAGAGCCAGCCACAAACTCAACTGTAGCCCTGAGGAGATTAACATTCCTTCATTATAGATTTAGTCACATTTTGTAATCTGACCATGCACGAAGGGATTAGTTAAAGTGAGGACCAGCACCATCCAAGCAGAACATCAGATCCCTTATTAGACTTTGGGAAAAATTCAACGTGTCATTGATTTGGAAGATTCATTAGAGGAAGTTTGAGCGTTATATGAATCTTGTATGCCTGTGTGTTACCCTTGCAGTGCATCACAGCCTGTAATGTTAAACGAGGTTAGTCAAGAGAAACAAACGGGAAGCGTAAAACAGTTAGTAAATGCATCAGTGTTGTGAACCCAGCTTTCCTTCAATGATTCAATGATATCAGCTACAACAAAGGGATGATTAGGTGTTGCAGTGTGAATTAACACTTTCAACCAGAAGAGTGTCATCAAACTATCATGCAAATGAATATGAATATTCTCCATTCTGCAGGGATTACACTGAAATCTTTTCTTTTGTTTGCCTCTTTGACCTACCAGCTAATTGCATTAAAGAGTAATTATTTGGCACAAATGTCACTTTGATGAGCTGTTCAGGCTTAAAGCACCAGTGAATTAGTGGAAAGAAAGTTACAACGGGGGGGGGGGGGAATAAACATCATACAGTACCAAAGTCATTGGCAACACTCTTTGATAACAGTCTGCTTTTCGACTTCACTGCAAAATGTTTAGAAACATGTCAGTAAGGTGCATCTACATTATTATCAGTACTCAATGTGAGTAATAACAGTGAAAATGACAATACCATACCCCTTTCAAAGAAATTTGGTTTGTTGTCATCATCAGAATGGCAGGGGGAGTCAGAGCTTACGCAGCCTACAACATATTTCATATAAATATTTGCCATTGTACACTGATGAGTGATGCTGCTATATTGTTCCCTTCAGCACATTAGCTACAACATGTTATGTCTTTAAAGAATATATAAAAAAAGAAAAATAATACATCTAAAAAGCATCTTTGGCAAAGCAATGAATGGTACCTACCTGACGTAGGAGATTTGCACCTGTCTTCTAAGGAAGCAGAACCATCATGGCCATCACAGAGACCTAGCAATTATAAGGGCATTAAAGAACTAATGCTAGAAATGTAAATGTCTTAGTAAAGTAATAGTACAATCACTCAGAATTAGCCCAAAAGCAGATACAGCCACTACAGAGCAAATGGAGAGAGGAAAGCAGAAAGATAGGTGAATGATGACAGATGACTTACTGAGATAAGAAGAGCGCAGTTTTTTCACAGATTCTGAATAAAAGCTAGAGAGGCCAGACATGCAAGACCTCCTATGCAGATTGTCTTTGCAAAACCAGAAAGAGATGAACAAATGCACAGGTGAGAAAAGAAACCAAATGAAATTAAAGGACAACAGTTCAAATGCCCTGAATCACCCACAGCCTAAAGACACCAGGATTGTGTGAGTAAAAACATGCTATACTATTTAATGTCATTTTAGTCACCAGAGATAGGATCCCATGGATTTTGAAACTGATATATTTACATATTTACATTTTGATTAAAAAAAAAAATGTAAATACATAATTGCAAGGAAATGCACCGTATTCTTGATACAGGACAAATTTAGCCGTGGCCAATTCCTACCCATCAGTCAGGTCTTCTCCATAATATGAAAGCTTCAAATACATTTTTGACCGATCTTGTTTTGATGACAAGAGAAACAAACTACGCTGTAAAGTCTTCTCCAGAACATCCCAAAGACTTTCAGTGGAGTTAATGTCAGGACTCTGTGGTGGCCAATTAATGTGTTAAAATGATTCCACATGCTCCCAGAACCATTCTTCCACAACTGAGCTGGATGGTAGTAGGTAGTCAGCTGACTTAGTTTTATGGCCACATAATGCTGCTGAGACTTGACCTGACCAACTGAAGCAACCCCAGATCTGGTGCATTGCTTCATCTGCTTTCCTTCTGAACCCATTGATCTCAATCAATCTGGAGTCATCAAGACTCTGTGGTTAAGGTATTGGACTGTGCACCAGGAGGTTCCCTGGTCAACCCTGGACCCTGCTAGGTTGCCATTGTTGGACCCTTGAGCAAGATCCTTCACCCGCAAGTGCTTAGATACAATTGGGTGTCAAGCTGGCAACCTGATCCTATAAATAACTGCCAAAGAAACAGCAAGTATATCTGTTACCCGATGTGCCGGGCACCACATCAGACCACATGCCGTTTTTCCATTGCTCCAAAGTCTTCAATAGAAATGGTTTGCTTTTAGTTCAAATCCTGAGAGTTCTATTGAATTGTGTGTGGAAATGCTCTTGTGATGTCTACTGTGGACTTTTGTCTACAGTGCAACTTCATTAAGCATTTAAGTGATCTCCTCTCATGGCAGTTCATAATGTTTTTCTTCATAAAAACACATTTCTACTGAAAAGCTGACTATCAGTAATTTCCATAATATCCATAGTCGGTATGGCTTAATGGAGGCCAATAATTTTACCCTTCTGAAACACTGTAACATCTTTTCCACAACCACGGGTTTCGTGATTGTTAAAGACATGAGAAGCTCCTCACTGCACCAGTTAGGGTTAAAAGAATAGTTGAAACATATTAATCAGGTCGTAATCCTTTGATGCAGAAGAATGTACTATTTGAAAGATCCCGCTTAAACCAATCCAAATTAAAACAAATTAAACACACATAAAAGTTTTTTTTTAAATATATATATAAAATCCAATCCATAGGACCGAATCTAAGTGGAGTAAAAGTACTGTGTAACATGTGGTTTCTCAGGGCATTAAACGTGCATAGCATAGCAAGAATGTGTAAATTCTTAAGACAAGAATTTACAAGAAAAAAAAGAGAAACAGAAACAGAAAAAGACCAAAATAGAGAACAGAGACCTAAAAGTGTGAGACTGATGATTTCAAAAACATGCCCTCACTATTTGTACTAGTTCTGTTTGTTCTGGTGTTGGGGTCATGCAGTACAGCTTCTGCTGTCTTATTATTATTATTATTATTATTCCTAATAGCCATAAAGACAGACACACTGATGCTGCTCATTCACCAAGTGAGCTTAATAATTAGCCTACCAAACAAGCTCACTGCTCACCTCCAGAGGGCTGTCTGGCTTTGCGGGGTGAGCGCGGCTGTCTCTGGTGGGGATCGGAGGAGCCATACAGTTCTGCTGTGCTCACATTGAGCAACAGGGCTTTCTGAAGATAATCCACCACCACCAGGCCGTTACCATTACCGAAACCCACACTGTGTGGAAAGCAGAGGAAGAAATAGAAAGGTTACATTAGCACTAACAAATGATCTCTTCTGTATGTATGATGTATAAATGATATTAAATTAAATCCATAGTGTAATAAGCCTTCGAGGCAAAACCAAGGCTTTCCATATAATACAATACTGAAAGATTATTGCTGTTTTATTATAGCTATAGCAATAATTGCTATGGCTGATTTAATCAGCTTGTAGAATCAGGCACTTCCTTATGATTGACTTTCTTTCTTCTTCTAATGGGTCTCGGTCAGGACAGCATGCAGCATTACGAATTTATTAGAGAAACTTCTAAAGGCTTCTTAACCATTCTCCGCATTACACATCCAAAGATGACTAAATTCGTTGCTAATTTAGGTTGGAATTTCCGCAGGCTTAGAACAAAGTAGCATCTATAAAGATCAAATGAATCCCACTCCCTATAAAAACTAATGCATTCAACAATGTGTTGGTGTATGTTCATGCTTACTGTTTAGGCATTTCTGATTTACTTATGTCACTATACCACAACACTGGTATACAATCACACACCTATTGCAAATACATGCAAAACATCTTAGTTGGGTCGTAACAGCTTACAGGCCGTAGGCAGAGTTGACAGCCAGGCTGGTGATCTGCTGTGGCGGCTCCCCACTGACCCACACCAGCTGAATGACCAATTCCACCTGGTAGCCTGGAGACTGCTTGAGCGGAGTGCTTCTCACCCTGTAAAGAGACAACGAAATAGTCATATGCAAAAAGAAAACCACACAACACAACCACTGCAATACCACAAACATGGGACAAATTTTTCTTGGAAAAAAAAAAAATACAATAATTAAATAACATAATTAAAATAATCTAATTAACATGGCATGGACACAAATGATGGAACTCTTAATATTTTGTTGCACAACCCTTTTGTTGGAACCCTGTACAAGTGACTTCAGTAGGCCTCAGTGATCCACTAATCTACGGGTAGTTTGGAGCAAAATGAGAATACTGTCTCAGGTTTGAAAGGTTTGTTCTCCATACTGTGTTTCAGCTCTTTCCACTGATGTTCACTTCTTGCATGCTTTAGATGTGTTTGGGTGTTTATTCAACAGCAAGCCCAATGAATTGCAACAGGGAATTTAGCTGTCTGAGACTTTGCAGCACATTTCACTCCAGAATACCTATCCCATGCAGAGATCCGCAGTGAAGACGCTTCATAGCATAACCGAGCTCCTTCATGTTTCACGGTAGGCATGGTTTATAAAAGCTTCCTATCCTTTTCTTCTGAACATAGAGCTTATGCTGCTTGCCAAAAGTTCCAGTTTTGTCTCATCTGTCCAAAGAACATTTTACCAGAACTATTGTACCTTGTCATTATTCATTTTAGCAAATTAAAATCTGGCTTTTCTTTATGTTTTTCTTTCAACAGTGGAGTCCTTCAGGATTTATTTCCATCCTGAAGTCCAGGTTGTATCTATTTGGAAGTTTTCCTTGGCTCTTTGTCTCCCATTCACACTATCCTTCTGTTCAATCCGGAGACGTTTTTCTTCTTACGCCCATTTCCAAGGTGACTGGTCCAGTTCCAAAGATGTAAAACCTTTTTAATAATATTTGGAAATGTTGTCATAGGAACAGCAAGGTTTTTGGCGATGTCTTAACTTGTCAACCATGTCTTTAAGATTTTCTGTAATTTTCTCTCTGATCTTCTCAGACATGTCTCTCATTTGCTTTCTATTGTCCATGTTCAGTGAGGTGCACATGAATACAAACAGTGATGACTTTACTCCATTTAAATAGCCTGAATGACTGATTACAAGCTTTAAAATATTGTTTCAATAGATTTTAAGGGTACCAACAAATTTTTCAACATCTTTAGTAAAAAAAAAAAAAAAAAGCACTGAAACCAGAATGCATTTTCAGAGTTACAGTACTTGAGGCAGGGCACGTTGTCACGTAGCCCGTCGGCAGAGTTGTTGCTGCTGGTCGATAGGTGTGTTTGTGGTACACTGGACTGAGGGCTGGATGAAGCTCCTGGTGTAGATACAGCTGATGCGTGGTCTCCTCCCCCATCTGGAGAGTCTACATCATTCAGCTCAGACTGCATCCGCACCTCCAACAGCTACAAATGCAGAAAGAAATACTGTATTTTTATTTCCTATTACACAGAGGAAGGTTTGGACTTTCATGAAATGTTTACTGAACCCAGGCCAATGTGTGGTTTGATGTCAGGACATTCATCGTACCTGAACTTCATCTGTGGTGATTTCCTGTTTGCTGAACCGGTAAACAATGACGTGAGCAGAGACCCCAGCCACACACAGCATGCGGCTCTCCGGGCACCAGCACAGACTCTGGATTGCAAAAGGATCTTCATCTACGATGTCGGTGCTTGGCTTCTCTTCCTTGTTACGGGCTTTTTCAAACACCTTGGCTGTTTTCAGCTTGTACAGCACCTGCAGCATTACTATATGATAAAAGTAGTTTAAATGTAGTTTTATCATCAGAAGATTTTGAAACATATATTAGAAACCGCTCTACATATTACACATTACACAAGATGGCAAAAGAAACCAACAGTACAATACACAGGAATATTGATTATTTCATACTCACATGCAGAAGCATCCCAAAATTTGACTGATCCATCAGCATGTCTGTGGTACATGAAAACAACACCAACACAATGAGAAAAATCTAAATGCATTAACATAAAAAAGCAATATGACAGCAATTTAAACAAAGGTTCTGCTTAAGTTATTCAATGCATTATGTGAATTATATTCAAATATTTAAACCACTGCTTATAGATGCACACAATATAACATGCATGCTATAAAACATTAAAATTGAATCTAACGTAGTGCATGATGGGATGTTCTATATGATGCTTTACAGTTGTCCATATTTCACTATTAATTTCTTGGCACATGCTGAGCTCATTTACAGCGTGTTTAATTAGATAAATTACATGTTTCCTTACCGTACTGCCACACAGTTAGTTGGCTGAATATAGATGAAGACAGACCAAATGAGTTTGCACGCTGCCTAGGCCATTATTCTGCTATGAATACAGCCCGCATCCTCACTTAGAAGTTTATGCCTTGCAGCTATAATTAAAATGTAATCAAACCTGAGTTTGACCTTGTTAGCTGCTTAATTTCCAAAGTTCGGACACTAAGACAGACCACTGTATGAGATCTGACAGAGTTTTACTGGCATGGAGAGAAATTTCAAATCCCTGAATCATTTACCATGGCATCAGGCTAAGACCTTCTCCACACAGACTTTTCTTTACAAAACCGAGGATTTTGCTATGAGTTTTGGCTTTTCGTCCACACGCAAACTCTATTTTAGGTCACTGAAAAACAACCTTTTGGAAAACTCCTTCCAGGGTGAAGATATTTAAATACTATTCAAAGTTAAAAACAGTGGTTTTGTCTTGTACGAGCAGATGACACGTGTCATGCGTATCTTGTGTACTTGAGTACTCAGTGATAACTTTTTTTCAGGCTTCTGATTGGCCAATATGTCTTTACAATCAGGGCTCTATCGCCACCTGTTGGTTTGGCATGTTCGCAACTTGTTTTTTTTTTTCCATTTTCATGCAAAGATCTTTTTAAGAATGGAGGAAAAAATCCATGTGTGAGAACTAGGCTTAAATACCACACAGCAATGTGTAAGCGATGCAGTCATGGGTGGTCCTATGGCTTTTTGTAATCAACTGAAATAGAATTTTGCTTTTGGAAAAATAAACCGCCGAGTCGCTTTCGCCACATTTGAAGCGTCCAGTGTTCGTAACCTGCAAACCTTACAAACATGAAAATACACAAAAGACATAAAACACAGACTCACCCTGTGATAATGATCTCTGGATAGCTTTGTGTGCCCTGGCCCCAATTACCACCACTGATGGGCCATTCCTGAAAAGAAGATCTCAGATTACAGCCACGAATAGATCATCTTTGTTCAAATAGAGATGAGTGTAAGGACAGGCACCTTTTTACTATAGCCCTGTCTCTTTTGCCTGGATCCAACAGAGTAAAGTGCAGGGATGAGTTCATCGGGACAGTCAGCAAAGTATTCACAGCAGGTCACTGGGGACTCATGAATAGCCAGAGGATATGGGTTTTCAAAGATGGGGTACCTGCGTCATAAAAATCGCAGATGGAATCATTTTCGTAGAAAGAAAGTTGAAAGCCTATTATATTTGTGTCATCCCTGAGAATTTGCATACCCAGTTTGGGCGAGGTCAATAACTACTAAATCCTTCTCCAACAGGGCCACCACAGCATAAGGCTCTTGATAATCTGTGCAGATTAATAGTTAGACTCAGTTTTATAATGACGTGTGTTTATGTTATTGTGACCATGGTGAATGTTTTATTGTGTACACCTATAAAACCAGTGGATTAGCATAGCATGCAGCTAATGGGAAAACGTATTGCAAAATGGTCTTTGCATAAGACTGAAGGTGTGGATTACCGTTCGGATAGGGAGTTTCACACAGGGTTAGGAAATCCACAATGGGATAGTCCATTTCAAGTACAGCAGTGCTTTTTCCATGCATTACAGTCAGGCAGGCCCTGCGTCCCACTGTATCATATGAAAGACCGCCAGACAGTATCATAAAAGGATCCCTAGGCAAAAGAATGGACAGGGACATAATGAACATCTGTGTGATTTCTACACAGGAGTCACCTGAAGTTTAGCATATTTTGCATTTGCATTATACAAATGCTCCGATGAGTTTTACCCCAAAGCTCTGGTTGTTTTGTATTCTACTTTCAGAATGGGTTTGCATGGCTCAGGCTTTTTTCCATCCTTCGGCTGCTTGCCTAAAAGAAATAATCCCAGAAGGGTAATATTAGTCGTTTTATTTGATTTTTTTCTTCTACTTTATAGCGTAAATATGTTCATATTTTAATAAACCCAAATTTAGAAATATTTACTACAACAGCCTTAAGTAGCGTATCAGCCAAGCGAAGTATGCTTGGACAGGAGCTTTACCATGTGGTGTAATGATCTGTGCCGGCTTGGCAGGAGAGCGTATATTCCATGTGGTAAGTGTGCCATCTGAATGACTGCACACAAACTGTTTCCCTTCATGGTGCCAGGCCACTGAGTGGATTGCCTAGAGGCCAAACAAAGGATGAGCAATCAAACACAGACCATACGTGCAAACCATAGCTATTCGCACTGATTTTACTTATTGGAAGATTTTATCGTCAAAGTTAGCAGACAGTAAATTATTAATTGCAGCTGTTGCTTGAAGGGAACTCGTATAACAAAACTAAGAATCAGAAGCATGACCCTTGATACAAACACATAACCAAAATCATGGCTGGTTGATTGACAATGTGGCTGCATGCACATTTAAATTTAAAGCGAGCATGAATGAATTAATTCGTGCCCATATGTCAAAAAATGGCATGGGAGAAAATGTATAGATTAATATAATTGCATTTTATAATAGTGATAGTATAATAGAAACTTCAGTTTCTGTAACAGGTCCTGACTAGCAGAAATGCAATCCAAATAATACAATCTTGCAGTATAACATTACATTGAAGACTTTGATCTAAAAATACTCGGACAGAATTACTTCAAGCTTTGGAGTCTTGATTTATTTATTTATTTATTTTTACATTTTAAAATGATGAAATCATGAACCATTTTATATAGGTCATGTTTTGCATGGTTCTTTAGACTGCATCTACAAACACAATCCAGGGCTCAGCCTGAGCTGCTCTACACGCCACTTAAGTTTGGTCAAGTTAATCCATTTGGTTCTAGAGATTTTTACCCAGTCCTACTTAGCTTCATCTCAAAATTTGATTCGAGGAACAAGTGGAATGTAGCTTAAGGTGATAATATAACCATTTTTATTTAGATCATGGTCATACACTGCACAACATAGCACAAACATTATGTTTTATAGTACTGTATTTCCATTCGGAAATCATCCATGTGGAGGAAAAATATGTGCGGAGTGTAAAAGCCACAGTCATTAACCTTGAAATATAGTCAACACAATGTCACTGAGCATTTTTATTTGTAAAACGAACCTTTAACGACTGTAATACATTCAACATTTCACGACTATTCCTTTTATTACCCTTTGTCTTAGGAATGCTGTAAAGGTCGTCACATTTTTTATTTTATTTTAATAATTTAATCCCTCTTAGATGACAAGAACTGTCAGTAGACTATACACAATAATAATCTACCAGACCATGTCTTAATGTAAATATGATTGACCCTTAAAATTTATGTAAGCTTAAATCAAACGAAAATAATAAGATGCATCGTACCTCATCATAGCTGTAGCGGTAGTCAGCTTTCTTGGATTTCAAGTCCCACAACACAACAATACCACATTCAAAACCAATCAAAAGCTACAAAAGAAAACAAAATGATGTTTAGTGGGAGACTTCATTCTTGTTCCTTACCAGGAATGCAGAAGTGAGATGCCAATATCTGTACAGTACTACTGGTGAGTCCGCTGAAAACCACTGTACTGCTTTATGGTACTTACCTTTCCCTCATCCATAGGATTATCACTGATGTGTACCACAGGACCAGGGTGGGTTTTTGAAGAGCTAAATTCAGAAATAAAAATAAATAAATAAAGCAGACAAAGTTTTACAATTAATCAGGTGAAGAATCATTTGGAGTATCGGTTAAAACAGACGTTTGAAAATATTGGAATAGATGCTCCTTGTTGAAAGGAAATGCATTATGATGACCTCAAGTATATAGTCCATCTCAATAAATTAGAATATTGTGAAATATTTTTTTTCCCCATTACAAATTATGAAAATAAAAAATTCAGTATCTCAAATTTTTATAATATTTCCTATGATGAATTAAAAAAAAAAAAAAGGATTTATAATACTGGAATGCCCAACTTCTGAAAAAGTTATGTTAATTTAAGCACTCTACTTGGTTGGGACAAGTATATCATAAATTATTGCATCAGTGCTGCTTGGCATGGAGGTGATCACTGCTGGAACTGCTGAAGCATCACTATAAATTGCTTTTTTTTTGTATTGTTGGGTCGGGTGTTTCTCATCTTCTCCTTGACAGTAGTCCATAGATGGCCGGCCAGTCAAGCTCAGTAATATCACGGTCAGCAAAGCAGTTAGTGGTAGTTTTGGCACTGTTTTTGTGCCAAGTCCTGCTGGAAAAGGAAATCAGCATCTCCATAAACCTTCTCAGCAAACGGAAGCATAAAATGAAAACTAAAACTTCCTGGTAGACTGGACTGTGTGCATCTCCGCTCTTCCTCCAGACTCTGGGATCATGATTTCCAAAAGAAATGCAATAATTCATTTAATCCAAAAACAAGACTTTGGATCACTGTGCAATAGTACAGTTTCTTTCTCCTTAGCTCAGGCAAGCTGTTTAGGACGTGGTCTCAGGTTCAGCAATGGCTTGATATTTGGAAGAAATTCTCTCTGTGTGGTGGCTCCTGCTGCACTGAATGTAGCCTCACTCCACTCCTTGTGATGCTCTCCCAAGTTCTTGATTTGGCTTTACTTGATAATATTAAGGTTTGTCAATAATAAAGCTGCGGTCACCATTGTGCACCATTTCCTACCACACTGTCCAATTCCAGTCAACTGTCCATGAACATGCTTTGATACAGTGCTTTTTTAACAGTCAGCCATTTCAGTGATAACCTTCTGTGGCTTACCCTACTTATGGCAAATGCTGATGATCATCTTCTGGTCAAGTCAGCAGGTTTCCCAATGATTGTGGTTGCGTGTACTGAAGTATACTGAGAGATACACAGTATTTATACTGTATGGATAGTAATTTACGCAAACTAGATATTCTAATGTTTTGAAATACTGGATTTTTGTACTATGAGTACATGTAGTTTAACTTCTTGTATGGATAAAAAAATTTCAACGATATTCGATATTCATTGAAATTCATGCATCTACCTCTTTCTCTCTCTCGCAGTATATACAATATATATAATAAGAGAACATTTATCTATTTCAGTGGGCCTGCAAAGCAATTTAATTACAACCTCCTAAATGTGAAAACCACCATCTCCATAGCAACAACAGCAGGAACATCAGGATGGACCCTAGAGAGACACCATCCTGGTGCACTGACTATATGTTACTAATCGAATGGCTGTTGACCACATTAACTAGTTTTCCCCATTTGTAAATAGAATGACTCATTTCAGACAAAGTTGCGCTTAAATAAAACTGTTATTTTGTTTCTTCTCACACTTCCCTGTTTAACATTCTTGTCCTCATTGTAGCAGTACTAACTTTCCTTCTTTGAGCCTAGTTCATAGACATCTCTGGGAGAAAAGAACAAAACTCAATGTGTGTGTGTGTATTCTTTTAACTTTTTTCTTGTTTCTATAGCAACTCATCTGGAGGACTGGATATCTGAGACTGAGATGACTGTAGATGGCCACTGCAAATGATCTTACTGCTATTGATTACATCCTACCCCTAGAAACGGTGTGACACTGACTGTTCCTGACATAATCTTAAGACATGTACATACAGTCAGAAACTCTACGAAGTCAAGGACATATATATTAAGAAGCATATATGTTCTAATAGAGGGAAACGATTTCTTTATGCTTTTAATTGGTTTAGACCAAGAACAGAAAGCATTACAGTAGGGTAGGGGTAAGACATCACACATGCTCACAGTTCAATGGCTTTGTTCCACATGATGACATAGCCTGAGAGAGTAAAGGACTCCACATTGACAATATGAATGTTCCCTCGTTCTGTTCCGATGTAAAGCCATTTACTCTGGAAGGGCAGATGGCAAAATGTGATCCTGCAAAAAAACAGATAGCAGACAAGAACTCAGATCACTAAAGGTGATTTATTCTATACATTCCTTTAACCAAATGACTCATTGCACTTAGAAAATCTTGAGGTTATGGCAGCTTTTTGAAGAGGTTTTCAAAAGAAGCTTTTAAAAGGCTTAAGGACTAAATGTTAACAAGGATGTCTTTATTTTGAACAGTCATTATGTGCTTCAAGAGACAGCTATGACTCTATAAATCTGCATAAATCAAATGATATCATAGCAGACTGTGCATGGTTGCCATGGAGTGATATGGCTTCAGGAGACATGGGGGAAAGGCTGAAGTCACCAGACAGTAAGCAAAAGAAAAAGAAAAAAAAAACACTGTCTTTCACCTATAAGCTTTTATGCAGTGTAATGATCCTGCATTTGTAAATTTTGTAGTCTTTTTACACTTGAAATGCAGTAGCCACATATCCATGTGGATACTACAATATAAAATATACATTAAGCTTCAGAATTATGGAATTATTTGTTTAAAAAAACATATTAAACATGTCAGTGTGCTTTATTAGCTACCTTAGAAATACATACAATAAATACTACCATACTACCATTAACTTGTGTTTAGCAATGCTCCCTTGTACCTCCAGGGTTGGCGATTCGAATCTCCCCTCGTAGTGGGTTTCCTCCCACCGCTCCCACACGGTTCTGACACATTTCTTTCATAGCTAACCTTAACTCCTTCAGAGATAACTGATAGACAGGATTGCTTTCACTCCCTACACACATCAAGAAACCTTGGCTGTCCATGACACTGTTTCTTGTTCACCAGTTGTCCTTCCTTTGACCATTTTTCGTAGGCGCTAACGACTGCATGCCAGCACCGCCATTTTGTTCTAGACAATACAATTTGGCCATTGTCAAATCGCTCAGATCCGTAATACTTGCCCTTTTCTCCTGCCTACAACAAATCAGCATCAAGAACTGATTGTTCACTTGCTGCATCATAGACAGATTCTGTTTAATAAATATAATTAATGTTATTCCTATCTCCTAGATGCATACCTAATTTAAAGTTAAGAAGTGCTATTAGTACTGCTGCTGATGGTATATGCAACCATGCTGATTTGATGCCACTTGCTGAGTTCCAATGAGGGATTCTGAGGTGAGGCAGTACTTTTCTTTACTTTTCCTGGTTGGAGATTACTGGGCCGAGAATTACGAGTTATGCCCTTCAAATCAAGCAAAATATGACGTGACACAGAACCTTAATTTATCAACAAGGACAAGAATAGAAAATATACAAATGAAATGCAACAAGATGGCAATGTAAAAATTCTAAAACATTTAGAGCAATAATTAAAAGGTTTAATACAGCTGGAGTGGTAATAATAATAATAATAATATAAGGGTGACGGCTGCAGAAGATTAGCAGCAAGTCAGGATGCCTAAGAATCCAGAATACATCAAGTACCATCTCCATGCCAACAATCAGATGTCATAAGATGAGGCAAAAACACACAAGGTTAATTCGGTTTAAAAATAAGTATACTGGATACTGGACCAAGTGTTACAGGAAAAGAATCAGCACTGTTGGGGTAAAAAAGGGTGCACAAAGTGGCAATAATTATTTTGTTAAAAATAAATTTAGTGTTTAAGTCAGAAGTTTACATACACTTAACCAGAAGTCATTAAAACAGATTTACCCTCTCCATAGGTTTCATGTTAACAAACTACAGTATTGGCCAGTTGGACAGTTAGGACATCTGCATAACGCATGACAAGTCCTTTTTCCAGCAATTGTTTACAGATTTCTTCACTTATATCTCTTTTTAAATTCACTATATCTCAATTCCGGTGGGTCAGAAGTTTGCAAATACAGAGTCAGCCAAAAAAAATCCACACTTCAGGAAAAAATAAGAAAAAAAAATATATTATCATATTTATTTTTATGATAATATAGATCATAAAAATAAATAATATGATCTATATTATATTAATATAATATTTATCATATTATTATGATATTATCATAATGTTATCATATATATATATCGCACAGCAATATATATTAGATTTATAGACATTTTTCTTTTCCTGAAGTGTGTACACATTTTTTAGGCTGACTCTGGGTGACTGGTGCTTTTAAACAGCTTGGGAAATTCCAGAAAAGGATGTCATGGCTTTAGAAGTTTCGAAGAAGCTAATTGAAATCATTTGTCAATTGGAGGCGTTGATGTAGTGACTGTAACCGACATAAGACAGAGAATACTAGGATTAAATGTCAGGATGTTTAAATGTATTTGGCTAAGTTGTACTATATGTAAATTTCTGACTTCAAGTGTACTCCAACATAAAGTTAGAGCTCTCATATTTTCAGCATGAGATCAAGTTAATTAACTACAGACATGCTTGTTAACCTTTATTTATTTACTTACTTATTGCCATAGGTGCCAACAATTCTGGAGTTTGCTGTATATATATATTTGTGGCTATTTTAAGTCCACATTTGTGAATACCTGACCATCACTTTCATACATGGGTCTTCAGTTGCCAAAAACATTGAAAGCACTCAGTGCTTTGAACAGGATCTCCATGTATACTGTAGCATTAGGATTTTCCTTCACTGAAATTAAAAGAGCCCAAACCTGTTCCAGCATGACACCGCCCCTGTGCACAAAGTGAGCTCCATGAAGACATTGTTTGCCAAGTTTAAGAACTAAAGTATCCAGCACTGACCCCAGACCCCAACCCCAGGGAACACCTTTTGAAATCCTGAGTGCACCCTCACTCAACAGTGGACAGCCTTCCCAGCAAAGGAGGTGGTTAATCATATATTGTATAGGTGTGATGATCAGGTATCCATGAAATATTATGATTATAAATATACTGTATGTCACATTGTGCTTTACATTGCGGTGCTGCATATCTGGAAAAAAAAAAAAAAAACATTCTTGTTTTGACCAGTACTTCTGTGTACCACAACTGCTTACTTAGAATTCAGATGCACATGATCAGCCCTTGTGTCAAGCGTTTCACAATAGCATTTCCGCACAACCGGTGCTCCACTGAAATAAACTTATTTTGACTTCACTGCTACATAGCACAATTCCCACAGAACAAATGGAGATGCCATGAAGACACAGTGCTTGCCCGTATTATAAATATAATGTGCCTTTCAGATTGCAACTTCAGCAATCCATGATGATGTAAGCCTTGTTGGGGGACGGTCAATCTACCTGACGATGCAGTTTACAAGAAAAACACTGCTCTCATAATAATGCACTCCTGGATTAAAATTCTAATGTCAAATCTTTGTGAGAAATCTGCAGCTGTAAGTTCTACAGAAAGCACTTAAGGAATTTAAAAGCCTTTATTCAATTAGTCTCCTGTGCATTCGCTATTATTTACAGGTCCCAAATAAAGAATCAAGAAAACGCGGATATACAGTAAGCAGAAAAGCCATGTCTGTACGATGGGAAATAAAGCCAACAGCTTGACTGCATCTCCTCAGGCATGAGGTTTCAATGGTAGAAAGGGATCCGCAAACCTATGCTAAGTATGTTCCGTATTTTCTCCATATAGTGCACTACTTACTATATTGTTGATAATCAAATGCTGTCCTGAATGGTTTACTATATTACCCACCATGCACTTCAATTTTACTGATCATCTGATGCACAGTACTTCTGTATGAAAGTATTACAAAACAGTAGTTGTAGTGGAGTATCCAAGATCTTGAATACACTACGGCTAAAAAAAAATTTTTTTTAAAGGTTTAGGAACATTTTCTAACTCCACGGTCGTTCCTGATTTTTTCTTTCTTTCTACATTGTAAAGTAATGCTGAAGTCTCCAAAGTGTCAAAAATAAGCAACAATCTCCTTTGAACAGTTAATGCTGAGATGTATCTGCTACTCATGATCTGTAAAGCCTCCAAAACGGCTCTAATCCGAGGTGATTTCTGAGGCTGATAACTCAAAATTAATTTGTCCTTTGCAGCAGAGGTGTGTTTTGGTCTTGCCTTCCTGGGAAGGTCTTCTTGAGCGCCTTGATGGGTTTTGCAAATGCATTTGACAATGCTGTTCCGGCAACTGTTCCAGAACAGCTGACCTTCATGTCTTAAAATAACAACTGACTGTTGTTGTTGCGATTACATAATTACCTAATTCCATATTTTATTTCATGGTTTTGAAATCCACAGTATTGTTGTAGAATGTAGAAAATAAATCACTAAACCAAAACAAAGAAATGTGCAAGTGATCCCAAGCTTTTGAGCGATGGTGTACACCAAAATATAGTTTAATGACCACTTAAGTCAGCAAATTCCTGTGTAATTAGGAAAATCACTTCTGCCATTTTGTGGTTCAGTTCAGTAGCTATTTTGTTTCCGTTATGCATGTAACTGTGGGAGATTACATCATTAAATCGAAAATGTGAAAATGTTCTCCTTGCAATTTACTCAAATCTTTATGAAAGAATAAAGACATCCATCACTACACATTGAGTATCATATTTGGCTCTGTGTGACAGAGCTTTAGGCAAAAAGTTTGAAAACTGGTTTCAAAATCAACGATGTCTAGATAGCAAACAAGCTAAATTTAATCTAATCCCTGTTACATTAAGGAAACCTATTTACATAAGTAAGACTACATCCAACTTACCTCTCCCTGGAGAATTTAAGTGAGTGAAGAATAGCTGGAATTTTTTGCCTCAGATTCCATAAATGGACGCTGTCATCAGCCAAACCACTCACCAGCGCCCCCTGTAAAAATGGCCACACAGATATTCGACGGTATGATTTAAAGCTGCACTCGATGCCGCCTACAAGAACACCTGCACGCCTGTTCATCGTGTAGAGCAGCACAGTGCATAAAGTCATGCAAACACAGGCCAAAGCTTCCGTTAACGCTCACATCGAACTGAATAGGGGGAAAAGTGTGATCTCTCTGACTTTAACTGTGACATAGTTGTTGGTACCAGATGGACTGGTTTGACTCATACCAGTCTCGGAGTTTACACAGAATTTTGTGAAAATCAAAAAAACATCCCAGAGTGTTTTCAGGCTTAAAATTCTTATTGATAAGTGAGATCAGAGGAGAGTCACTCAGATAACCACTGTTTATAACCGTGGTGAGCAGAAAGTCTTTACAGAATGCACAACACATCAAACCTTGAGGAAGATCAACAACAACAACAAGACAAGACCACATCAGGTTTCACTTCTGTCAGCCATGAACAAGGATCCACAGCTCTCTTGCAAACAGATTGAAATTTTGAAGAAAAAAAAAAAAGACTGTGTGATCTAATCTTTAACATTGCACGCTGGGTGAGTCTGTGCCCATGACAGCATCATAGTTCTGTTCTAGGCTGACAAAAGTGGAACCTGTTGTAGCTGTTGTAGCCCATCCACCTAAAGTTCCAATGTTTTGTACAAGGTGTGATGCTTTTCTGCTTACTGTGGTTGTAAATGCTTATTTAAGCTCTGGCCATTTTCTTTTGACCTTTCTTATCAACAAGGTGTTTCCTTCCGCAGAACTGTCACTTACTTCATGTTTTTTTATTTTATTTTTTGCACCACTCCGTGTGAACTCTGGTGTGTATAAGAATGCCATGAGATCAGCCGTTCTCTTGAGAAATACTCAAAACAGCCCATGTGGTACCAACAACCATGCCTCAGAAACCCTTTTTTTCTTCCTCTTCATTCTCATGTTTGTTGTGAACGTTAACCAAAGCTCCTGACCTCTATCCACATGATTTTATGCATTGTGCTGCTGTCAGATGATTTGCTAATTAAATAAAAGCATGAATGAGCAGGTGTACATGTATTACTTTTTGGACAGAGTATATATCAATTTGAATATAATACAATTTCTTTCTAAATAGAAAAGCAGGAAGTGGAAATCTACAAGGACCTGAAGCTGGAACTGTGTGTCCGGAGGACAGAAGGGAACTTACCTCATTGATGAGAAACTGGAGCTGGATGACAGCCGAGCCACTCTCATGCTGGCAGTAACACTCTACACCGGCACGGCCGAAACTGTGCTCAGCTTAGTCAAGGTTAAATCCGTGAAACAAAAGCAGAGTCACCGAATGATCATTTTAGGACCGTAATACCTGTATGACATAATGCTTTACAGTACATGATTGATTTGTAATGTGGCATGCGTTGGCATCATGCTGACAAATACATTCAAGTACTTTCCATAGCTCCTGCACTAAAGCCGACCTGCTTCCAGGAGTCTGTCAGTACCATCGCTGAGGATCTTGTCCATTGACGTTGCTAAAAGGATTACAAAGTCCCAAAGGACAGGCTTAAGCCATTTCAGTGTTTGCAGCAACCATTTGCAACACTGGGCTATAAAAGCTCTCATTCAGTGTCACTCTACAGGCATGCAGCCCACACACAGCCAGTCACAACCAGCAATGACATGCAGCAGTCACCATGTGCTGCCCTAATACCGAAGCAATCGCAAAAGACAGCATACACAGGGTTGATATGCTGACAAATGATTGATGTGTAAGCTAAGTGGGAAGTGCTGCAGATAGATTCAACACGGTACAGCCCAAATGAAACAAATGAGCTAGGAACAGTTATGCAGGTAAACCAAAGGGAAGGGCAAATATTTGGTGTGACTTCTGCAAACAAGATATTCTGCATTCTTCTGCGGGATGTGTCTCCAGTTATATCACCTTACTGTAGAAATGCATTGATCTCTTAAGAAACTGGGAGTCCTGGCACATTAGACAGGATCAAGCCAAGATTACAGTATAAACAAGAAAATGCCTTGCATGCATGCAGTTTAATATGAACATATTCAGATCAAGCACTTCAGTAGGCTAAAGAGTAATCATAATAAGCTTATCTATTAACAAAACCTTGACAAACAAGAGAACAAATACAGGTAAATCTGATTGAAAGGTAGGTTAAAAAAATAAATAAATGAAAATGAGAGCAACAGAGCAGCAAATAGATGTTTATGCCTCTCATGACAGCTTAATAATTCATGTTTGGACCTGGAAGATGATCTCTGCATTTGGTTATGGAAATATTTAGCATCGCAGTGGATGAGGGCTCTTCGTGATTAAATTTATGCAATCATAATCTGGCAGGCAGGTGGGGAGCATCCTGCTCTCTCCTCTCACCCTGCGTCACCTTCTTTTCACATGCACTGCAAAAGGAGCGAGGCGCTTTCCTTTACAAAGCAGGCTTACTGTAGCATCATACACTTAGCACACGGACTAGATAAATAACAGTAGGATAGTATAAATAAAGATCAGCGAACCGTGATGGCATTATTTATTCATCAGTCAATGCATCTGACAGAGCTGCTATTTCTCTGCAGTTCATACTGGAGCAAAGCCCAGTGCTGTGTGTTTCGCAGGGTCGAGCCCTGAACACAAGAAACTCACTGTGGTTCACTATGGCTGTAGACGTAAGAGCTTAATGTGGAGCAGCTAGCACAGCTTAACACTAAACAATGACAGCTCTGACTTTAAATCTAACACACACTCACAGACCCAAAGGGTACCAAGCTGTATAAATGATGTAAAAAAAAAAAAAAGAATGGCATGAAGTTATGACCTCGGCTATTGAGATTCCCTTCCACTGTATCTGCTGTATGTGCACAAAGCTTAAGCCACCCATGATATAGACATTGTAGTATTGTGCAGAAACAACAGGTGACGCATGTCATACAGCAGCAGCTTCCGGTGCTAAACAAACGACCTCGCAATCTGATAAGGGTGCCATCATGTGACATGCTCTAAAACGGCAGGCCACAAGTGTCTACAAGCAGTGCTGCTATAAAGGCCGTGACTGTCAGCATTTCGCCTAGTGCTGACGCCGCTGAGTGTTGTCGACAAAGTACTTGAACCGACTGTCTCGGAAGGTACAGAATAGAGAGAAGACAGCCTTGAGAGAGAGTAATCAGGAGCAGGAGACGGTTGAGTATATCTCAATGAGTGGGAAAGTCTTGCTTGATAAGTTGCTTGACATAAAATGCTTACATCCTTCTGGGTAAAACCCTGAAGTGTCAAAACCACACAGGGCTTTAATGTGGTAAGAGGAAGCCATCAACACCCACGCTTGCATTTTTTCAGAGCTCTGATGTTTGCACAGTGCAGAGTAATGAATTAGACATCTGTCTCTACCTATATACTGTATAACACAAAAAAATTAAATAAAAATCAAAACTATACCTTTTCTTTTCATCAAATTTTTTGCATCTTGCTACTTAAAGTAGTGACCCAAACTGTGTGCATTAAACGTTAAACATGTCCTCTATACAAGCTAAAACTCAACATCAAATACACAGATACATGATAAGCTGTGAAGTGAAACTAAATCCAATCAAACATTTGCTAACTCCTGCTCTGTCCACACAGGCCCATTAGCACAGCTCTTGATGGTGAATTAAAGAGAAGATCAAAATGAACTTTAGTGTAATCAAACAGAAGCTGCAGTCCACACCTGAAGCAGCTCGGTGCATGGATAAAGGCTTAAACACATTCAGCAGAAAATCAAAAATCATTTGTGTGTGTGCTTAATGCTGTCAGTAAATAAAAGCTTGGAGCTCATTAAGGAAGGAATGAAAAATGGAGGTATCCTGTCATCAGAAAATTACCACTCTAATCATTTTCCCTAACCATACATCCCAAAGTGTTTCATTCATCTTATATCATAGCAATCTGGCATTAATTCTTTATTTTTAATTTATCAAATGAATGCAGATTTTAAATGCATATTTAAAAGTTTTAGAACGTCCATAATGCATGATAGTTCCTCTTTAAATTTATATCACACAAGCTAAACAGATGTTCCTTATCCACTTTATTTTTTCCTCTGTCCTTGAAACTAGACCAGAAAATGCAGCCTGTCATGTTACCAAGAAACAGGAAAAGCTTTCTGCCCCATGTTGGTTTATTTTAGCTTGTTAAAGTCCCATTTAAAGGCAAGAAGGCAAGAAAATTAAACAACAATGCCGATAACAATGTTTAAAACTTCCACTCACTATGCATCCCTAGCTATACATTTTACCAGTACCGGTAATAACCCCTTGAAATCATATCCCATGTGGTTAAAATAAGATTTTCTAATTGCTATAATTGTGTCTGCAGATGGTGCAGGTTCTTAATACAGATTCCCCAGACGTCTTAATTTGCTGTTTTAATTAATCACCACAGAAAACTTACTGCTTACAATAACCTCTCTCCTAAAGACACATTTATATTTAAGGCTACAGTGCATGTGAGGACAAGAAGGTGAGAAGGTAATGCATTACGAATCAACCTAAGAGTTTGCAATGTTGGGGGAACATTCTGGTATTTATCAGTACGTTAATCATGCAATCAGCTCAGTGATGCAACGGAGAGAGAAATTTATTTCTCAATTCCTGAACGCTTCCTCTTTTGGCACACCAACAGTGACGATGCTACTATATGAGTGGTGCAACATGAGAAAACATTTGCACCTAAAAAGTTAAAAGTCTTCGTTAGTTTCGTGTCCATGGACCAACTATCGGAAAAAAACTCTAAAGTATAATACCCAAACATTTGATCAATTCTAAAAATAAAGGAGATGGATTGCTACCGCTTTTATTTTAGTCGTTACATGTCAATAATCATAATCCACTTAAACTAATTGTAAGTGAACAAAAATGTCAGAATAATTATCATCTGCTGTTGTTCTGCGCACAAAAAGGACAAACTACAAGCCACATTAAGGAGCAAAAAGGAGCAAGATTATTATATCATATGTATACACAGTAATTATTTGTTTTTGCTTTAGAAATATCCTGAGGTTGTGGTTCCCAATGTTTGGGGAATAAGGCAAATCGATACTGTCAGTATTTTGATAAATGGTCCAATCCGCTGAATGACAGCAAGTCCATCAGCCCCAAGCGCTAGCTGGTTGTCTGAACTTAAGACTCCTCGACAGCCTGCGGAAACACACATACTGCTCAAACAGGTAGGTGAATGTTGAGATAGAGCAATAGAGCAGCGGCCGCAACTACATAGCAAAGACGCCCCAGTGGCTAGTAACACTGCTTCCGACTTCAACTAAACTTTACCAAAACAACACAACACTTTTTGAGCTTTTTGGAACTCAAATGAAATTTGTCACGATGGAGCAGTGTATGCACCTAAAGTAAGTGACAAAACAAATCCACAAACTTGAGATAAATCAGCATCCAAGGACAGCTTTCCTGTGTGAGTCACATGGTCTAGCAGACGTGCCCAGCAGGACTAGCTATGATTCCAGCACGTGTGAGGTGGCATCCTGGCACAGGGTGAGCAGAAGTGATGAGACCAGCTCTGCAGCATATGGCAACTGAGAGGCTCATGCCACAGCACAGATATCATTACGTCCAGAAACTTCCAGGAGCGCTTCCAGAAATTCACAGTCAGCTGCCAACAAAACATGACACTGAAAATTGCTAAATAATTGAACAAACAAAATGCAGGAGGGAAAAAAATAAGCTCTTATCAAGTCCTATACAGGTACAGTGTTACCTCTTTTGTCATAGGTGAGAGTTCAGCTTCCCAGTCATAAGAGGAATGCTGAAAATTACTTACTGACACATTAACCTAAATGCATCAATCAATTTCATATATTCCTTACGTAATGTACATGTATGTGTAATTAATGTATATGCTGGTTTATTTTTAGATAGATCAATGTTATTTTTTGGCAGAGACCAAGACATAAAAAAACAACATACAAAAATTATGTTTCAACATGCAAAAATATTGATGTTTCAAATGGTGCATGCCTTTGCATATAAACAGAAGTACTGTAAAAAATGTAATTTTGCAAATTCATGCAACAATGATTTGATTACAATCTTTCAAACCCATGAGAACTCTGCTTTAACTGAAACGTGTTTGGTGAACACGTTTTGTTTACGGTTCTTCTTTGCAGAATTTGTAACTGTTTGCTTGCTTCTCTTTTTTCTGCTCTGTATAAGCCTTTAAATTTTATGATAATATAATGGTTCCTAGTCAGTTTACTAAACATGCTATTCAGAAATGGTTGTAGAAAAATTGCATATTGAAAAAAACCTTTAAGTGTTTTTTTTTTATTATTATTATTCAAGGATTTGTTTTTCTTGAGAGGGGGGGGGGGGGTATATTTAAACCCAAATAAATATGTTTAATTATCATTTAAACATTCAGCTAATAAACATTATTATAATTTTTTTTATGCCTGATTGAAGTAAAATATAATAGAAAACTAATCTTTCCCATTAAATAAATAAATAAATAACCACAACCCTAATGATAGCAAACAGACACCAATATTTATATAAAACCCACTGGGGAACACACTTTCCTTTTCATGGAAGGATACAGTCTTAATGCTCCAGTCTGTGTCCCAATTGCCAGTATTTTTTGCACAGGGTCAAAAGCCATGGCTGAAGGTTGATAAGGAAAGCCATGTCGTACTGTCTGTGAAACAAAACAAAAAAAAGAAAAGAAAAAAAAACATATTAAACCACAAATTAATTTTACTTTGATATTAAAGGAACTCTTGGTGGATATATAAAGAAGTAGAATTAAGAAAGACTTAACATGGTCTGTTATTCTATAGGAAAATGTATTCTTTTATCTTTCAGAAATGCAACAAACTAGCAAACTAAACATGTACTGGAAAAAGAACAGGGACAAAAAGAAAACAAACACAGATAGAGAAAACATTTTACTTGCATTCTAAAAGCTTAGTTTCCTGTATAAGTATCTATGAAGATAAACAACAGGAAACACATTCTCTTTAAATAAAAGCTATATTTAAGTATGGATACTGAAACTCATAAAGCACTTTTAGTAAAAATCAAGACAGGATATTTTTTATGACTAATATGCACGACCGAGTAATCAAACTGGGCAAGTAGGTAGTCAAAGTGTAAATTAACTGTGTCACAATGCCACAAAGGTGTGTGAAACCTGGATAACACAGTTATAAGTATAATTGTCTCACTCTCTCATAGTTTATACTGCTTTATCCTGTATAATGTCCTGTATAATATACACAATTTGGGAATTTGGGAACACCAATTAATCTAACCTGCATGTTTTTGGACTGTGGGAGGAAACAGGAGTACCCAGAGGACACACACCAAGCGCGGGGAGAACATGCAAACACTATGCACACAGACCCGAGGGCGGGAATCAAACAAGGAACTTTGAGGCGAGAGGTGACACTGCTACCCACTATGCCACTGTGCCACATAAGTATAATCGTACGATCACATATTATGTTCATTTATTGGTGCCTTTAGAGAAATTTCTTCCACCAATTATTTTCTCCTTCGACTTAAAATTTACAAGTGTGTTCATGCTGATTTTATTGGTAGTTCAGTAATTTAAGGGTTAGGAAAACTTTAATGACTTAGATTAAGGAAATGCACACATTTGTGTTTAGTCAATCAGGTTTTTAGGATTTTATAGCTTAATAAAATAAACTATATGAACATCAGGTCTTAAAGCATATTAATAAATTATATTTTAACCCCCAGGAGTGACAGGACTAAGCTAACGAGTGGTGTTTGCCCAAAGAAACACGATATAAGACACACCTAACACCGATGTAGCAACAGAACTGAACAAACACCAAGAAAATGTCAACATTTAAAGCAGTAGGGTGGTTTGACAGCTGTCAGGTGAAACACCACCCCCATCGCCCCCACCAACCACCCCCAGAAACAACCAGGAAGAATACTCAGTTGGGAATTTGAACCTCTTTGGGCGGTTTAATACATTATTAATTTGACTAAATTGTTTAGCAATAGAGGCACTAAAGAAACTGCACTCAACAGTGGCTAACTAGCTAGCAGGGGAATGTAGCTAACTCAGCTAGCTCCGCTCAGTCAGGCACATACAGATGAGCGGCTGCAGGAGTGAAGCAAGCCTGGGCTACAGTGTTAGCGTGCTTACTAGCTAAGATCAATATTCTACTGAAAGCAACCTGCCTACATAACGTTTTACCTGAAGTGAAATGGTTTATTTGGAAATATAATGTTAACTTGGAGTTTAATAATAATAAATCAAGCTAGCTGATTGATCACAAGACCGCATTCACCAGTCCCAGGGATTTGCTGCACTTCAGCTGATTATAATCAGTTCTGCTTCACCAGATTTAATAGAAGGACAGCATAGACAATCATTTATGATATCAATATAGTTCGAGTTTTAAAATGTTTTTTTTTTTGCAACTATTAGTGTGAATTCAATCCAGATGTTTTATATTTTATGACAGCCGCAATGTCTGTAATGCAGCGCTATGTCTGTCTGTACGTATGCTATGTACCAAAATGCATAGACAGGAATATTAAAAATCGCTGATGACAATTTTTTTATTTGCCACGTAGGCGCAAATAGTGTCTGTAATATAGAGCGGAGTGTTGGCGGAAGCAGTCGCGGGGCTGGTTAGCATTGTGCTAGCATGCGGGTCCCCCCTAGGGGGGCAACAGTGCTCGTGTTAGCCTGTTCGGCATCGCGAGGCTCCGCGATAAAATCGGAATCAAAGCGCCCACCTTGCAGAGCTGAAAATGCTCGGACTGCAGAGACTCCTGGATGATGTCGTTCTCCCTGTTCCCCGGCTGAGCCGATGCGGAGGAAGAGGAAGAGGAAGAAACCGCAGTCAAGCCGTCCAACACCTTTCTGATATTAAACTTCTTCATGCTTCCTCCGGTAAAGAAACGCAGATTTGATACGAACGCATGAACGGAAATAGCGCGGAATAATCAGGAGGGAGATGCGGCCACTCTCCTATAGTTTGGCCGTAGCTGCGTCTCGCATGTCAGGCAGTGTTGTTGTTATTACTAAGCCGTCCTCCATGTCGTCCATGCCGAAGTTAATACACAGCAACGCACATTGTACAAAGGCTTTACAATAGCGTCACTGAATTCAATGTTTCTCCTCGCACATATCGGTCTGATAATCCAGCTGAATCTCTCTCTCCCTGCTCTCAGTGAGCGTCGCGGAAACGCAGCGGCAGCAGCAGCAGCTCGCCGCAGCCTGGAGCGAGTTTGCGCTCTGAACAGGAGCGACACCCGGATGTGTGGCAGAGCCGCTGCACCTCACCTCACGTCACCTCACCCACCACACTTCCCACTGTCCACTGTCAACAAAGTCTTCACATTCCACCCTATCCCACTCTATCCCATTCCATACATACTAGCCATTTTTTAATAGCAAAGAAAAAGAGAGAGGCCACATTAGCCTGTTAACCATGTTACAATAACACCCTTATTAAATCACACACTGTACATCACCTCGTGGGTTTGTCATATGCCTATATGTTTCTCACATGTGATTATGTGAGGAAAAAGTGATCACGTGTAAAAATAAAAAAAAGGAAAGAAAGTACTCGTCTTGTATCCTGAAAAACACGCAAATCATTCTGACATCATGTGAGGAGTTGTGAAAATAAAACCACGTGACCTGAATACGAAAATAAATAAAAGACCTACATGTATTAAATGAGAAGAAATTAATAATGTTTTATACGATTCACGTGTGACTTTCATGTGATCGTTTTGGCAAGGGTAGAAAAATGCTGTTGATTTGATTTGTAAGAGTACTGGTGTAGTAAATAATTACTAAATTACACACACTTAACTACTGTATACACAAAAACTATCAGCCAGACTGATAGTTCCAGAGTTGTTTTTTTAGTCTTCAGTAATGGAAATTGCAGGCTCCATTTCTTATTTCTAATATTTAATAATAAGTTCTAATAGCTATTGAGCTATTGAATTTAATAAGTTTGAAACAAATGTAAAAAATATTTGACTTAATATAAATAATGTTAATAGGAATGAATGAATGTTCTGTCATTCAAAATGAATAAATAACCTAATTCTTATTGTGCACATGAAATTTACACAATTACCTTAATAGTTGATTAAATAGTCTTTCTAAAACTATTCTGATGGGTCTGTGGAGATATAGGTGTGTATGTATGTGTGGGTGTGTGTGCTTACTGGTTAGCTCTGTGGCCCTGCACTTACCACACCTTACCGCCTCTGGGTCTGTGTGCATGGATGTTCTCCCGTGCTTGGTGGGTTTTCTTCAGGTACACCGGTTTCCTCCGGAGTTAGGCTAATTGGTGTTTCCCAAATTGCCCATAGTGGGTTTCCTATCACAGGTTAAAAATGGAAGTAAATTCAATAGTTACCATTGGCCTCCATGGTCCCTAATTGGACTACAAAGGTTACTATATATATATACTGTATATATATATATATATATATATATATATATATATATAACGACACCTTTATTTATGTTTGAGTTTGTAAAAGCTTTTAATGCATTCTTATACTTTGCAAATAACACGACACAGCAAAACTACCTAGTGTTGATGCATTTTTTATCTATTGATAAATCTATTGATGTTCTATTTTTTTATCTCATTTTTTCAAGCTGGCACTGACACCAAATTCTCTAAGTGAAAATCCTCTGAGAAGCAGAAGGCCTGTTCCCGCAGGAGTAACTGGTCGTTCTTGACTCTTAGTAACACATAAGTCTCCAGAGTCTCATTCACTATGAGATTTGCATTGGGAGATTTACTGACTGCAACAGGCCTGTTTAACCTTCTTTGTGTGAAATGAGAACAGCATTTTGAGAGTCTCACAATATAATGATCAATGATTAAATATCAGCATTAGTACTGAGTTCTGCTGTTCTATTATCACAGCAGCATGAACATTAGCCCATATATTTCATATGCGTAGATGCCGACTTTGCTTCCTGCCCTCTCCCTTCACTGATTCTCCAAATTATCAACTATATGTGAGAAATGTTTTAATGTGTTGATGCTCAGTTTTCTTCTGCTAGTTTTTAGTAGACAATCTGTTTAATAGGCAGTGTGTTTCACAGTGAGTAAAGTCCACAAGGAGCATGGCAGGAGTGCAGCAGTTAGCAGGGCAGCCTTCCAACTTCCTTCTATTGTGCAGCACACAATGTGTGTTAAAATTCTCTAAGTGGGAGTTTGTTGTTATCTATTATTGGGTTGTTTAATATATTATTTCTTACTGGCTTACGAACACTTTAGGTGAATCAGATTTCAGAGTATTATCCACTGAGTGCTAACCTTAACTTTAACTGGTTTTGCCTTGCCCGGGCAGGCAAATCAAACATTCTTTTATATCCTTATATAGGGTTTTATAGGCTTATTGTTTGGCAAGCAGTACAACTTATCTAACACTTTGTTGTTATTTTTTTTTAAATACTAAAATAAATAAAATACTCAAATGTTTTTGGTGAGCTTTTAATGTAATCAACATAAATGTTAGTCACTGTCATGGTTCTTTCAGGCTTTTGTTTGAGCCACTAGATGTCGCCTGAGGTTTGAAATTTTTAATTTTTAATGAACAGTTATTTATGACATACTATTTTATTTCCTGTATTTATTTCATGTCCAGTGTTTAAAATGACAAGTTGAATTTTAATAATTGTTACATAGGGGCAGAGAGAGTTAAGGGCCTTGCTCAAGGGCCCAAGCTTGGCAGTACTTTGGCTTGAACCGCTGACCTTCTGATTAGTAACCCATCGCTTTAATGGTTCACACACCCTGATTTATGCACTGAATGTTACTTATCTATTTATTAACTGAATCTCTCTTTTAACTTTCAAAGATTCCTCACTGGCCGTTCATAGTTGTGAGCCCCAAAAAGTTGATTAATATTGATTATACCACAGTGCTGTTTAAGTGCCAAATCTGTCAGAAGATTCACTTTACAAACAGCAGGATTGGTAGTAGTTAAAGGTGCATAGAAAATGACATCTATATTTTTTAAACAGATTATACATATGAATCATGGTTTGAATCTCAACTCTGGTCTGTGTGCATGGAGTGTGCATGTTTTGGTGCTTGGTGGGCTTCCTCCAGGTACTCTGGTTTCCTCCCACAGTCAAAAGGCATGCAGTGGCAGCTGATAGGCATTTCCCTGTTTCCAGTAGTAAATGATTGGATGTATAAGTATGTATGCTTGGGCTCTGCAATAGGTACCCCATCCAGGATGTCCCCTTCTACTGAGCTCCCTGGGATAGGCCTACTGGCATTATTGCAGCTGCTGTAATGTAAGGGAGGACAGGAGCTAACTTATTTTGTAGGCATTTCCCAACATTACATAAAGCCATAAATTAATAAAAGTATGAGGTGTTATTATTTAAACCATTAAAAGGTAATTATGTAAGTAATTAACTAACTGTAATACCCAGAAAATTGGAACTGTAATGTTTTTAATTTTTATTTTTCACTTTTTTCCTCTCAGATATAGAATCACATATCAAGATATTATGTATCTATTAAAAGCAGAATTAAAACTGACAGTGTTTCTTTATCAGATGGACAGATCTTAAAATAATACAAATGCAACGGGGGGGGGGGGGGGGGGGGGGGGGGATCATAATCGTGCCTCAATTCCTTTTATTATATTTAACATGTTGTCCTCCTGTTCAAACTCCACATGCCTACATAATAATCATCCTCTTCTCCATGATAACCATCTGCTCTGCACACAAGCCGAGAGAGGGATGAGCTCTCACTGTTCTCAGTCACACCATATTCACTACAGCCATATCATGCTGAGACTCTTGCAGCTTTGTAGTTTTTACACTGAACTCACAAAGCATGCCACCTCAGCATTGACTTAATGCATTTTCATGTAATAAGAGTTTAGTTGAAAGGTACACATCAAGAAGAGAAATTACTATTCAAGTCTTTGCAGAAAGGTAAACAATACATCTTTTGTGTATACTGCTTAACCTGTATAGGGCCACAGGAGGGCTGGAGCCTGTCCAAGGGAACTTAGGGCACAAGCTGTGGTAAACCCTGGATGGGGTGCCAACTCATCACAGGGCTCAAGCACACACACTCATACATTACATGCGATTTGAAAACACCATCCTGCCGACAGGACTCATCCTTGGACTGTGGGAGGAAACCAGAATACGAGGTCAAAAAAACACCCAGCATAAGGAGTACATACAAAATATACACACACAGGCTGGAAGTAAGATTCAAACCCTAGCCTTGGAGGTGCAAGACTACAGTGGCAACCCCTAAGCTGCCTTTAATCATACAAAATGCAACATTGCAAGAAATTATTTTGTGATAAATTAATACTTTGAAATAATCAGAAATACCTAAAAAAAACAAAAAAAAAACGGTCGTAAATCCGTAAATTTTACGGTAAAAAACTGGTAGCTGTGGTTACCAAAATTTTACCGTAAAAAATACGGTAGCACCGTTATTGCACTGTAAAAAAAAAACAAATTTACGATAAGAAACTGTCAGCTGTGGATGCCAGAAGTTTACTGTAAAAAATACGGTAGCAATGTTTTTGGTTCTATGGGATCGCACTCATTATACTACATATTTTAAAGATTTTAATTGTTCTTTTTTCATGTCTGACCAGGCATCAAACCCAGACCCTGGAGGTGCAAGGCGACAGTGGTAACCACTACCCTATCATGCTTGCTAGGCAACTGTTGTCGTTGTTGGACTTCCTCGGTTTCCCCACGTCCCCTCGCACGACTTGCACTCCAACAACGACAACACTTACTGTATGTAGCAAGCATGATAGTGTAGTGTTTAGCACTGTCGCCTTGCACCTCCAGGGTCTTGGTTTTATTCCCGACTAGGCTTGAAAAAAGAACAATTAAAATCCGTAAAATATGCAGCAAAATTAGTGCGATCCCGTAGAACCAAAAACATTGCTACCATATTTTTTTTTTACAGTAAACTTCTGGCAACCACAGCTGCCAGGTTTTTACCGTAAAATTTACGGTTTGTTTTTTTACAGTGCAATAACGGTGCTACCATATTTTTTACGGTAAAATTCTGGTAACCACAGCTGCCAGTTTTTTACTGTAAAATTGACCGTTTTTTTTTTACAGTGTAGCTCATTGTAAACCACTATAATTTGAGTCTGACCAGGACAGAGCCAGATTTGTGGAATGTAAATGGCAAACCAGGTGGCAGTGTTGCACTTCAGACTGTAAAAACACTCCCAGTGCAATAGACCTGTTACCTGTAGCACATACCACAGCTAAATTTAACCAGACCTAATTCACATATTTGTACCCTTTATTACCTGGGTTTCTAAGAGGACGTTCTTTCATACAATGTCTAGGTCACAGGGATTTCTGAAATGTTGCCTTTGTTTGTGGTGCGTTTCTGTGGCATTAACGTATGAATAAAGCGCAGTGTTTAGATGGAATGGAAAAAATGTACTACAGAGCCAGACACAGACAGACGCAGTATTAAAATATTCTGATATAATGTGGTGTATCAATGCATAAGCATTAAGTAGTTACATATATAATAACATAAATCATTTCGCTTAAACGTTTATATGCAAACAGCCCTGCAACTGACCTCTGAAACTGGGACTCTTGTATCTAGGACATGGACTCTTATTTAGAGATGATGCTTCTCTCTGATGGTTTTCCTCTAAACACAATATGCATGTACAACAAATACTTACACGTAATACCATTAGCCTGAAACATAACTCTACTGTGACTCCTAGTAATGGTACAAGTTGACAAAGGAAAAAGTAAATATGATTTTTAATACACATAAATGTTGGTGAAGGTGTTGTAGAGACATTGGAATTTGGGGTATTTAGAACACATCCCCAGACACACAGCAAGGACACTGGAAAGTAAAACTATGGTACAGTGTAGAACAGATGGGGGAGCAAAAATACCTTTAGCCAAATACACACATTGTCAGCAAAACACTTGGTAAAGGTGTTGCTTTCATAAAAGAAAATCATATGTATAAATGATCAGGGATTGAAGAATTAATGAACATGAGGTTTCCAATGGTGAATGATTTGGAAAAGGCTGAAAATCTTAGTGTTAACGTCACATTTGATTCATCACTACAATTTCACTAACACCATGACAAATCCATATAAAGCCTAACAGCTTTTACCACCTTTGTAACATTGCACATTTGCCCTTTACTTGTACTCTTATTAGCTGCGCTATTGATTTTTGCAGCTCTCTTTTCATTGGTCAACTTGCCAATATTCTCAGCAGACTTCAGCTTCACATATAAAAAACAATCTGCACATATTACCCTCACTATTTATCAATTACATTGGTTATACTGTATGTATTAGATTTACCTTTCTTTTACCCTTTACCACTTTTACATCCTGAGTGTCCTCAGGTGGTCATTTGTCAGATATACCATGTCTCCCAAAATTTTAAACTCTCGGATCCATTCTTACTGTGAGTGCTCTCCAACTACAGCCTAACTTTTTGATGGCCACCTTGTGTTTGTTCAGATCTTGTCTGATTCTCTGAAATGGTCTATAAAAGACACTAGATAAAAATGAACAAGTTAAATAGTATAATTTATTTAAATTACAAGGCATCCATCTGTTATGGATTGATACCCCATCCAGGGTGTACCCTGCCCTAAGTCTTTCCCGGAGGAAACCCACAAAGTCAAATGCAATCTTCATGCACACAGAGGCTGTGTCACCAGGGCTTACTGCTGAAGCTTCTTTTTTACCCCCACATGCATACATTTTTTAACAATTTAAAAGTTTGCCATTTTATGCCAAAGGAATTATTTAAACATAATCCTTTAATTCATCTTACAGACATATCTTAATGAATAAAGACATATTACTGTAGTTACACAGCATATTACACTGTTGGGCAGAACTGAAAAAAAAAAAAAATCTTTACTCCAATGTAGTTCACTCCATATAGAACAGGTCTCTAGGGGCTGCAAGAGTACGCTGTAATTCCAAACACTTCAAGAAAACATCACAGAACTGGGTCAAGCTACTAGATCTTTTCCACTTTATGTATGATTTAGTAGTGCATCTGGAATGTCATCAGCAGGTTATATATTTCTTACAGTTACGCATGTAGTGAGCACATCTTTTTATGCTTGACGAGTGGCTTATTCTTGCTGCGTGCGTACTCACATGTTTTAGGCAGCATAGAAGAACATTCCCAATGAGCTCCTGCCTTGCAAATCTGTTAATTAGTATATGAGCTCCTGCCAGATTAACAAGGGGAATAAGATAAACCCCAGGGAGGTGTTTATTAGAAACTCAGCATGTCCCTACTCCATGGGTATCAGGGTTACATTAGCTGAATATTACTCTTCATTTACTAAAGACTTCAAGACACACACATACTGTATGTGCACATCTGTGCATTGGTGAGTTGAAAACAAAAATTCATCCTTCAGCTTGGTTTGACCGTTCTCTTTACATAAAGAGATCCACACCAGTCGTTCACAACCAGTTTAAGCACACCATAACTTTTCCTCCATTTTAACCTCATTACATGTACTTCATGCATCTATTCAAATAGAATCAGTAATTTCACCAACTTTGAAATGCTGTTAAATCTCAACACTTTCACTTGTAATCACTTTCACTAAAAAAAAATAGTTTCTCTTTTGATGGCATTGGTGGATTATTCTTTGCTATTTTGAAAGGCTGTATTGATTGTTTCTGTCTGTTTCTACACCAAGTCTGTGCCAGATTAATTTGTGCTTTGTCAGAGGAATTAAAAAACTGCACATGCAAATACAATACGTAGAAGACTTGTGTTGTCACTGCACCTGCTTGATTCATTATCAAAAAATTATTAAAACTCCTATAAACAAGCAGAAGCATTTTTGAGAGAAAACAGTGTCTGTCATAAAAAAATATTATAAACAGAGATATTGAAAGCAATTAATTGGAGGGGATAAATCTTTAAATATTTAAAAATCAATAAAACTGCCACATTGTGTGTTGGATTTGTACTTAAGTCATATATACTGTAAGTACCACTTGCAATATCATTATCATAAACATTAAACAGACGCATAAATATAATCTGACCATGATATAAGATCTCGACAATTTTCGTGTCAAAGAATGCATCTTTAACTGAGTTATTATTTATAAAATATTGGCTTATATATACATACAGTACATGATATTCATTCAGGTGGCACAGTGACTTAGTGGATAGGACTGTCACCTTACACCTCCAGGTTCCGGGTTCGATTCCTGCCTCGGGGCTGTGTGTGTGAAGCATGTTCCCCGTGTGCTTGGTGGGTTTCCTCACATGCTGATTAGGCTGATCGGTGTTCTAATGAACCTAATCAGTGTGTGCCCTAAGTCTCCTCTGATAGGCTCCGGGCCCCTCGCGACATGTATAGACGATGAGAATGAGTTATATTCAATAATCAGTGACACTTTAATATTGGGTGTGAATATATGTGTTCCTAAAAAAAGTGATGCAGACGACTGCTGCAGTACAAAGACCACTGCTAGAGACAAAGTGGGACAAACCTCTAATGAATAACGTCTCCAGTATCTGCAAGTTATGCAACTTTTTGTTTTTTATAAATCTGTTGCAGGTGTAGCACTGCCATTGTGAAACAGATGAAACAATATAAAATATTCTTACTGCACCATGTCTCTAATACAGCTGCACGTAACCAGGAGCATTTTTATACTTTAAGATGATTCGTGAAAACATGTGAACAAATAACAACAGCAACCCTGAAAACAGGTTTACAAAAACATATAGTATTTAATGTATGATAACTAATAAAAACATGTTTTTACATGTATTCACCTAAACAAATCTCAAATATACATTCCTTATTACCTATTTGAAGAAATATATATGCTCAATCCATATAGTACAGTGTAATAGAAATACAGATCTGTGTTACAAAGCTGTATTTATGGGTTAGCGAGCTAACTGAGGTAAACTCATAACAGTTTACCTTAAACATTAGCATGCTAACCCTTAAATCCTCTTCATAGTACTTTCTGCCTTTGAATACCATTATTTTTTAACATCTTATAGATGATGTAGTTGACTGTCTGTACATCCTGATCCTCTATCGCTAAAATAGATGCGCTGAAGAAAAGAAAAGTCAATGTCCAGTGCAAATTTCCAGGCTAAAAACAAACAACAAGGTTAAACCAAAACGTCCAGTTTCACAACTGATGCCTGAGTACTGCAGAAAATGAAGCAACCGGTTATCAATAGGACCAAGCAGCTAGAAAAGTGAACATTTCTAGCTCTTGTTGCTTTTCAGTGCTAGAAAAACCTGAGAGTTTTGCAGGTTTTGCTAATCTTTGCTTTGCTGCTAGCATGTCATTCATGTAGATGTAGCTCATTAAACACTCTCTCCACACACTGAAAAAAGTGTTAAATGCCTTTCCTTGTTACTTGAGGGGTAAGTTTCAAGGGTACAGCATACATTTATTATGTATATTTTACTGTACCTGCATGTAGTGCTGTATCTAAAAGCTTATCAGGCTCTATTTATGTACCTTCAAGCATTTTTAAAAAGAAGTGCTATAGCCACATTTCCAGTTAAATATACATATTAGGGTATCTCCCCAGGAATGTACAACCCCAAGAACACCAAGACTTCCTGGATCACTTTGCTACATCATGATACCATCATACTCTATGTTTGTGCCTGTGCACTGAGGTTTAGACAAAGGGTGTTGGTTCCAAGGTTTTCTTTTATAATGGCAAAAGTGGCTTAAATGTGGATTCCGTAAGTGATCACACTGTAGGTCCGATGGACTGAGATTGAGAAATATTGCACTGATTTAGAAAACAACTTTCTATTACATATACATTAATCATAATCTTAAATACTTATCAACATTTACCCAAATACTGGACAGTATTATTCCTTTATGTAACATTTTATAACAATTATTACCCAAATGACTTAAATGGTCAAAACATGTATATATTCTTTACTCTATGAAACACCAGACATGCAGCTAATGCTGAACATCTATATAGAATTTGAATTTTAAAGAAAGCTACATTCTGGAGCAAATGCTGTCGGTGGCTCTGCTAAGCAGAAGTATTTATTTTATGTACTGTATACTATAGAAACTGTATGTAAAGCACATGATGTATTTTTTTAAAAATAATATAGCACAGCACAGCAAAAAAAAAACTCTTCAAAAACAAATTAGAAGGGGGAAAAAATCAGGCTTCAAATACAATGTTTGAAATTCACAGGATTTCTGTCGATAGTGAGGTTATGACCATTTAAGTCAAGCTTTTAATCTAAAGTACCACATATGGATTTGTTCTACAGTTATTTATGGAAAATAATTTAATAAATAACATCTAACATAATACATGTACAGTTACTGTAAACACACAGCTCCCACATAAAAGTGTACAAATACTGTACTATAAAAACACCTTGACAAATATGACTTCACATTGATTTTTGACATTGGCAGTTAAATATAATTCATTTTTGCTACATTTTAACAGGCATCTTATACGGTATATGTAAAATATTTATCCATTTATTCCTAGTTTACTATGTAGGTTTATTCTAACATATTCAAGAAAGCGTATGCTGTCTTACAAATATGATATGGTATAGTTTTATATCTGAACTTAGAAAAGTTGCTTTTATTATTTTGCTCTTGTATTCTACATTCTACTATTTTGCCCTTTGTAATGCTTAAATAGTTATTTATTGCTACACTGGTATATATTCATGAGAGTCCTTTTAATAAATAAACATGAACAAATAATGGAAAATGTGTGAGCCTAATGAAGTGATATTGTAGTTATTGGCAGCATGTGTCAGTTCCTCAAATTCTGAGAAAACAGTTAATTAATCAGTTGAAATGCTTTTTTCCCCCAATCACAGGGTAGATGAGCTTTGTTTGTAATCTCCAAGGATAACAGAAGCATATGTCACATTTGGTGGAGTGCATAGGATGGATTCAGACACCGGGGAGTTGGGAATAGGGTTGCCTGAACCTGCCAAGTCCCGGAAAGGAGAGGGTGGCATTAGAGCCAGTGAGTCCTCCATGGCTAATTTAATCTGCACCAGCTCCTCATCATCATGAATTTGTGCGTTGTTGTACATGTAGCCATGCAGGAGACCAAACTGCTCGTTCTCCAAGTCCTCCTCCTCCTCCTCCAATGAAGAGTCTGGTTTTTTAGAGTAAATATTCAGCTGCAGGGGTGAAACCTGTTGTGTCTTTAGAATGAGGGGTCGATATGGTGGCATCACTCCACATTCTGGTTCAGTTAAACTAATGATGTCATCCAGATCAGTCCTGCTGGAATTCAGCATAGTTGGATTCATATCCTGAAAGTGCTCTGCCATAACCTGCTGGGGGAAAACGCATTTCTGTGACGATTGTTGCTCCGGAGAACAAGATTCCTGCTTTGTAATAGTTTCCTTCATAGGTTCACTGCCAGGTAAATACCTGTGAGCAATCAGAGGAGGGCTGACCGGAGGATTATATCTGACTGGCTCACCCTCATCTTCCTCGGTTACATTGTACAGAGTCTTGGTGCTCAGGTCTGAGAATTCCAGGCCTGTGTCATGGTAGGTATTAGTTAGTGGTTTGATGACAGCTGTCTGATTGGAGCTGGCTTCCTGCCTCTTCACATGCACAGACAGTCTGTGCCACATGTGTTCTCCTTTCGGAGGCTGTCTTGAACCTGGTTCAGACCATGACACAGACTTGCCATTAGAACTATGAACAAAATAAAGACGGCAGTTATTTCACAGGAACCAAGAAAAGTGGACACTAGAACAACATTTCTGGTTCATGTAAAAATTGCTGTCATTGTATTTGAGCAAATATAATAAATATGGACAAAAATATAATATTCTGTTTTTATACTGCATTTAAATATGTAATGAGAGACTCTTTATGGACAGTTCAAATTTAGCAATAAGTAATTAATGTAAAACAAAAGCTGTTAAAGCTGTAATAGATGACTCAGTGGTATATGGCGACTAATATATGGAGCAGAGCCTCTGTCTACCCTGTTGCCGAGACACCCCTGGGTGTGCGTCTTTTAATTGCAGTCGACCTGCAAATCAGAGACGTCTAAGAAAGCTGTTAATTGAAGGCTGATCTGGAAATGGCATGACCTGAATGTCTGGAGCTTAATATGAATTAAAAGATTGGGCCCGGGGGTACCGGCACTCATGCAACAGGATGGAAAGAGGCTAAGCTACTGCAGCTAAAAAGAGCAGACTTACTTTGCATTTCCAGATGCGTTCTTTTTGCGTTTTAGCATGTTGAGAAGGCTGTTGCTCCTGCAGGCAATTTTACCGTCCCCTACATGCATGCGCACCACATCTGAGGTGGTAAAGGCACTGCGCACATTTCTCTCTGGCTTAGCAATTATGATGTACATCTTTGGGGTGAACATGCAGCCAAGGGCAACAGTCACACTTAGGCTCACGGAGAACGAGGTGGTGATGATTTTGTAGTTGGAGCCAAAGTAGATGGGCACGAAAGCAAGCCAGATGATGCATGTGGTGTACATGGTGAAGGCGATGTACTTGGCCTCATTAAAGTTGGCCGGCACATTGCGGGTCTTGAAAGCATAGTAGGTGCAGCTGAGAATAAGAAGACCATTGTAGCCGAGCGGTGCGACCATGCCCATATTGCTGGTATTACAGATAAGATAGACCTCCCTGATGCTTGGATAAGACTTGATGGGTGATGGCGGCTCAAGAATGATCAGTGTGACCTCCAGCGTGAGCTGCAAACTGATCAGGATGAATGCGATGACCACCTGAGCCCAGGCGCTCATAAAGCGTGGTTTGCGAGTACAGATCTTTTTCTTGCTGCCAGCCAGGATGCGAGCGATGCGGTTAGTCTTAGTGACCAGAGCCGAGTAGCACATGGAAGCTGAGAGGCCCACCAAGAGGCGTTGTAGATAGCAGGAAGCAACTGTGGGTTTGGCTATGAGTGTGAAGGGGCAGATATAACCCAAGAAGATGCCAGCCAGGATGATATAGCAGAGCTCTCGGCTTGAGGATTTGACCACTGGTGTGTCCCTGTAGAGAATGAAGACGAAAGTGACGAAACTGGTCACTAGGATGCCCAGACAAGAGAAGACAACTGCAGCGATGGACTCAGCATGACTCCACTTCAAATAATGCAGAGGAAGTGGCTCACAGCCTGTGAAAACAAACATGAATTAATGTATACTTTTAGATAGTTACAGGAAAAAAAATGCTGCAGCTTTTGTATTGTGTCCTAGAAAATATAAAAGAAAGTTAGTAGGTCTTTGCCCGTAATAAGGACACTGCGGTATAAGCACTCATCGCTACAGAACCATAAGTGCAAGGGGAGGAGTCGGACTTGATCCACCTCCTAAAATCTGGATGGAGTCAAACCAAATTTCCAGTTGGTAAAGACAAATAAAAAAATGTGTTAATGTTAAGGTTAGTTTTAGGGTTTAGAGTTTAGGATTAGTGTTATTGGTGGAGTTTTTTTGGTTTTGTCAGGGCTTGATTTCTTTCCTGATTTCTTTAAAATTCAGTATAACATTGCCATGCACAAATACATGCATACATACATGTATATTCATATGCATATACATGCACATACTTAAACTTCTCGGAACAGACACGATGTTAAATATGCACAGATATATAGTATTACAAGGAAAATCACAAAAAAAGGTAAAAGCAGTAGTATTGGAATGGCCATTAGCCGTCTGAGTGTGGCTAGTTCTCCAATGCACAAAGTGCTAAAGTAGGTTTCCAGTTCAACTAAAAATAAACAGACTCTCCACTCAGGGACTGCCTGTAAGACAGAGCAAGCCAAAAGCAAGGAGAAGAGACTGCGGCAAGGGAGAGGATACACTACAGCATCCATCAGCCATGCTAGAGGTGTTAAATCTTTCTATCCAACAGTACATCTTACAGTACTTTATGTTAATTTTTAAAAATTAAAAATTCATTTTGCTTTCCCAAAAAAGGCAACAAAGCAAGGTTATTCTCGTCTGCATATTTAAAAAAAGATTATTACAAAATATTTTTCAAAGTGCAGAAATGCAGCTTTAACAATGCAGAAAATAGACAAAACTAGTATGCACATCAAACCTTGTAGAATAACATGAAAAAACACGGCTTTGACCTTGAACATAACTGAAGACCTTTGAAAACAGGCCAAAGAAGTAGAGAGTGAAGTAGGTCTGTCACAAGTACACTAAGAGAGCAATTTGTAAAAATGATAAATGGTCTTCAGGTGTCACGGGAAACCTTTGGAAAATAGGACAAAGCATGATTCCTAATAGCCAAAACACAATACAAGTCTTTAGTCCGAATGTCATATAACATAGACAGAAACCTACACAAAAGCCCCCTGTCCACTAGAATGTCAGGCACCTGAAACAATTTCATTCAATTTTACTCTCACTCACTCACTCATCGTCTATACCGCTTTATCCTGTGTACAGGGCCACGGGGGCCTGGATCCTATCCCAGGAGACTTAGGGTACACCATGAACAGGGTACCAATCCATTGCAAGGCACACACATGCACAGACTCACACACAATTTGGGAACGCCAATTAGTCTAATCTGCATGTCTTTGCATGAAAACTTGGAGAGAAAAAAACAGAACCTACTGTATACTCATCCCCATATTTAAACTGTCACCAGTCCTGTAAATAATGCATAATAAAATTCCCAGTTGCTCCAAAATTTACCACACATATAATAAATGATGTACAAATTTAATACTTTGGTATTTATAAACTATAGAATTCATAGATGCACATGAGTTATATAATCTTCATCATTTTTTCAAGCCCATATACATAATAGAGAACAGAAATGTCGCCATTCTCTATGTGTCAGAGATATGTAGTAGTGTCAAGCTACCTTGCAGCTCTTTATCAGGCCACCAGCCCAGCTCACACGCCTTGCAGGTGAACTCATCCTGGACGTATTCATTATCTTTACATGCAGTGCAGATCCAGCAGCAGCTCACTTCCCCCTTCCGAATTACCTGGAGGGACACACAGCAAGAATCACACACCCCTGCTAAGTGTACTTGAATGCAAAAGAATAATCAATGTTGTCTTGCAGTTTACCAGGAGAACATTTCTAAGATATTCAGACACATGGTTTACATTAAAAAGTATTTTTTTCAGTTTTTTAGTAGGAAGTTTAAGTATCTTTGTTAGTCAAAATAAAAAAAAAACTATAAATCAAGCTTTTACATTTGAAGGCTTGTCACTGGCTGTTAATTCCCTAATCATCAGATAGTAGTCCTTCAGTTTTTAGAAAATCCAGTCTCATTTGTATGTTCAGGAAAAAAATATTACTATTATTAAATATGAATGAAACATTCTAATATTTTGTCTCCATTAAATCAAACCCATAACCATTGCTTACCCCTACTATGTTCTATACACTCTATATACATTAGACAATATTCAAACAAGAAAATTTCTTGTGGATCTGAAAATACCAGCCTCACCTTGATCTCCCCTTTAGAGCACGCCTCACTGCAGACAGAGCGAACTATCTCACTCCGGTTCATCTGGATCATATAATCATCAATGCTCAAGATGCCCTCATGCCATGATCCAACATTGATGTAGTCATAAACGCCAGGTTCCACATACTGCAGATTCATTATGTCGTACCTGACAAAGCAGAAATGGATTCTTAATAAAAATTTAAAAATCGTAAAACCCTCACAATGTACTTCACAAGTAACTGTTTTAAATTTTTGTTTAGACCATGACTAACTTGACCAGGAACATACGGTAATACTGTATACTGTATATACATGTCTACTAAACTGTTGGTAGGGGCTTAAGTGGGATTAAGGACATAGTAGCTAACAACAATATAACAACAGAATTGTATAATGTGCATTCCCTTATGAAGATCTTACAACATAATCGATATAATAATAATAATAATAATAATAATAATAATTACTATTATTATTATGACATGATTTTAACTGTATTTCTATTATTTAAAAATCATAGTATAGGATTTCAGCTCATCTCCCCGAGCTCCACCCCAAATCTAACCTCTTTTTATATCTTATAGTTCAATAGTTATTTAGCACTGACCTGCCTGGTGAATCCCCGTTTTCATCAAACCACACATCCTCACCAGACACTCCAGTGAAGGAGGTCTTGAGCAGAAACTCCAGCAGTTTGCTGCCATCAATGGGGTCCATGGCCTCACAAAGTCCCGCCTGGCCATAACACAGGTGCTCATGCATGTCATGGAGGCCATGAGCCATTGCATAGATGGCATTGATGACGAACCCCATCTTACTGTCTTGTACATAGTTCTCCTCTAGGCTCTCATAACCTGCCAAACAGTCAAGTCAGATACAGAGAATGTTACTATTTTAATTCATTTTTCAGGTTCCACACTTTGGTTTTCAGTTGATATTTGTGTTCAAATCAAGACAGACAATTTCGCCAAACAGCTGAAAGGTTATTTGCTTTGCTAACATAAACCAGTGCAGAAAAGCATCTACATAGCCAATACAATTCAGCAAATGGCAAATCACACTACAGTTCAGTGCAGAGTAAAAGAAATGATAGGGTGTCCAAAGACCTTGTATTTTTCCAAAGGTAGAGGTAACAGGCCACAATGTTCTCCTGTTACTGTGGGAATATTAATAAAAAGCTTTTTTTTTTTTAATGTGCAAAAAACATACCATGAAGACACTATCCATTTCTGCACTCTCATTAACTGCTTAAATAGTAATAGATGCCATTATTATTAATTAAGCAAAGAAATTAGTAATTTACTCTGTTCTAATTTCTTTGGTCTCCTTTCTGTCATATCTCTATTACACAAGTGCTCTTAAATTCCTGAAACGTTAAATCAAAGAAGCATGAAAAGGTCAAAGGACACCATATCAGCACACAGTTTTATGATCTTTACCAAGCCAGCAAGAAGCAGTATCGGGCATTATTGTTGATGATTTGGCAGATAAATTAAAAACAGTTATACTGGGAAAGGTTACATCTTTTTATGATGAACATTTCAGTTTTCCTTTTACCCTGCGTTCATGTTTAAGTGAAGCAGTGAGCAATAAACTCAGACATCCTTCGTTAAAATAAATTTGTTTTTGTATTATAATAAAGGTTTCAGGTGGGCTATGAGATTCATTCATTTTTATATGAATGATTTAGATTGCTTTCTGGTTTTTAATATGAAACGTTCCATTTTCTTTATGTCTGTGTGACACTTCTGTAAAACTTCTGTAGGAAAGAAAATGCTTTATGTGCTACATAATGTTTTAGTAGTTAACCAAGTTTTTTAATGGCTTGGAAGTATATATCACTAGAGAATTAAAAAACTGGGAATTTTTTTTTCTTTATTATTTTATTATATGTAGAACTTTACCACTTTATTAAAAGTGACATCTAACAGGAATTTCTTTATTTCTGTACGTTTTGCTTTTTATGGTTATTCTTACAGTAAGTGTTGCTGTTTACAATTACAGTATTTTCTATCTGTTCATCTTAATGTGCTATTATTACATTCCTTCTTCCGTACCTGTTAGATAAGCTGGACAAGTATGATAAAGTTTTTTATAGGAAAAATATCCTATAGTATACTGTGTACACTCTCTTTGAATGTCTTTCGATTTTACTGTATGATCACGGCAACGCTTTGGTCCTTACTGTGAGAAAATCTGCTGGTAGCTGCCTTTTGTTGGTTAGTAACATGGCTTTCTGTGTATAATACAATATAAATTACTGTTTGATAATGAATTAAGTCTAAGCAAACAAAAATCGTTAACTTTCTTGTTCACTGACATGCAGAGGCAATATTTGTATCCCACTAGTGGTCTGTATATATATTATACTGTGCTATATTCATACTGCATGGTATATAAGTACTATATACTGTATTTCTCAGACTCAAAAATATGAGAACAATTTTTTTCATATTTCCCATAGTATGATACTAACAGAGAATTGCAGATCATGTGTTGTATTCAAATAATTAATTTAACAGAAATTGTAAAAGCATTCAACTGTTCAGCAGTACAAAAGTGCATGGTGGCCCAAACGGTGTCCCTCACTGGAACATGCAGCAAAGCCAGTTGGCATGGCATAAATAAAGTGAACGTTATTGGGATCGAAATCATATACACACAGTGCTCACAATTTATCAGTGCAGTCTGCAAAACATCCCAATAACTTTATATATGTTAGAGGTCTACCGATACACGTGGCTTCTTCTATGTTGTGCTGCCTTATTAAGACTACAGTATGATGATCAGCCCCGACAGTTAACGGTAATGACAGGCACATACTTGCACACCGTAATGAGCACAATGATATAATGATTTAAAGGTACAGTAGATGATTGAGATATCAGTTGACCTCTATCTATATTGCTCAAGTACGCTGCTTCCAAGCTCCATTCAGAAGTATTTACTTACCATCTCGTAGCTCTAGACAGAAAAAGTAATAGAACAGTAGACTATAACTACTTCTCTGTGTAAGCATTTATAAAGGAATATTTTACTGTGTCTTTAGCTCCTATTCTTTTTTAGGGAAGTGTATAATGGCTTCACTTTGATATGAAGACGCTGACAAGAAAATGAGAGAGTAAAAACAATGGCATGATTACACAAAGTGATGCAAAATAAACCTATAAAATGTGAATTGATACTTCTGAGGGAGAATACTTTCATTCATCTCTCTTTACTTTCTTAAATATAACTTAGGATTTTAAATATATTAAATATATTACAGAGTTGCATATTGTAAAAAATAAATTAGAACATGCTTCTTAAGCATTGGTTAACACTTAATGTACAGTATAGCTTTATGCTATCCGGATTGGCTAAACCAAACAACAACATAAACAATTTACCTAGATCACCTTTTCAGCCAGCGGAGAAAATGAGTGTAAACGAAAAAGACAAAAAAGAAGAAGAATTTGTAATAAAAGCCTTAATAATTGAAAAGAATAGATCATCACTGCTGACTCTATTAGTAGCATTAACAATGATAACTGTCTGTTATTTTCATTAGTATTAGTATCTTCATATTTTAATCACCTGGAGGAGACTATTGTGACATTCATGAAATGGTCTCACCTGAGCAGTTCTTCCTGTAATTCTTGTTCTCCTGTGGGTGCCCCGGGATGCGACATTGAAAACGGTGTTGCCAGAACTCAGCAAACCATGGGTTCCTGGTGTTCGTGTTGAGGCGCAGCTTCAAGTAGTAATTATCAAAGGACGTGACCTCTTCAGTCTGGAGTTTCATGGTGATGCCACCCACAGCTTCCTGCTCATAGCCCTCCACCACCTCATCTCTGTCTGCCCAGCCATCACTAAGGAAATCAGATCACACACAGTCAAGCAGACCTTGGCTACATTTACAGAGTCTCATGTAAGCAAACACACACCCTTGAATGAACTGACCTACTTTAGCATTTATCCCATTTATCCCTTCCTTTGGTGACATCAAGACATGAGCAATGCATCCTTGTTGTCTTTATGATTGTTTAGAACATAAAACAAATTATTAAATGAAATAATTGAACTTTCCTCTCGTCTTAAGGTCAGCGTTTATTCATCACATATACCCCACATTACTGCACAGTGCAATTCTTTATTTTTCGAATATTCCTCTTTCTTGTTAGAAGGCTGGGGTCAGAACGCAGGGTCAGCCATTATACGGCGTCCCTGGAGCAATCAGGTTTAAGGGCCATTCTCATGAGCCTAACAGTCGAATTTCAGGCTGAAACCCGCAGACCTTATTTTATTATTTTTCATTTATTATGAACCTAAAATGAGTAATGGTTTATGATTATATCTTGGTTATATGTATATAATCAAATGTGTATAAAGTATATAGAGATAGCTAAAAGACCAAGGAATTTTCTTATGCATCTGATATATAATAATAATAATAATAATAATAATAATAATAATAATAATAATAATAATAGTAATTATTATTATTATTATTATTATTATTATTATTATTAAATTTTATACAGACAAAGTGTTTTTCTGTCAAATTTTAAAAAATTCTAAATTCAAAGAAAGTGCATCTGCATTATTTTAATTACTCCAGATAATACTAAGTAAACTCTAGTTTACTATAGTAAACTAGAGTTTACTTAGTAGAGTTTACTTAGATAATGCTAAGTAAACTATAATACTAAGTAAACTCTAGTAATTACTAAATAATTACTAAATAATGCAAAGCTGTTAATTAAGAAATCTAGTGTTCCTTTGTTTTCTATATTCAACAGATTTTTTTTCTAAGTTGTTTTGGTGAAAAAACTTTATGTGGACTCCATTTACTATACAAAGCTCATATGCCAAATAAATAGCATTGTCTGGTTCTTATAAATCAAAAGTGCATAAACCCATTCAGTATGGCAATCATTTTGCTTTTGAGGTGCAATTTTGTTGCTACACAGCGCCACCAAAGCCATCTGTCTCCCAGCATCCTTTCTGTAATGTGTGCCAAGAATGGCCTATTCTTAGGTGCCTGTTCATAATATTCAGGAAACAATTTACTTCTGGGTTGTGGCACAATTTTAGGTGCAATAATAATGGGTTTAAGAAGACATGCAGACACTTTGGATGCTAAAAGATGAAATGCTGAAGGTGCTGCAAATCTAATAGAATCTTAAAATAGAACAGGAACAACTCATAATTGGTTTGCAAAGAAATAGTCTGTGTTATTACTGTCTTAGACTGCATAAGCTATTGTAATACTTTAAATTAGCCTCTTTCAAAAAACTCTCCATGATCAAGAATAGAACTGCCTTTGCAAATTGATGTTCTCTTTTTTCAGTCCACAGAGACTTCACTTTGGCAGCATAAATCCTTTTAGGAATTTATAATTGATGTGAATTGAAATAACAGTCACCTTCCAATAAGGAGGAATTCTCCAGCCACTCCTAAGCGTCTCATGGCCATAAGGAGGCCACGCACAGTCATTCCCTCACAGAAACAAACCACCACTCTGGCTTTGGGCAGCCGCTCCCTCAGCTTCCTTAGTAGTCTGTCAAAGTGTTTCTCACCAGCATTGCTGTAGATCTTGTCAGAATGGGCAATACACAAACCCTCCTGAGATGCCAGCTCCTTAAAGGCCTCCATTCCACTCTCACCATAGTTTCCTAGGGGAAGTGAAAAGGAAGTGAACTCTAAAAATTAACACAACTAATCAGCATGTGAGCCTATGCATTTTCTTTAATCATATAGCATGTTACCTGAGACAATGGAGAGCTGCAGTGTATAACTGCATCACCCACTAGTGCAAATAACTTAGTTTTATGAAGAATGCTAAATTAAAAATTGTTAAAACCCCCTCTCTGCAGCAGCCCTCTCAAACCTAATTACCTCAGGCAATGGGATTCATCAAATGCTCTCTAATACAATCAAAGTTTTTGAAACTCATCAAAATATGATTAGAAACTCATTTTGGTCAGGTTCTCTCAAAGTAAAATGATTTTGCATAGCACTGAAATTGTGAGGACATGTCTGCAGAGAGACTGGTTATTTTTAAATGACCTCCTAAATGTAGGCATTTAAGAAAAGACCCCTCTCTGGGCAGTTTTGACAGACTGATACATTGCCTGCCAAACTGCCCGTGTGCTATGTAGGACACTGTTGGAATGACAAGCAAAAAGTGAGGCTTCCCTCACTAAAAAGATCATCCCAATGAATTAAAATCTAGATATGAATATTGTTTCTTAGTGGTAAGTTTTAATTTAACTAAGAATAATTTAAACCCAGCTCTTTAAAGTAGTCTTTAAAAGATTCTAAAATAAGTAAGATATATTAACAATTAATTACCAGAGTATTACTATGAAGATTTATCACTAGGGTATCACTGTGGAGATGTTTTATTCTATGAATGGGCATATGAGTGGATTAAAAAAAAACCTTGTTAAAAAAGATATTTAGAGCTTTTAACTCACCTTCTGTGTGAACAGCTGACACATATGTCCAGTTATAACGTTTAACAATGTCCAAAAGGGCCCTGGCTTGAAGAGTGTCAGAGGGCACAACCCTTAGGAAGTACTTATAGAGTGTTTTATCACTGAGATCAATACTAGTGGCTGAGTAGGCAATTTGTGGGATGTTGAACAGCTGGAGCAGGTTCTGAACTTGAATGGCCACTGAGCTCGATCCAGGTCCAATCACACCTGCAATGGGCTTCTTAGTGGTGAGTGGCTGACTGGACGGCGTCCCCTCAGTGCACCACTTTGAGCCATCCCCATCCTCTCGCAGTGAAATAAGGGAGTCTCTTATAAACTCAATGCTCTGCTCCAATGCCACTGACGAATGCCAGCATGAATCCCTGATCTCGCAGCCCAAAGAAATGTTGGGAAGAAGGTTTGGGTCAGCATTAATTCTGTCCAGAGTGTGAAACATGGCTTCCACTCGCTGAATGCCATATTGTTCTCTGACCTCACCGCATGTCCTCTCGGCCACATTCTCCGCCGATGGCTGGTGGTGGACAGAAAACAGCGCACCAATGATGATATCGCCGTCCATCCTTGCCACTGAGCGGGTCGCAGCCCTGGGAACCAGCGACCTCTCATATATCTTACTGGCTGTTGCACAGAGCAAAAGAAGAGATGGAAATAAAAGGCAATTCATTCTCATTATACTCCACATGGTCCAAAATGGATCAGTTGCTGAATCATATCTGTAGCACAGACTGCTGGAATGAAGACGCGACCTGGGAAAACTTAGTGTCCATGTATACAGTGAACATCAGATATCCTGAAAAGAGAAGTGAACACTGTCATTCAGATATATTAGAAACTTTAAGCAGTCTGGAAAAGAACCTGGTGAGTAAGTCAGCACCATGGACAGCATTTAGTCTCAGTCAGTGCATCTCACGTTTCTTCAACGAACCGAACAGGATCATTTTAGTACCAGTAAAATAGAACAAGAATTGCACCTCTTCAAATGTTTTACTCTCAAATAAATAAATAAATAAATAAAGCCTATCTGAGCTGTTAAAACGCAGCCCAGTCTTACCGCACATGCATATGAGCATATCTAAAGTCTGATCAATGTGCGTCATTCTGATGACAGAAATTTACCTGAAATCCAAGAGAAAGTCATTTTCTCTTTCGCGCGGAACCATTCGGTGTCCCACCAAACTGCAGTGCACTTTTCCACTGAGCGACCAGTTTCTCTTCTTCACACCTAAAGCGAGCTCCGACGCCCCCTCCTTCATCTAATAACTGCCTCCAAAAGCGGGTCAGATCAACCGCAGACGCCATTCTCTCTCTCTCTCTCTCTCTCCACTTAGGATCAGTTCTTTACGGTGCATTTAATTAACAATACAATTGACGCAAAATGTCTTTAATGTCGTTTATTATTTTCTAGTCTATTTTTATTTATTTATTGTTTTTCGTAAAGTTGTTCTCTCTGTCTGTCTAAAAAAGAAGCCAACCGTGGATTAATTTTGAATTATGAATTTTGAATTCTGGAATTTGGAATTCTGTATAGATTAAACAGTGAAAAATAATACGACATCAGAAAAATAGAACAAAGAAACGTAGAACACACGCACACACACAAAGAGAGAGAGAGAGAGAGAGATCATGCCCTCATACACTTCGTATGTGATTATGTGAGTAACATACACAATGAGAAAGTGCGTTTTAATTATTGTTTTGCACTGAAATTGGGCATGGATGTAAGAAAATCAGTGACAAAATGTGAATTATATAGTACGTGAAACTTAGAATTTAAATGGCTAAAAAAATAATACAAAAGACCACGTGTATGCTAAAATTCAGTTTTAGAGAGTTTTTTCAGAGTTTTTAGAAATCTCTCTCTCTCTCTTTCAGTTCAGTTCATTTCAAAAGGGCTTTACTGGCATACATGTTTTTAAAATTACATTTTTGAAAAAAAAAGCTATTATAGAAGATGGATTACATTATAAATAACAACATTCAGCATTTATAAACATACATAAAAATGATAAACATATTATATTAACATCCCCCCCCCCTCTCTCTCTCTCTCTCTAATATCGAACCCCAAAAAAATACATTCTGACTTCTTCAATAGTTGGGTGCTTCCTTACTGTAAATCTATCAGTGAATTCGAGCACCATCTAGCGGTGAGACAGGAAACTTATACAACCTTTGTTTTGGGACAAAAATACGTCACTTCCGGCACTTTAAACATGGCGGAACGCTATGAAATCGTTCAGGTTAGTGGCGCTAAAGCTGAAAGTGATTTCACATTCAGCACGGAAGATAAATAAATGTCCGACAACCGAGTAGGCAAACTCGTTTTTTTTCGCTTGTTTTTAAACTATAATCTCTTTGTAGTCGGTAATTGCAGCTAGCTAACGGCGACGGTTGTGTTTGTGTCTGTGGTGTTCTGCTTGCAGGAATTCTGATACTTTCTCTAAACTGACATCGTTTATGATATCTTCATTTATTCAATAATATCCATAATATGACGTCAAGAACCAAAGTATTTCCTCGTCAAATTAAATATCATGTTATTTACAGTTTTAGTTTGTAAAAAAAAACGGTCAGGTGTAACCTCGATAAATAATAAGATGTATCATGTGAGTTTGCTGTTAAATAAGCATGTTCCCAAACCTCTGCTGTTTACAGGTTTAGACGTCGGTGTGAGATGTGATGCTCAGCATGCTAACAGTGCCTGATAACAGTGTTTCATTGTAAAGATCACATCTGGACCATTTGGATTTCATTCTCCTGCCCTGTAGCTTCTTCTATCTCGCAATATGAGCAGCAGGAGGAAACGTGCAGCGCCTGTCCGCATGGACGAAGAGGCCAAGAATAAACTGAACTGGAACATGCATGAGCACCGCAGGATCGAGGGGGATTGTGAAGACTTTGAAGGATTCCCCCAGCCGTCTGTGAGCTATCTGCCTGGCCCTGTTCCTGATGTGAGTAATGCAGAGGTACTTGCTCATTCCACCATTCTGCCTTCTGAGAAGGAGGACGAGGAAGCAGGAAGCTCTATGCAGGACTGCCTACAGGACATCACTGAGCTAAGCGTGCCTTCAGTGGCTGCGTTGGGTCCGGACTGGAAAGCTCTCATTGGAGAGTTTGAGCTTCATCCAAAGGTCCATGTTGAACTTGCAAACAATACTTTTTGCTTGCAGCAGACTGGAGATGTGTTGTCACTAAATCTAGCCGACACAAGCTCAGATGAGGTCACAAGCTGTTCTGTTGAGTGCTCCTTTGGCGGATTAGCACTTGATGAACTGGACTGGCTGCAGAAAAGGAAGGTTATTCAGCTCTGTCACTCGCCTGGAGAAAGAGCTGTAAAGGTATTTGCCTATATTTGGAGTGAGTCATGTATTGACTGTTTTTCTATATTATTTATAGTTTGGCGGCACGATGGTTAGCCCTGTCGCCTTGCACCTCCAGGGCCCGGGATCTGTGTGCATAGAGTTTCATGGTTTCTCTGTGTGTCCGGTTCCCTCACTCAGTCCAAAACATGCAGATTAGGCTAATTTGCACGCCCAAGTTGTCCTTAGTATGTGTGTGTGCCCTGCGAGTGATTAGCACCCATCTAGGGTGTACCCCACCTTGTGCCCTAAAAAAAGCAGTATAGATAATGAGTGAGAGTGAGTGTATGAATAGTGTTTGTAGAGTGTATATATTGAATCCTGATTCAGGCTTTGTCTCCTACACTAGCCTGATTAGTACATTCCACAATGGCAGTTATCTAATAATTTGTCCTTGGTTAATCTCAAATCTTCAACTCTGTTTCTGTTGCAGCTAAAGATGTTTCTTTTGGAGTCTGGATTGGGACGACCAGAGTTCCTTAGTGAAGGAAATGGGCGTCTAAGAAGAGCAAGTCAGCTCCTGCAAAAACTAATGGAACTGTTCTATGACTTCATTATCCCTGGTAACCTTTCTTTTAATACCAGCTGATACATTTTTGTGGACAAATTTAATGAAGCAATGTCACAAGAGAGCGAGTGCTGTTGTGCTGAATATCAGCATGGCTGTGATGCGGTTGTAGACACGAGGGTGCAGCCGTGCTCATATCCAGCAAAACAGCAAGCTTTGATTGTGATATTGGTTTCATACAACCGTTCACAAACACCATTTATTATAAAACAAAATATGAGTTTTGAGTTATGAGTTGAATTATGATCCCAAGCAGGACCCTCTTTTTTCGTAAGGATTTTTTCCCCAGCCTTTTGTGCTTTTTGTGTGTCTTAATATGCTCAAAAACTAATGAAAATTGGCAGACAGGTTGGAATCTGCTGCTATTATGATGCCTGAGAGTCTGAGCCTTGGGGTAGCATGGGGCCCTCAGGGGCCCTCACAAGAGATTTTGCTGCATAGCTCATACACACTTGCACTCTGTACACATTTAGAGCTCATTGAGCCGAACAACTTTAACTCAACAAATATTTAGGGCCTAAACTGACATCAGCCCTATATAGTGTGTGATGTGTGCAAGTTGTGCCCGTGCAGCGATGGTTTCCGTAGATCTTAACATGCTCAAATAACACACAGGTTGTGCGGGGCGCCCGGGGTGGCGATGGCACAGGATGCTTGGGCTAGTCATCGTTGCTTGCAACTATATTCTAAAAAGTTGTTTTGCTACAGAACCCATATTCTCCCAGGCTTGCAGAAATAACTAATTGCAACTGTCGGAGTTGGCAACTGACAGTTAGCGTATTTAACAGGGACAAGAATAGGTTTAAATTCCTACCAGTACTATGTAACAAGTTGAGAACAATAAATCGTGGAGGTGGTGGACAGTCCTACGTTTCTCTTTGTTTCCTCTTATTCCACTTTGGAATATAAGCTACGTTAACTTCCGGGTTAAACCACAAGTAGATACACTATATGTACACTATGTAGGGTGTACTGTCAGTTATTCTACAGACTAAATAGTACCTTTGATTAGGGATTGCAGAGGGATGTGGGATACAGCCTTGTGTTAGAAGCTAGTTAGCTTGGCTTAGACGTAAATAAAACAGCACACAGGTTCAGAGGCAATTCAGAATGACTTACAAGCAATTAATTAGTAGACCAAGTGTTGTTTAAGATAACATAATGTTTCCAGATGTATTTTCTTTCTTGATCTGAATGTGTGTTTTTTTTTTTTTTTTTTTTGGAAGGCATTTGCTTTCCCCTTAGTACTTGCTTTCCCATCAGTACTTCCTACCGACCTTCTTGTAATTAACTGTTACTGTATTAGCCGAGTGATGCATATAGTTAAATGTATAATTTTTACCTTCTATTACAACATCACTGCTTGGTGAATCAATTCAGATTGTTCAATCAGAACTAACTGTTGTATAAAATGCATTATGGAAGCTTGACGTAGCATAACTTACTTTCTCATGGCAGAGATCATGGAGAATGAGGAGGAAGAATGTGACACTGATCTGGAGCGGCAGAACGTAGAAGAACTCTATGACTTTGTCAGACACGTTCACCAAAGAGAAGATCAGAACCAAATCTTTGACGTACAGCAGCCAGCCCTTATCCCAGTACTCCGACCGTACCAGAGTCAGGCTGTTAACTGGATGTTGAGGAAGGAAAGGTACAAGAGTGAATGCCCTCAAGGTAAAGTTATTACTCCTGTCACTCTGCTTTGTCTTAATACAAAGATGGGTGATGAATTAAGAGGAAAAATACAATGGGTGACCAGAACAGCTTCAGTGTGCCTTAGTATACATTGTAGTTTTGCACTGACTCTTCCCTGTAAGAGGACAAGCTGACACAAATATGACATTAAAATGTCTCTGTTTATAAAGGTTTTTCTGTTATTTGGCCAGCGGAATTTGCTGAAATTTTGTGCACATGTTTTATCAACAGAACAAAAAATTCATTTCCTTTGGAGGGAAGTGATGACAATGTGTGGAAAGAAGTTATTTTATAACCCCTACACAGGCTGGTAAGAAGGTTTTAAGAGTACACTTTTGTATGTGCATCCCAATCAAGTACAATATTAAGGCATAATTTGGGCATTTGCCTGAAACCAATAATCACATAATGTTCTAGTTATAATTATCTCTTTTAACTAGTCTGATTCGGGAGTTTCCTCTGGCTGGGGTGGACTGGCCTGGAGGAATCCTTGCTGACGAGATGGGGCTTGGAAAGACTGTAGAGGTGCTGGCCCTTATTTTGTGCCATACTCGCCAAGGCTTAAAGCAGAGCACCCTCACCTTACCTGTGGTAAGTTTGATGCAGTATGGGTCAGAAATGAAAAACATTTGGAGATGTGGTGGCGTACCATTAAGGTCTCACAGGTCCAGTGTCTCTGGTTTGATTCTGGTCTCATGTGAACATCTGTGTGGAGTTTCTGAGCATGTTCCCATGTGAAAACCCGAGTCTTTCAGGTTCCTCACACCTGAAATGTATGTGAATGTATGTGTGCGGTATAGATGTAGCGTGAATCACTTACTCCATGTGCCATAAATAATATTTACGTCTTGTAGGTAATCAAGTAATGTGCAGGTTCTCATTATTGACATTTGGTGGCTTAATAATGTTTTTGTGTTCTCTAGGGACAGTCCGTGAATTACTATATCCCTCCTCCCCCATTAGAAAGGCAAAGGATTAAGCAATGTGAGGCAAAGCCAAGAGAGAAAATCACCTACCCTGGTAACACGCCATATTTGTTATTGATGCTTTTTTGTATTTTTAATAAAAAAAAAACATATACAGTAACTGCTATGTTAATATGCATGTCCATGCTCTTAAAAGCTGTCCGCGTGATGCTTCTGACTGCCATTAAGGAAATGAAGGTTGGAAAAGGAGCCTCAATCAATGCCATTTTTACGTACCTCCGGACTATGTACAAATACGACCCTCTGAAAAACCGCAACCACATTAAGAAAACGCTGACGAAAATAATAACTGAGGGTTTAGTGAAACAGGTCAAAGGTCGAGGCTTAGCTGGCTCCTTCATGCTGGGAAAGAACTACAAAGAAAAGAAGAAGAAACCTGTTACTCCTGTGAGTAATTTTCATGTTTTGGCTATTGCAATTTACTGCATGGCTGTTATACATTATTTAAATCTTTTTTAAACAACAGAGACATTTATACATTATACATTAACAAAAATATGTAAAACGTTCATTATTTATAATTCAGTGTCATCAAAAATAATTTTTATAGCTAAAATCGACTGGGGAGGCTGCTCCTAGAAGAACATCTCGTCGTTGCGCAGGCCAGGAACGAGATGCAGTTATGAACTCCTCAAGTGCAGCTTCTGACTCTGAGGACATGATGTGCAGCTTGGACCCTCCTGTACTCACACAGGAACCGAAGCAAAAGCATGATTCACAAGCAGAGCCTGAGACGCTCTGTGAAAACCCCAGCATTGAGGCAAGCCTGGAGAACAGCCAGGCCCTGGTTTCAGGTGCGAAAGATACAGGGAAGTGTCCTGTGGCTAATGCTAAACAAGAGCCGATGGAGAGTAATGAACATCAGCAGCTAGGGAATCCTCAGTCAGATATTACCCATGGGTCTCAGTCAGACCCTCCTCCTTCAGTTCGAGCATCTGTGGTTCCCTTTAATACACCTGATTACCGTTTTGAGTGTATATGTGGGGAATTGGGTCTGGTGGACTATAAAGCTCGGGTGCAGTGCATGAACTGTCTGCTGTGGCAGCATGCTGAGTGTGTGAACTACAAGGAGGAGAACCTGGCGACTACACCATTCTACTGCCCACACTGCCTAGTGGCCATGACTCCTGTTTCTACTGGTGCCACTCTTATTATTTCCCCCAGTTCCATATGCCATCAGTGGGTCGAAGAAATCAACCGGCACATCCGCTCCGCTTGTCTCCGAGTACTGGCAAGTACCGCTCGAATTAGAACCAGTCTTGGTAGTTCACGCTTTATATTTCTGACATTCATTAGAGCTTTACTTAGAGCTCAAATTTTGAATACCACCCAAACATAGTCTTAGAAAATGATGGCCAGACGAAGCATAACAGATTTTCTGTGTGGATATTTGTTACATTTTTGTACTAGTGATGGGTCGTTCATGAACGATTCGTTCTTTTTGATTAATGTGACTCAAGAACGAGTAGTCTGAGTGATTCGTTAATTTTCTACTGGCCATGCATGCACAAAGCATTGCAAAACCTCTATAGGTACAGGAAACAGAAATGAGTTGTTACCTCTCAAGTCTTTTGGTCCTAATCTTTTGTCATGTGACTCACATAGGCGCTATGCAGTACATTACACAGGAAACACAGTTGAGCGGTTCATCTCTTGAGTCTTCTAGTGTAATGCACTGCATAATGTGCATAGCGTCTATGGGAGTCATGTGACAAAAGAACGAACGATTCGGACCAGAAGATCTGAGAGGTGAGCTGCTCATTCTGTTTATCATATGTCCTTAGTATTGTAATCTTTTCTTTACTGGAACTATAGCCAGAATTTGTTTGTAGACATGTTGGGGGACTATTTATTGAAAATGTAACATTTTATTTTATTTCTGATCAAATGAACTAAATGACTCAAAGATTTGTTCATTTTGAGTAACTAAAATGATCCAAACTTCCCATCACTACTTTGTACATTTGTATAGTTGTTCATTTTACTTTTACAGCATTTGGCAGACGCCCTTATAAAGAGCAATTTGCATTATATTTAATTGTACATGTGAGCAGTTAAGAGCTTTGCCCAAGGGCCTAACAATGCTGGGCTGTGAACCTGTGACCTTCCGACATCTTAACCACTGAGCTACGTCTGCATATATATAAACATCTGATAAGATAATCTATTAAAATATGTTCATCAACAACATTAAATCAGTGTTAATTATAACATTAGTCCATCAAATGCAGAATAATCCAAAATAAATTAAAATCCAAATTATATTGTTTATATTGTATATTACAAAACTCAAAACACACAAAAAAAATCAAATTTAGCCTATGTCTTATACCGGTAATGTCAGTTCTGTGATAGTATTATTACCTAATACGTATTATTAACATAAGAATTATACTGTTTCGGCCTCCGAGTGGCGCAGTGGTAAAAGCGCTCGCCCTATTATCCGGAGATCGCTAGTTCGAATCCCGGGTGGTGCTGTAACCTCTCGCAGCCGGATTGGCGGAGCTCTCTCAGAGGGGAGGGATGAGAGGTACATAGTGCTCCCACGTTAATGATGCTGTTTCATCAGTATAAAACAATTCAAAATGATTACAAAGTACCTTGTAAAAGTTATTCTAAAAGAATGATTGACTTTTTTCGTCTATGTTGTTCAGGTGTACCAGGGTGTGAAGAGGCATGGGTTCATTCAGCCTCACATCCTGGCTGAACAGGATGTGGTCATTACCACCTATGACGTGCTGCGTACTGAGCTGAACTACGTCGACCTCCCGCATAGTAACAGCAAAGACGGCCGACGTTTTCGTAACCAGAAACGCTACATGGCTGTGCCAAGCCCCCTGGTGGCTGTGGAGTGGTGGCGTGTGTGTCTGGATGAGGCTCAGATGGTGGAGTGCACAACGGCTAAGGTGACCTAACGATATATAGGCTACTACCATTCTAGTGGTAGAGCAGCTGAGGGGAGAACATGTTTATATATATATATATATATATATATATATATATATATATATATATATATATATATGCATACATTGTTCTATGTAGTGTGTGATGTAGAACTTGTTTATGCTTCCTTTTGGCTTTAGGCCGCAGAGATGGCTCTGAGACTCACATCCATTAATCGTTGGTGTGTAAGTGGAACTCCAGTACAAAGAGGTCTAGAAGGTAAGCTGAGCCTCAGATTGTCACTTAATGAAATGGAATTGGGCTCCACAGTGTCTGTGTATCAGTAACTGACTTGTAAATGCTTTACAGATTTGTATGGACTTGTTTTGTTTCTGGGTGTCGACCCATACTGGGTGAAGTACTGGTGGGAACAGCTACTATATAGACCATATTGCCGTGGAAACACAGGGCCACTCTACAGTGTCATTGGCCAGCTGTTGTGGCGATCTGCCAAAAAAGATGTTATTGATCAGGTTGGTTGTTGATGTTGTTTGAAATGTTTTCACATACTGAATAGTATAGTAAATAAAAACAATCATTTTTACGGTTTTAGTTGTGATCATCTCCTCTGCTATGTTCTTGAAACATGTATTGCCATGATAATATATATAATCACATTATGCTCATGCGCGTGTGTTTCACTGCATTTAGTACAATGTGATCTTTCAGTTTATTGTTGTAGAAGAGTAAGGATTTATGATGCAACTACCTAGGGTCAGTCTGATCATGGTAGGGTCCTTTTAGAGTTTTCTAGAGCGGTTTCTTCCTCGTGTTGTCTTAGGGAGTTTTTATTGACACCGTTAAAAAAACGTTGGGGAGTCTAGATCTATCTTTGTGACAATGCCTGTTGTTTAAAATTCTATGCAAATATTAGTTTGCAACTGTTGAATTCCAGAATAGATATGGATATTAAAGGTATAAATATTTTTTTTGTATTGGTATTGTTTCCAGATCCAAATTCCTCCTCAGACAGAAGAGATCCACTGGCTTAATTTCTCTCCTGTGGAAGGCCACTTTTACCATCGCCAGCATGAGGTCTGCTCCCAGGATGCTCTGCTTAAGCTGAGAAAGATCTCAGACTGGTCTCTGAAGTTGGGCAGCCTGGACCGGCGCACAGTCAACACAGTCCTGTACCCACTGTTGCGCCTGCGTCAGGCTTGCTGCCATCCTCAGGCTGTCAGGGGAGAGTTTTTGCCCTTCCAGAAAAGGTGAAGAAAATTCAAATGCCAGCACAACACATTCTATTTGAATTCATTTAGATTTTTTTTTTTAAACATGCTTAAAGACTATACAAATGGTCTAATTGCTTTAATTAATGATATCTATTTGACATCCTGTTCAAGTACAATGACGATGGAGGAACTGCTGAAGTCCCTGCAGAAGAAGTGTCGTGTTGAGTGTGAGGAGGCTCACAGACAGCTGGTGTGCGCTCTTAATGGTTTGGCAGGAATCCACATTATCAGAGGTACCATGTGTGGAAATGCTATCCTAATTTCCTTTGTTCATATGGGCATGTCTTAAAACATTCCTGTCCTGTGTATTCTGGAGATGAGTTTGTCGAGGCAGCAGAGATGTACAGGGAAGTGCTTAGATCATCAGAAGAACACAAAGATCGGCTTAAAACAGATTCCCTGCAGGTATAACCCTAAGGAGTAAGGAGAAAAGTTCTGTATTTTCCCCATTTATATATCTCCTGAAATCTATTTCTCTATGCAAAACATAGAGACTTCATGCTACACACAATTTGATGGAGTTACTAAATGCCAAGCATCCTGGTATTCCACCTACTCTTCGAGATGATCGTCTGAAAGAGGAGGTTAGAAAGCAGAGGGGAAAAAAGTGATTTTTCCTTTAAATCTTTTCTAAATGTTGAACCAAGTAGTTTTAATCCACATGACTGACTGAAATATGTTTTCTAACAAGGCAGAACAATTGAAACAGCACTACATGGCTAAGGTCATCTCTGAAGTTTCTGAAGCTCAGCAGAACCTCCTACCTGTACTTCAGAACATCAGAGACCTCAAACGCAAGGTAGGATATTTAAGAATTGATTAATTTGTCTGAATTAGGAAACGAGCACAGTTTGTGATTTTGCTCTGTTTTAGGTTAACCTGCGCGCCCCCTGGTGGTTGGACATCATTCAGCAAGCCATTCAGTACTCCATGGATGATGACTTGGTCAGCCGCATCCAAAATGAGCTTACCTGCAGCTACAAACAGGAAGCCAATAAACTCTCAATGGCTGACAAGTAATTCAGAAGTTGTCCTTCAAGAATTCTATTGTTCATTTTAACTCTAAGCATTTCTTGTTTGTTTATTTTGCAATGTTCAACCCTGAGCAACTTGCTTCTCAGGTTCCGGGATGCCCGAGGTCTCCAGTTTTTACTCAGCACTCAGATGGATGAACTGATGAAATCCCAGAAAACTGTTCAGGATGCTGTAAAAGAGCTAGAAGCTCCACCATCACAGGAAGTCATCGAGGAGGCGACAGCTTGTCACCTGAGGCCTGTGCGACTTCCACTCAACAAGTAAGTTCATTTTAGTTGGCTTGGAATTATTTCATTTTACATAATCAGTAATTTTTGATAATCATCTTTCCATATTGCTTAACCATAGTGCAGTTTTTTTCCTGTGTGTTAAAATACTGTATATTTAAGTCTTGTTTTGTTGCTGTTTTATTTTTATAGCTGTGTATTTTGCAAATCTGATGAACTCTTCACAGATTATGAGTCAAAGTTGTTTTCTCACACGTAAGTAATAATAACATTCATTTACGTTATTCAAATCAAGCATAACATACAAGACGCTTACATAATGCCTTTAAGACGCTTAACCTTAAAAACATTTATTATGAATTGCAGAGTTAAAGGTCAGACAGCCATCTTTGAGGAGATGATTGAGGATGAGGAGGGGTTAATGGACGACAGGCTTCCCACAACTAGCCGCGGTCTGCGGGCAGCCAGTGAGACAGAACGCACCCTGAAAGCCATCTTGTCCTTTGCCAAGATCCGTCGCATGGATCCTGAACTGATAGAGGAGGGCACTACTTTTATGGAGCTCTTTGAGTTCTGGAAAAAAGAGTATAAGGTACAAAACCATGTACTACAAAATTATAACAAGCATTGAAGCCTGGATGTCATATAAAACACTGGCTCTCAGAGTAGGGTTCAGGTGTTCATTAATAGCATTATGTATTAAATCAGGACATAAGGTAGGAACTTTCTGTAATACAGCACATGTGCAGTGTTGATAGTCTTAGTAGTGACAATACACTGTGCTGCACAGTGTTGTCTTAGAATTGAGGACTTGCATGAACAGGTATGTATGCATAAAGGTGTATGCTAAGACTTGTGTGATAAGAGTGATGAAAGCCTGGAGGTCATTGCTTAAATAAGGATGTTACTTTTTAATGTTCCTGTGCAGCATGTACCCATCACGGATTCACCATGTCACTTATAGGAAAAGGGCGAGTAATTTATTTATTCTCATTTTTTAGGGATCAGTGCTGTCTTGTGGTATGCAGGAGATGTGAGGGTACGGGGTTCAGTGGACAGGTGGTGGGCCAGCTGGTGAGGAGGAGATTAGAGTCATCAGTGTCAGTAAGGGGTGAGAATAAAGAAAGTGTTGTGCTATGTGTAGGAGGAGGCATGGTGGGTGTACGTGTGCAAGTAGAGCTGCTAATGATGTCCACTTTTTTTCTGACAAGGTGTCAAAGTGTTTTGGCAGCTAGAAATGTATCTGGTGGATATAGTGTATTTGTAGTGTCATTTTTATGTTTATAGTAGGTAGTAGATGTGTGTTGGATGAGAATTAGATTTCTTAATTTTACTGTTTTTAACATCCAAATTTATTATTACTTAACTGATATTTTTTGCTTGTTAGGAGACAGAACAAAAGGATAAATTAGCTGCAAACATGCAACTGTGCAGTGCTAATGTATTTTTGTACTCTTAATGCACTCCTTTTTTTAAACAAACATGTGGTCCTAATTTTTGCATTCTAGAATTGTCCAGAATTCGCTCAGTGGTTAAGGCATTTGACTATGGTTTGGAAGGTCCCAGGTTCAAATCCCACAACCACCAAGTTGTCCCTGTTGGGCATTTGAACAAGGCCTTTAACCCTCAACTGCTCAGATGTAAAATAAGATAAAAATATAAGTCACTCTGGATAAGCGCATCTACCAAATGCCTAAATGTAAATTGAGTGCACACTTGAGTGCTTTGTCTGACTGATAATTTTTTCACTCTAGCATTGTCTGCTTGTTTTTTTCACTCTAGCAGTCTGCTAATTTTTAATTCTATCATTATCTAACGGATAACTTTTTTCCTCCCATTGTAGCATTGTCTGACTGTTCATTGTTTCATTCTAGAATTGTCAGACTGATACATTTTTTTTTTGCATTGTCTGTTAATTTTTCAATTCTATCAATATTTGACTGATAATTTTTTAATTGTAGCATTGTCTAACTGCTCATGTTTTTATTCTAGCATTGTCTGACTGCTCATTGTTTCATTCTTGCTCATTATGATCACCAGCTTCACATCATGATTGCAAATGTGATATGGCTCCTCAGGTGTTGCATGAGTACTGGATGACTTTGAGGGATCGAGTGTCAGCCATAGATGAACTGGGTATGGCAACAGAAAGACTGCGTGTACGGCTCCCTGATGAGCCCAAACCTAAAGTGCTGCACATCATAGAGCCACATGAGGTGGGTAGAATTAAGTGTCTATTGCACAATAACTGAGTTATACACAGATCAGCCATAACCTCATTACTACCCGACTAGTATTGAGTAGGAACCCAGTCCTGCAACCAAAACAACCATGAACTGTGTTCTGACACCTTTCTAAGGGAAGCCATCATAATTTGGCCGATGAAATCCTTAAGCTTGCACATTTCTTCCTGCTTCGAACACAAGTGCTGCCTAATATATCCCACCTTGCTCTGACTGGGTCAGAGCAACTCCAAAAGAGCAGGTCTGGTGGGATGTTCCCAGTCTGCAGTGGTCAGGCTCTAGGCAAAGTGGAAAACAAAAGGAAGGAGAACCTGTTAACCTGTGACAGGGCTCACTGATGCACATGGGCAGTAAAGGCTGGCCCGGGTATCCCGATCAAATAGAAGAGCTACTGTAGCTCAAATTGCTGAAGGGGTTACTACTGGTTTCAATAGAAAGGTGTGAGAGCCTTTGCTGACAGAAGGGGGACCTATTCAATATTAGGCAGTTGATTATAATGGTTATAGCTGATCACTGTATACTGTACCCATGCACTAAATGCATGTTTGTTCATTGGTTTTGTTTGGCTTCAGGTGGAGCAGAACAGAGTGAAACTGTTGAATGACCGGGCTGTGGCTAAATCTCAGCTACAGAAAAAGCTTGGGCAGTTTCTCTATCTCACCAATTTGGAGAAGGTAACAGTTAAAGAGAATTTATTTATATTTTTTGAGACCATGCAAATTTCTGTATTATTCAACTATAAAGTAGGACGAATTAGTACTGTTTGCCTCTGATTTTTAATGATATATTTTGAATGCTGAATTTTCTACTCAATTGTTTCAGTCACAAGATAAATCAACAGGAGGTCTGAATCCAGAGCCATGTCCTATCTGTGCTCGCTCTCTGGGTCAGGAGGTAAGATGAAATGATACACAACTGATGAATATGATGTAACCACATATAGATTCGACTGCAAATTTCACTTTGTAATATGAGCGCATTTGTGTTTGACAGTGGGCCGTGCTTACATGTGGACACTGTTTCTGTAATGAGTGCATTTCCATCATTGTGGAGCAGTACAGTGTTGGCAATCGAAGGAAAGCTATAAAGTGTGCAATCTGCAGGCAAACCACTTCCCACACCGAAATTTCCTATGTCTTCACCACCCAGGCTGCGGATCAGGACCAGGAAATTCCTGTCAAAGTCAGTCCGATTCAATCTTCCGACCTTGCAATACTAGGAAATCCGTGATTTAACTTAAGAACTGTTTTTCTTTTTTTTAAAATTTGTTTTATGTGCAAGGTAAATTTTAAATCTCTCTTCGACATTTTTTTTCCATACCTTAGGGAAGCCACTCTACTAAGGTAGAAGCTGTGGTCCGAGCCCTTAAGAAAATCCAGATGACTGACCCAGGAGCTAAATCTCTTGTATTTTCTACGGTAAGCAGTGATGTTTTCAGGGTGATTATTAATTAGAAAGTACACATCCCATGATGACTTTCACATCAGCAATTACTGTACACTGCTCAGCACCCCAACCTCTGGCAAGCTTCAGGCACAAACATAAATGTATACAGATATTTAACAGCGGTTTTTGATCTTTATCTTTTAAGTGGCAGGGAGTACTAGATATCATTGCAAAAGCACTCTTTGATAACAACATGGAGTTCTCACAGATCAACGGGATTCATAAATTTCAGGTGTGTAAAACTATTACACTAAAGTCTCTTATACCAGTATAACCATTTAAAATGAAAATGCCATTCCTGTATTACTCTTTTCACAACTGTGACCATGTCTGCAGATCTTGTATGTATCTGTGGACAAACATTAACCAAGAACTCAAGCTCACAATAACAACTTGCAACTTTTTGTGATTTTCTTTTAGGAGAACTTGAGTTCTTTCAAATATGAGGAGAAGATCAACATCCTGCTGTTGCCATTGCACACAGGATCAAACGGCCTGAACATCATCGAGGCTACACATGTGCTGCTTGTGGAGCCTATTCTCAACCCAGCGCATGAGCTGCAGGCCATTGGCAGAGTGCACCGCATTGGCCAGACCAAGTGAGTTTACATGTGATTAAATAGGTGGTTGCGACTATAGGGAGAATAAAATAGCAACTCCTAAAGATTCTTCACATAGCACCACCTGATCTCAGATGTCTTCAGTGACAAGTGATTAATGTATACTCCTTTATTGTTTGTTCCTTAGACCCACTTTTGTGCACCGGTTCCTGATTAAATCCACTATTGAGGAGCGCATGCAGGCAATGCTGAAAACAGCAGAGAAGAGGTAAGCATAGAGAAAAGCAAGCATGTTCATGGGTTTCCTCATTACACCGTGTTAATTTGATGTATGGAATGGTAATGGATCTTTTTGTTTCTCAGTGATGAAGTGTTTGATTAATTCTTTGGCATTTCCTGTGTTTCTCCAGTCACAGTACCACGGCCATGAAACACTCAGAGGCGTCTGTGTTCACAGTGGCTGACCTGGCTGAGCTTTTCACTGAGGACAGTGACACACTGGAATGAAAATGGTTAATCACAACCACACAGCCTGGACAGTGAGCATCACAACCAGCAAGGAGAAGCAGATAAAAAGGGACCATTACAATAATAAACAGTATACAAGCTCTCTACTGCTCCACTTTACTTTGCAGTATATGTTAGTTCCACTTTTTTTTTTTTTTTTTTTTTTTACTTTGTGTGATGTTCTCATATTTACGTTTAAAAGACTTCCCATCTGGAATTCTATCCTAAAACAGCTTGCAAGCTTTAAAAAAAACATTACAGATTGCAAGTTGCAGTCTCAGGATTGTCAAAACTACACATAATAAAATACAGGTGCGGTTAACAATGCAGACAAAACAGCAAAAACGCAAAAGTGCAACCTCATATCTGTATGTGAACAAAGAGTTTCCTATGGAGGGGTTCCTTTGGTACCTTAAAGCATAAAAATATTTTTTTTTGACCCAGCAGAGCAATATACCTCTGTACATAAATTGAGCAGAGTGGTCTTTCTATTCTGTGCATTATTATTTCAATTATGTGTGTGCCACTGATTAATATGTAACTATTTATGAAACACAGGTAGGCCTAAAACTGTATACACACTTCAACCCAGTTAAATTATGGCAGCAACGTGTTCCCTCTAAAGATGTCAGTAGTCGCACCATCATTGGTGCTGTCACATGACCATCAGACGAGAGGCATATATCTTTCTTGTTGAAGTGTATATACATTTTTCAGCCCCTCTGTATAAATACAAAAGCACTGTCTTTGCAGGAGTTGCTATAATCCCAGTGTATCTTATGTAAAGATTTGATTATTGGGACCAGTGACATTTTTGTTTCAGTTTTCCACTGTAATTAGATTTAAGTACGGTATTCTTTTTTTCTTTGTTTGTTTTCTTCTGGTTGAAAACGTGACCACCAAATTCTCAATTCATTTGCACAGTTTCTATATTCAAAAGATTCACAGGTTAATGTTTGTTTTTCTTTTTTTCAGCTCAAGATAATGACCTTTTCAAGTTAGTTTATCTGTAAGTTTATCCTGTATGTCTACAAATAAGTAATCGTTTGTTATTAATTTCCTGTCTAATCATTAATGCTGTGATTAACATTTTCCCTCCCAAACATCATCTGGAGGAATGTGCAATGGTTTTGTTTGTTCAGATATAAATGTAGTGAATTTTGATAAGTAATTTTTGATGAGCTGTATTTCTTTATTTAAGTTGAAAATATGCGTTACGTTGTAAATATGTAAAAATGTAAATGTCTCAAGAAGAGAACCAAGTTTTACAGTTTCTGAAGAGTTATTTAAGTGATGTTGTGAACACTGCATGCTAACATTTTAGCTTTGTACTGGACAAGACAGTCAGTGTCCATAAAACTTTTAGAAGTTGAAAGGATGAAGCTTTAATGTGTATATTAGCTTTGCTTTATGTTTATTTTTTTAATCTAAATTAACTTAAAAAAAAATCAAAACAAAACAAAAAAGAACAAATAAATGGTGTTCTTTTTACTTTTTAGCAGTGTATGTTCAGATTTTTCTTTTCAATCTATGTTGTCCTTCAAAAATATATATTATTTAAAAAGGTTTGCCATTAAAGAAGCCAGGGTTTTATAGATGATTTCACTCTCAATCACTCATCATCTATACCGCTTAATCCTGTATTCAGGGTCACGGGGGGCCTGGAGCCTATCCCAGGAGACTTGGGGCACATGGCAGGGTACACCCTGGACAGGGTGCCAATCCATCGCAGGGCACAGACACACACACATACGCACACTACGGGAACGCCAATTAGCCTAATCTACATGTCTGTGGGAGGAAACCGGAGTACCCGGAGGAAACCCACCAAGCACGGGGAGAACATGCAAACTCCATGCACACAGAGACAGGAATCGAGCCTGGCCGGGGATCGAACCCGGACCCTGGCGGTGCAAGGCGACAGTGCTAACCACTACACCACCGTGCCGCCTAGATGAATTCATTTATTTCTAATTTTAACTAATGAATATGGAGTTCAGACTTGTATTAAAACAGAGACACCAAGCCTTCTGCCTATTCTATGAACAAAAACTATCCAATCATTTTGCATTACTTATTTTTTTAAAAAAAGCAATCACAAATATTTTAGTCCTATAAAGGAAAATGCTTGACCACGAGTTAGCCTCACTAAAAGCAACACTAAATTGAATGTGGTCCAGATAAACTGCTAGACACTCCTCCACCCTGACTTCCCACTCTTTCACGCAGTAGAATAATGTGAATTAGCATGAATCACGGAGTCTGATGTAGTTCCTCGCAGTGTTTGTTTTACTTCAATAGGATTACCGGCTGTACCACATTCTGTCTGTCTGCGCAATTTTACAGTCACCAGCTCCTCAGCCAGCTTGGCGGTGAACTGCCCTTGACTCAATAGCAAGACTTCTTTTCATGCAAAAGGATTTTCAGGATTCAGGATTCCTGAAACCGTAAAACTTTATCCAGGTCCTTTAAAAAACCTTGCAGACAAAAGTGCGAGACAAAACTGGATACCACCCTGCAACTCTCCATTCTCTTTATATGATGAACACACTCCTTATTGGCCGGTGGTTCGGGACATGGTTGTAAGGTGTCCGCTAAGTGGTCTGTCAGTAGTATTTTCAGTCTTATGACTCTAAATCTACATGGGCTGTGTTACCTTGGACTCCCCTCAGCATGCCCTATTCATGTGCGGAATCTCATTGTTGGTGTGGACATCAATTCAAGCTGGTGTTTTAAGGCCAGAGGGAGGCTCCTACTTCATTAGAGCTGTTTTCCGAGGGCTGGGTTTAGTGCAAGCGCAACATCTGTAGCTGGTAACCAGTTGACGCTGTATAGATAGGACGATTCACATATTTGGGGGAAACAGAAATTTGTTGTAAACGTCTCCCTGTAAAGGAAGCAAATTGAGTGAAGATTAAAAAAATGGCAGCTGCTTCACTGACAGTTTGGTTTTTGCTCACAATATGGACAATCATCCCAGCTGTGCATCTCGAAGAAGATGGTGAGCATGCTTTTTACGAACTAAATTAGAATTTTGTGTTTTGCTAAGTAATCCAGCCTTAATTGTTTTATATAGAGAAAGTAGATAATGAGGTGAGTTGTAGATGACAGAATAATACATAGACATCTCCAATAATCATGTTGCAGCTTAGATTAAAAGATGTTTAGCATCCAGTTTAGCAAATGAAAATGTAATGTATACAAAGCAAATAAAATAAGGAGCAATGTGTGAATAATGAACATGTGTACCTGTTGTACTTGTAAGTGGACTTTTTCTCCTCCATATAGAGCTCAATGAAACTGTCATATGTACCAACGAGCAGATGCAAGTGACCATCCCAAGTGCGTTTTTTCTCAACAAAGACCCCCCCGTTTATGTACGTCTGTGCCTCCTTAAACAATATATGTATACTTTAATAGATGTACTCTAGTTATTTTCATTCCCTACATTATGTGTGTTGGGGATGAAAACCATGCTTTTTTCCACCCCCCAATGCAGATTTGGGATTTGCACCTAAATGACCCAGAGTGTCGTGGCGTTGAGATTGGGGATGACTATATCTTCACTATCAAGACTAATCTTACAGACTGTGGTACCATCATGGTAAATTTCCATGTCAGCGTATTTCTCAGTCAGCACATCATTTATTCTTTATGATCACGGAAATGCATTTCTTCTCCAAGGGAAAGCTTTGAAAGAACTATATTTTTCATACATATGCAGAAGTGTAGACAATGCAAATGTGGGCTGATGAAATTTAGAACAATATTAAATTACAAATGCAGTTTCTATCTTAGAGTTTGTAGATGGTGATTATTATGTTGCCTTATGTTATTGCATGTTAAGTTATTTGCATTATTTGTGAAAAAATAATGTCATTTAGTGAAGAAACAAAGAAACAACAGATAAAATTCTGATTAGTACATTCATAGCATATGCTAATGCGGTGGCTTTGTTTTCCCTGGAATAATTGTTTTATAATATGCAGAAAGGGAATGAGCAAGCGGTGCCTCTTTCCCTTCAGACTGGATGGCTGGAGAGCTTTCAGAGCTTTAAGGGGAGGGCTAGTAGCCACGCTGCTTTAAATTACCTTGATTTATATGTAAATGATGACTGTGTTTTCAACAGTAGTGAATAGGCTGACCATAATTCAGTGTCACACTTTGTACTCCCACTTTTATTCATCGCCCTAGACCATCTTATACAGTTGTAACATTACCCAGAAGATGGGTTTTCACTCCGCCAGGATATAAATCTGAGACTATAAGTATCATTGAGAGGCTCAGTCTGATGGCACAGAGGCTTTACAAGAAAAGCCAGGAAAAGGTTAACACAGTCTTAGTCTTAAGCGTTAAAAAAGGGAAAGCTTGATTTTTACCAAAACACATGAATACAAATGATGATCTGAGTCAATTAAATAGCAACAACTTTCTTTCTGTCTACTGAAGTTTCACTGGTCAGTCTACAACCAGTATAAATGAAACATGTAAGATACCACTTTCCCGTAAAACTAGGACCTGTATGGAAGGGGTTGTTATGGTGAAGGAATAGTTTATAGACCCACAATAAAACTACTGCAAGGGGCGGAGATCAGTCTGTCCTTTTCACTAGTAAAAAGACTGCTTCCTTTTTCCCCCCTTTTTTTTGAGTACTATCTATATAACTATACTGATTCCTAAGTCTATTTGATTTTTTTTTTTTCTTGCAGGCCTCTGATGAGACTTACATCATGTTCACCAACACCATTCACAACAACGAAACAGACATCATTACGAGAAGCTACGTCAACATTACATTTGGATGTCGCTACCCTGCGAACTACATGGTCCAACAGCCTAACGGAGAAAATATGATCAGAGTCGATGTCAGGTCAATTCTTTAAGGACACAATCTTGAAAATTATATCTTTTCATTCTAAAGCTTATCTAGACTACATAATACATATGTTCTGAACTGTTGTTTAAGCTTAAATTGCACTAAAAACAGATTCATTTAATTGTTTTTCTTGTTGAACAAAGGAGGTTACTAACGGTAACCATGAGGATTATCTGAAGTGTCTGTTACTTTAAACCCTGAGTGCCCTTCAGCATCCTTCACGAGGATTCACTATCACATTCACTATTGTTTAGGACGATCACGCTGGACACAGAAGATGGAAATTTCTCAGTGTCCATGCTGCTCTACAAAGATGAGGACTTTGAGGACAAATGGACCACTGTTCCATCTCTAATGCTTGATGACAACATTTATGTGAAAGCTTTCATGGTTTGTATATAAGTAGATAGATGCATGGCTTGAAGGAAATTTGGAGCTATTGTGGATCTTTCAAGAGACTATTAAAGATTTACTTTTGTGGCACATTGGATGAATTGTAATGAGCTTTTCTTTTGAATATTCTGGCATAATTGTAGGAATAACAATAATAAGCATCCTCTTCTCACTTCAGGGGAATTCTGTAGGTAGGTAATCAAACACCGCCTGTGATATAAAGAAAATTGCCTACTGTTTCCGTTCTTTATCACAGACCTTATTAATGGTCAATATTAATGATATTATACATTGTCCAATATTTGAAATACTATATAAGGAATGAGTAGCTCAATCTCAAATATTTCAACGTTTAAATATTTAAAATATTTCATATTTAAGCAAATATTTAAGGAATTCGGTAGCATCAATTGCAATCTAATTAAATCACAGATTGCTAAATGATTATCGGACTCAATACGATATTCTTCTAATAGTCACATAAACAAGTCTGAATCCAGAGATTCAATGTGTGCTTTATCAGACCCTTGGCAGATACTCTTGTTTACTCTGCCTTGTTGGAAATCCGATGACTGGAAGTGTTTACTCATTGAGTTATTGACAAGATTGTTTGGAATCTCCCCAAACAGATACCAGCTAATCTAATGCTTCGGGTGGAGAGATGCTGGGCCACACCGAACCATGATCCATACAGCAACATTCAGTACACCTTCATTAAGGAAAGGTTTGTGCACATACGTAACACGTGCTTGTTCTGAACTGTTTTGTTTTGCTCGGGAGACCTGTTGCAAAGGGAGCTGATAATAAAACGACTCATATGACTCCAGTTCCTGTGACTGCAACCTTGGGCAGTGCAACCATGACAGCTGCGTCTGCCCCATGACAACCCAGACTTATTTCTCTCCTTTCACAACTTAATAATATACAGTACTGCCATTGCCAAGAAAAAAAACATCTTGTAGGCTGTGTGTTCTTATGTTCTATGTCGGTATATAATGCTAATATTACTACGAGTAATGATATGTTTATTTATATAATATTTATGGAGTAGATTTTAGCATATTATTTTAACAGCATGCCAATATATTATCAGTTTACCAAATGTAAGTAAGAATCAAAATGATTACACAATGCATGCTGCATTAAACATAGTTAAGGATTTAAATGTTAACCAAATCAAAAGCATGCACATAAGGAATTTATTTTGTTATTTTTTTATCTTTAGCTGTCCGGTGTTGACCAGTGACCAGACACTGGCTGTGATGAAGAATGGACAAGGCCCAGAAGCTCTATTCAGGATCCAAATGTTCAAGTTTGTGGGCAGCTCCTACACAGATATCTTCCTCCACTGTAATGTCCAGATCTGCCACAGCGGTGCGGGAGCATGCCGGCCTGTGAGCTTCCCACTCTCTGTCACTCTTAAATGTTCTACGTACTGTACACAAATACAATGCGCAATATGTGGCAGTAGATGAAATTAACATGAATTGATGCATGTTTTAAATACAAGCCAACAGAAATAACATCATTAAAACATACTTCCCCCCCCTTTTTTTCTTATATGGTGATATTACCACTCAACGCAGAACTGCTCCACAGAGGATGCATCAACACGGACACGGAGAGACATCGCGCAGTCCCACACTGTGTCTTATGGACCCATAAAAAGGCGTGAGGTTCACTTAGATAAAAGCACTCTGAGTATGTTTTCTCCACACTTCAAACACTTCAAACACTTTCAAACAGATGCATGTGATTTGATCTCTGTCTTTTTTTTTTCCAATGATAAACATTCCGGCTCTAGGTGGAAGTGTGCCCCCAGTAGAAACCTTTGTGCTTGGAGGTCTGTTGGTGGTTCTGCTGCTCATCACTGGTGTCTTCGGGAGGCTGTGGGTCAAAAGCAGACGGTCTTATCCTGCCCAAGAGGCGCAACTCACCCTGTCCAACATCCACCACATCTCAGAGGTGGCTAGCTAAGCTGGGGTCCACCAAAAAAACAAACAAACCTCTCTTATACACACAGACACTAAAAAATATATTCTGTACAGAGATCATTAGAACTGTAGTAACTGTTTGTATTAATGAATTACAAATAAATAGGTTTAGTATATACAGTATATAGGTGACACTGAGAAGGATTTGTTAGATATGCATTTATTTTGATGTTACTTTTATTTGTTGTCTTTTTATAGTATGCTGTCAAATATAGTTTAGGAAATGAAGAAATTTTAAATATAAGGTTTTTCATATACCTACATGTTTTATACATTTTGTTTATTTGACTGTCTGTTTGTTTATAACAGCCTACATTCATGCTATAAAGTTATATTTCAGTCCCCAGTATTAAATCTCATCCTTCGTCTCCAGTATAATGCAGTCGACAATTATGAGAAGACAACACGCCTTCTTAATGTCCTTTCACAAATTTTTATATAAAACAGGCTATTTTACAGTTTATTCTGAGACTTGTGTCAGATTGTTGATGTTCTATCACAGGTGTATTGACTCATTAAACATTGTGAAGTGCTACTTCTTCTTTGTTCCTTAACTGCGGTTGGAATCCAATAGGTTGGTTACATTACCGCCAACTGTAGGTCTCATTCTCCCTCATCTTCCCGGCCTCTTAAAGCCGATTTTCCAAACCAGCCTTCTTTGAAATGTCTAATACTTTCTTCCCTGATCTTGTCTTGTGCTGACTTGGTCTGTGTCTTGAACTCTTCGTCAGTTTTATCCGGTACTTCCATACACACTTTTTTTTTTCCTCGACATGTTTGACTTTCAGTACCACTCAAGCATCTACTTGGGTTTATGTAGGTTGCATCACCATCACCTATTAAATGCATTAAATGCTTCCTTACCTGATCAGTGACTACCCATCCTAAAATACCTTTAACATTGCTTTCTATTCTCCCTGGTTGTCTTGAAGCTGTCCCACCATATATTTCCTGAATGAAAGCAATACATGCTCCACAGTATCACTTTCATGGCATTCCTCATGAGTCCCCATGGGTGTTTACTTACTGTAAATAGAGTGCCCATTAATACTTCCACATCTACTTTGTCCTGTATTGAATGCAAATGTCTTATTTTCCCATTTATTATATTACATAATATTTTCTTATCATCCCACTTCTGTTGCTATTATTGTTTTGCCATTCTCCACCCTATACCTTTGTTTGATATTGACTTTTTCATTTTTTACAATATTCATTTTTTGGTGCTCGTTTGAGATAGGGCTTATTGTGGAGGCGGGGCAAGGCTATCACAAATCTCCGCCCATTCATTAATATTTAGGAGCTCTAAAGTAGCAACCGGTCAGTGTAAATAAACACGAGAAGAACCGGAGAAAAGTAGTAAACTCTGTAAATAATACGTTCTATGTTTATGTAATTATAAAAGTATTTGAACAAAATAGTCATCATTATTTACAAGCACAACGGACATACTGCCGCGGTAAGTAATGTTACTTTATTGTTAAGTAATTTTGTCTGGACTAACTTGTGGGCTAGCGCTGTTAGCCGCATCCTATTCAGGAAATGGCCAGGCTGCTAGTCCTCTCACTGCCTGTTAGCAATAATGTTACTACAGAACAAATTTAGGACCAAAATTATGTCGAAATATATTTCTAATTACTATCAATGTTGGTGCGCTGGCTCATTGGCTAGTTGTCTCGCTCATTGAATGCTTCAAGTGCTTTATATAAACGGTGCTAAAATTAGTTAGCATGGCTAGCTCCGGCTGCCGTCTGTCTGCATAATAATAGCTCTTATTAATAGTAATAACAATAATGCCGTCGTGTTAACGGTGAAGTCATGTTCACTGATTTTCAAAGAAATTACGGTTTAGTTTAATGTATTATTATAAAACGCAGATACTGAATAGACTGGTAGCTAACTGATAAAATGCTTAGTCAGCCCGTGATTTAACTCGCATGCTGCCAGTGACCTGTGCTTAGTTTGACGGTGCAATAACATGTCAGGGTTTAAATACAGCCTTGCGTAGGACATGTTGTTGAAAGCGACCTGTTTGTACTTGTGTAATGTACTAGGTATATAAATATAATTTGCTGTCGAAATAAACCCACCTGAATCCAGCTTGTTGGTGCTGTACGTTTCGCAATGTTTTTCCCATTCCTAAAAAAATCACGTGCTGTTTTGTGGATTAAATAAATACATATCCAGTACAAAGCTGTCTGAATCCCTCAACTGTGAACAGCTTCAGACTGGTGTTGAGTATAACAAGGACATAGATGAGACACTGCTGACAACCCGTAAACAATGGTGTGGTAAGCAAATCTGGAGCAAAAATCTGATTTAAGTAATGGCAAGCGAATTAACCATGGCAAAGATATCTTTTTATCTTAACAAATTTGGGATGCTGGTACATGCGAGTTTAAATCATGATAAAGATGTCTTTCTCTCTAGAATGACCGTAGTCTCAAGATCGAAAGAAAATCACGGAGAATTGCAGACATTGCTGATGACTTTGTGGGACTTTAATTACCACATTCAGTTTCGTACCTGTACCAAAAGTAGTCTCCATATTAACCTAAACGCTTTTCCTGTTATACTGAACTTCCAGCCTCATAACACACAGTAGGTTTGCAGAACAATCCCTGTGATATCACACAAATGAGGATAGGTTCCCTTGTTGAGTCTGTTTCCTTTCAAGGTTTCTTTCTATTGCCATCTTCGGGAGATTTGCCCTTGCCACCATCACCCTCGGCTCACTCATCAGGGACAATCTAATAATTAAGAATGTATACATTTCCTCACACTTTTTCCCCCCTATTTTTTAATTCTTTAAAATTGCTTTGCAACAATTACCATTACTATATAAATAAAACTTCTGTGAATTGTATTGAAATAGCCAGGAGCTTAGTATGGTTTAGGAGAAATTAAAGTCATCAAAAATGTTCAACCATGCTTCAATAGTTAAATAAAATATTCACTAACTTTAAAATAAAATAAAAAGGTTCTTAAGGTATTTGAAGGTTGAAGGGTTTCTAAATGGTCCTAGTCTTTGTAAATTATTCTTGGGTCTTAATAATGGTTCTTGGTGTTGAGATGAACAGCTTTGAGCAGTCACTACTGGAGTACTCCTTGTACCTCATACAGGGAGTGGAGAAAATGTGGCAAAATGGCTAAATCACATCCTGTTCAGAAAACTACCAAATAGTATGCTCTGATATACTGCGTTTCGTCTGGTGACGGCAGGTTCATAGCTTCTGTAGTCACATGTCTTCAAAGCACGAGGTCCAGGTTGCTCTTAATAGGCAACAAGCACAGCAGTTCTAGAATAGTCATGATTATTTCATGTATGTTTGTATGCATATCTAATGTATGTGATTACATTATAGTCATAAGTACATCATACCATTTCAGAGGTAGCTTGCTCTACCCCAACTTTCAGGGGAGGAACAATGGGAATTTGGAAAGGTTGAGCACAATGTGAAAAATATTTTAGAAAATGGAGAAAGAGAATTTGATGGGTTTCTAGCTAGAAAAGTGAAGGGACTAGCTAGAAAAGAGGATATCAGCTGAAAGGAAGATGAAGGAGATGTAGCCCAGAAGGTGGCGGTAATGCAACAGAGTGGATAGCAACTGCCGGTAAACACCTAGAAGACTATTCATTGTGATTTAAGGTATGTAACATCACAGAGTCGAGCAACCAAGAACCACCAAAAATTTTAGTTCGGGACAGATTAGCATGCTGTAGTAGAAAATGTGGGAAAGCCCCTCTAGTTACAGTGTAAAATTATAAAGTATTTATACTTGGTATCAATTCCCAGTAAGAATAACTAAGTTTTCCAATCCTGACGGGTTTTCCTTCATAATGTACCGCAACAATAAAAATAAATAAAAAAAAATGTTGTTATTTATATATACACATTTATCATGCATGCACAATTGGTCTAATTTAATACCTTTTTTGCATGTGAATGTCTTGTCACAATTCGTGAGGTCACTGGGTTTGTTCTCAGCTCCTATGACTATGTGGATATAAAGCTATTTGGAATATGAATAAATAAAATGTCTCAATTATTCCCATTTATGTGCTCTTAAATCTTTGGTAGATTTGATTTCAGACAAATACGTTAATCAAAAGTTGATGACAGTCAGTTAACTGTGTCCCAGTTTGACTTGATGGTACCTGATTTCTAGTAACCAAATTCAAATAGATAACGGTCTATACTGCACCACACTTCCCAGTGGAACAGTACTGCTGTAGAGTCTAAGCTTTATAACATACTGTCCAGAAATAAAAGGTCATATTTCCACTGTGCAAGAGTCAACGTGACTATGCAACATAAGAGGTGTTGCTGTTGTGAAATGTCATTACACAGACCTTCAGTAAACATAGGCTGAAGCACACAAGAGGACCGACAGCTACCCATCCATCTGCATATTTTGTGATCTGTTATAATTCTGCTCCTTTGTGTCATCCTTACAGGTAGTTCCTGAGGCAAAGCCACATAGAAAAAACATCTACAGTTACTATATGTTATGGAGGAGCTACACATCCATTGCCAGAATTGTGTGAACAGAAGATGCATGGTGAGACTAGAGCATGGGGTTTCATGTGACCTCATGGGCTGTCCTCTTGTGTGTGGGGCAGTTTTCCACTCATGCAAAGCAGATGAGCACCGTTTACTCTGTCCATATGAAAGAGTGCCTTGCCTAAATAGTGGTTTTGGATGCCCCTTTACTATTGCCAGAATGAAAATGGCACAGCATCTGGGAATCTGTCCAGCCAGTGTTGTGTGCTGCACCATGGAGTGGAACCGATGGCCTGTTAGCTATGCTGATCGTAAATCCTATGAAAACTTGAGTAAGGAAGTTTATGATGTGGAACAACTAGATATGGCATTGGCCCTGCAAGATCAGCGCATGTTACTCGAGTCTCTCAAAGTGACCACCACCGTGGCAAAAACAGTGGATGAACAAAATGAGGAAAATAAAAGAATGAACTCTACTACTGAAGAAGCGCATTTGAGCAGTGGACTGATTGAAATGGATGGGGAGACATACGATGAACTTTACAAGGCATCAGTGGAAACCAGCAGAAATTTAGCAGCAGCTTTGGACATTCTCAGCAGTGCAAACAAAAGTATTGACTTGATCATGGAAAACCTCAGTGGCAGGAATGTAGATAAAAATGGGGCTTGTCACAGCGGTGTAAATGGAGATCATTGTTCAGAAGAAGATAAAATTGACCTTATGAGGGAAAGTGTCTCAGATTCAGAGTGTGAGCTGGGAGCTGTAGGTGGAGTAGACTGTGATTTTCCAGTAGATTTTGATGAAGGTGAGAGTGAGTACAGGGAACAAAGTGCATTTGAGCCTTCTGAGGAAGAGGAAGAAATAAATGGCAATGTGAATTTTGATGGACATGGATTTTTAAGTGTAGAGGATAATCAAAACCATGTCAGACTTGAAATGCATGTGGAAAGACCTGTGGTACATTTCAACAACTTTGCAGATGTCAGGCCTATGATGCCTTATTATTCTATGCCCATTGTAGCAAGGCAACCAGAAATAGCCCATTCACCCCAGCTGCCCCTGCCTCCACCCATACCTCTGCCTGATTTAGTACAGAATAATGTTTTACACCAGCTCCCTGTTGAAATTGAGGACCGGTGGCTAGAGCGCAAGTTGCAGAACCTTCAAGTGCTTAGAGGTATGAGCGTGTTTACATGTAATGGACGGAAGACTCTTCTCTCCAGTCCATATGTGTTCCGGGCTAAGATGGAAGATAAGGCAGTGGACACGTCTGACTTAGAGGTTATGGACGATCCAATAGGCCTTCATGGTATCGACTTGATCACTGCTGCTTTGCTATTCTGCCTCGGGGACTCCCCAGGAGGTAGAGGCATTTCGGACAGCCGTTTTGTTGATGGGTATCGAATTGACTTTGGCACACAGACTTTTTCCTTTCCCTCTGCTATACTGGCCACAAGCACTATGGTGGGTGATATTGCCTCAGCGTCTGCCTGTGATCATGCCAGCCCTCAGCTTTCCAACCCAAGCCCTTTCCACACACTTAGACTCGACCTGGTGCTGGAGTGTGTTGCTCGTTACCAAACCAAGCAGCGCTCAATGTTTACATTTGTGTGTGGGCAACTGTTTCGCCGTGATGAGTTCTCCTCTCATTTTAAGAATGTCCATGGAGACATTCATGCTGGGCTCAATGGCTGGATGGAGCACAGGTGCCCTTTGGCATTCTATGGTTGCACCTACTCCCAGAGGAGATTCTGCCCCTCTGTGCAGGGTTCTAGAATTATTCACGACCGGTACTTGGGTTCGTTTGGTGTGCAGTCTGGCTTGGCTGAACGTCCAGATAAAGTCCAGCGCTACAGTCTCTCCTACAGTGACCACCTCAGCGGCTTACCCTTTGAGCTACTGCAGCATGTCGCAAGCTTTTTGGATGGTTTTAGTCTGTGCCAGCTGTCCCGTGTGTCTCGCACCATGAGGGACGTCTGTGCTAGTCTGCTAAAATCGCGTGGTATGGTGGTCTTGCTTTGGGCAAAGTCAAGACGTGCAGATGGATCTTTCTCATGGCAAATTCATGACAAGGTAAGTTATGTTTCTTATATTAAATGTATGTATGTATGTATGTAACAATACTACCACTCAAAAGTTTGGGCTCACTTGCAGATTTCTTTGTTTTTATTTAGTAATTTCTTTTCTACATTCTACAACAATACTGGAGATTTAAAAACTATGTAATAACACATATGGAATAAGGTTATTAAGCAGCAACAACACTCGGTTGTTAATACACGGACGTCAGTCTTTCTGGAATAGTTCTTGCAAGAACAGTATTGTCAAGTGCATTTGACTCTCATGAAGACCTTCTCAGGAAGACAAGACCAAAACTAACCTGTGTTGCAGAGGAGAAGTTCTTTTGAAGTTACCAGCCTTAAAAATCACCAATTAAGGAGATTATTGCATATTTTGGATGGCTTCAGCATTGCTTTACAGTGTAGAAAGAAATAAAAATCAGGAACGACCATGGAGTTAGAAAGTGATCCCAACTTTTGAGAGGTAGTGTATGTATGTATTAAAGTGTTTTCTATCTACATGTGACTTTTAGGTATGGAGATTTAGCACAGCCTTTGGAACAGTGAATGAGTGGAAATTTGCCAACATTTCCAGTATGGCTGACCACCTGAAAAAGTGCAAGTTCAACACTGTGGACCGCCGAGAAGAAGCCGTCCCTCTGCCATGTATGAGTCACACCAAGGAACTGACTAAAGAAGGTCGCTCAGTGTGCTCCACGCTCAGGCCAGTTTTATAGGCTGAGCTCCAGAGAAAACTGTTCTGCTGTAATGGCTTTCAGTGTGACAGATAGTGTAAAGTTTTCATTTAACACTCCTGGAGTTGGATTTTTTTTTTACTGTGTAGTATCATAAGCATTAAATTAAGCAGAGCCTTAATGTAAAAACATCCTTATTTACATTTATTTTCTAATAAACAAATGCTGGGTTTATTATTATTTTATATTCATTTGTACAGATGGACAGAGCACTACGTTAAGGTATCACTGCTTACTGGCATGTGGACTTAGGACAGAAACTGTGTAAAGACGAATAGTGATTAAAAATAATTTATTTAGGAATGTCATAACATTTAAATATTTTATCTTCAGTACTTTTGTAAATACAATAAATTTAACAAAGCAATTAAACACTTTTTGATTTTTATATGTATAGTATATAGCACTTTACTAAAGTATGTGAAATTTAATGCAATATCACTAAAACCTGTAATGTTTTGACACCAAGACATGATGGTTGTCTTTCACTGTGGTTATAAATGTTCACTGACATTGGCTTAAAGAAGCATATGTTCACTAAAGTAAGTCTACGTAAGTTAGTCTACTTTATCAAAAAACACCCGCACACAATCATGAATCATGCAGATAGAGGACCAAAATTGCAGCATTAAAGATTTCCTTTAATAGGGGCACAGTCGAAGTCATGGAGATTAAATTTTTCCCAATTGTTTAATGTAAACGTGACCTGAAGCTCCTGACCTGTAGCTGCATGATTTTGTGCAATAAGCTGCTGTCACACGGCTGGCTGATCAGATAAATTCAGGACTGTGCAGATGTGCAGGTTTTCTTATTAAAGTGCCGACTGTGTACAGTATGTCAGCACATTTGAATTCTGTTGGACAACTGTATTGTTCTCCTAATTTATGTCTTGAAATGAGCTGTAATGAAAGCCTGCTGGACGGTTCTAAAACATCTGCTATTCGGTTGGTAAAAAGGTTTATTTGCTGGACAAATCACTAAACATGTGAGCAGCACATTTCCAAAAGTTTCTCTCATGTCTCTCAGGGTCTTAAAGCTGATGGGGAAATAGTAATGAACAGATTAATGGAAGAAACTTTATAACTGCGAAGTCATAACTGTACTTGAATATTTAGTGTCCAGTGTATAAGGCAAGAAGGGCTTCACAGTTACTTGGGTTGTCAGTATTAAGCAAAGTGCAAAAATAAGAAAACTGTTTGGTATATTTTGGTAGAAAGAATGTTTTCACACCCAATTGCAGTTTGAGTAGGTTGATAATGTCAGCCTCGGGGTTTTGTTATTGAAGAGTTAAAATGATAGAAACATTATGAAGCAGTTAAAACACTGAAACAGTTTCTTTGATGTTCCCTACTTGCATGCTTGTTTTTCACTCAAACGGTTGATGTGTGCATACATTTGTAGCATGGAATTACCACTTTTGTGTATAAAAAAAGAGCTTCAAGCAATACTTTTAATAGGTTGCCAATAGATTTGCATGGATTAGCATTTCTGTCTTAAAATTTGAATGTTAAATATTTTTGATATGGACAAATGACAGCATTATTTTTAACATTTTTAACATTGATGCGATAAACCGATGAATTGTCTGCCTATTTTTTTGATAATATGATTAGTTCTGATTCTTTATGCATGTAATGCTTATTGATGGAACTGTCAAACGTTTTATCTAACCATAAACAGAGTTTATTTTTGTGTTTCATACAAAATTTATTTGAAGAAACCTATTAAATACATAACAGCAAAACCCACTTGATCTGATTGCAGGTTTATTTATATTGAGAGTCTGTTTTAATATCAGTTGTAAGAGAAATATAGCCTATGATACTTAGGGCAACATTAATTGGAGTGTTTCTATAAAAAAAAAAAAAAAAAAAATCTCAATTTGTTTTAATATAATTATTTGTTTTAAATAATTTCTTAATGTGCAAATAATAATGGCATAATAAAAATGCATACAGAGAAGGATTGTTTATAACCACTAGATGGCAGTAGCAGTTTGGAGTTTATTTATACAGTATACTCAATATAACTAGCACTCAAGTTAACAATGTCTTTAGGAGTTAAATCAGCAATGACAAAGCTGAGAACCTAGCAATGTATGTAAAGCTGTGGGCTTTCAAACTTCTGCATATACATAAAATTTATTTAAGGTTTGAGCAGAATGTGAAAGAGAGCAGTGTGCCTATATTTATATTAGGTTACATAATTCAACCATCATAATTGATGATTCATGAACTTGGAATTTTTACAGGTTGCCCTGGGCCTCTTGAATTCTGAGTACAACTGCTTGACTGCAAGTTCTTCAGAAATTAGATTTAATTTTAAAGATAAACAGAGAAAAGGTCATGATCTCACACTCTGAATGACAGTACAGTCAGCTTCTGTCTTAAAGGGCACTCTTATGGATATAGCTTTAAAACCTATATGCTGGAGTTCATATGATATTTAGACAGTAAGTCTGCAATAGCTTGATTAATCCAGTGGACAGTGACTGAATAGGTGATGTGTGGTGAGCCCTTGCAGTTTCATCTGCTCATATGACTCACTTAAATTAGTTCTTCGAGCATCGTGTGTCTGAATGTTTACTTGAAATAAAATCATATACATTTTGCCAGTTAGGATTTCCCTTAAAAAAAAACAAAAAACATGATGATTGTGATGAGTCCTACCACTGCTTAAAATGAGTCATTTTGACTATTAAAAAACACTTTCAGGCTTTCCTGTCCAGAATTAGTCCGATATCTTGTCCTCCAAATGACCATGAAGAGCGAGTGAGTTAATAAATGTGGTCTGTGAAATTGCCTTTGTGACAGGGTAAATACTCCACCAACTTTAAAAAGCTTTTTGGTCATTCTAACCCATGAACCTGTAAGTGATGTTGAAAACTTTGATGTATAAACATGATTTCCTGACAATGTCTGAATTTGTTTAATTTTTTTATTTAAAAGTACAGTTGATATATTTATTTATTAACAGTTTAAATATTGTGTGTGTCAATAAAACCTCGAGGCAGCACATTCAGACTTAGAGTTTAGACTAGATGCTTTTAAGTAAAAATCCACATACTGTATCATGCCCCATTTAAAACAGAGGGGTGGAATATTCTTAATTTTAGATTTTTCATTAGATGGTGGCTGTACAAGACTAAGACAGGCTTACTTGATATTTTAATAGATGTCAAAATGAATGGATTTATATTTCATAGCATAAGAATGGAGTCTGTCACCAGGCAAAGGGAAAACAAAATTAAGTAATCGCTCAAGTGGGTATAATTATAAACAGGCTCACAAACAAACCATGGAAGAAGAATATGACTCATCAATGATAAATGAGCTTTGAGATAAAATGTAATTATGGTGAAATGAAAGGAAGAAAGAAATGTTTACTTTAATTAAAAGCAGCGTAGAAGTATTGTAAGTTGTGAAATTCGTACATGACGCTCATAAACAGGTCCAAGTGTGCAGATTAATATGCTAAGTAAACAGCACAGCGATTGTGTTATTTGTGGATCAAGCACAAACATTATCTTTAGTAAGCGGAATCTTGCTGAGAGCTCAGAAAACAACATCTTGTAATATTTACGTTCTGAGTTCTGCTCCTTATATTTCTCCTGAAGCATTTTTTTTTTCAAATCCTCTTATGTTTGATGCTGATACAGTATGTGCTATGAGTGATGATGAACATCAAACTGAGAATTCCTGCTAATGTGTGGTCAGCTTGACAAAAAAGAATATGGTTTAAAAAAGAAAAATTGTATACACTGTGGATCACATTCAGAGTAACATCCCTGTCCCTAACACTGAAATCTGCATTACAAATTAAATCAATAAATACAAACTGCATTAGTACAAGAGTAAAACGAAAAGTATTAAGCCAAAAGTATTAAGACAATGTAGACTATGTCATGTATTAATTCTGCTTATGCACAAAACTGGTCTTGTCACTAATTAGTTCTTGCATATCTGGCTGAAGAGTTGTGCTAATAAGACTCAGCTGGTTTAGTTAATAGATGAACAAATATGTGGCAGGATTTTTACTTTCTGAAGCTGGGCTAAATGGCTAAAACAGGGAATTCTCAGGTGAACTTCTATGGCACATTTCTGTTCATGATCTTCAGGAAGCAATCAAGCAGGCATGGCTTGTGCGAGTGACGCCAGGGTATTGCTGACGTCTTTTTGACTCCAGCCGGATCCAGCAGGTTTAAAAGGATAAAGGACTTCATACTAAATGCTGATTGTTGTATTGTAATTTCATTGAATTAAATATATATTTATTATCTTGATTGTCATTATTGAATTTTTTTTAATGTAATTAAAACAATGAATTTCACTTTTGTCTCAATACTTTTGGCCCCCACTGTACATAAAGAGGCAGCATTAACACAGACAATGTCACAGAGAAGCTAATCAGGAACAAAACAGCTGTAGAGCTATTTATTCCAGAATTGAACAATTGAACAAATTTTAGAATCGTTCAGAACGTTCTAATGTTTATCTTAAGTTCAAAGTCAAAACCGTAAACATCAAAGGAGACCCAATGAAGGGCCAGATCTATCCGAACACCGGTTTACACTCTTACAAATTCAGTGACGTGGTGCTTGCTCGCCACTGCTCCCTGAACATCTGTCTGGTGTGTTCCTGATCCCGCATGTCCACTGCCAAACATCACACAACATTGGTCTCTGACTGGACTGAAGGATGTGGATTCCTCATTTCTGTATTGATACAAAGACAGCAGTTCTTTTTAATCATTTTATAAAACAAAGAAAAGAGATCTTCTGGCTTCAGTGCACTGGAGTCAAAGTCAAGTTTATGTACAATTTAGTGATTCAAAGCGATTCAACGACCATCTGACACCAACGAAAACAAATTCTCTTTACCTGCCTGGAAGCTATGAAAGCCTTCTAAAGGGATACGTGTTTACACAAAGATTGTCATTTAATCCTCCTGAATCACTCCATGGTTTTAGGTCATAAGCAAAATCTTTTTGAATTAAATTCAATTCTATTTTATTTCTATAGCGCTTTTAACAATGATTATTGTCTCAAAGCAGCTTCACAGAAATGAAAAGAAAATGAAAAGAAGACTTATGGAAATGTATATATGTGTAAGAAAAATGTGTCTAGATAATGAGATTGTCCCTGATGAGCAAGCCAAGGGTGACGGCGACAGTGGCAAGGAAAAACTCCCTGAGATGGCAATAGGAAGAAACCTTGAGAGGAACCAGACTCAACAGGGAACCCATCCTCATCTGGGTGATAACAGATAACAGAAATTGTATAACATCATGTGTGTTATGCAGCTGAAAGTTCGATATAACAGAAGTTATTTAAATTAACACAATGTCCAGTTCAGCTCAGGGACGAGTCAGCAGGTCCTGAGGCATCCAGAGAAGGACCTGCTCCAGCTGGATTCTTCTTCATGGTGGTTTGGAACTACACATGCTGCTCCTGAGCTCCCAGTGATCCAGACCCCATCTGCCCTCTGCCCTTTTAAGAATGATTAACTGTTTGTAATGGGATATATACAGTGTATATATATATATATATATATATATATATATATATATATATATATTTTTTTTTTTTTTTTTTTTTTTTTTAAAGATGATTGTTGTTCAGACATTTTTGAGAACTTGGACAGAAGATGTCCGGCACATACGTAATATTGTGTTTTTCTAGAAAATTCAGAAATAATAAATTTTTTTCAATCCTACTTAAAATTATTTATTTATTTTTTTCATAGTGTCCACAGTAGACCTGAGAAAGTCCGTGTCCAGAAATAAACATTCACATATTCAAATATTTAAAAAAGAAAAAAAAAGATTAAAATACACTACTGATCGAAAGTTTGGGATCACTTTCTGACTACATGATCGTTACTTATTTTTATTTCTTTCTACACTGTAATGCAGTGCTGAAGGCGTCCAAAATACGCAATAATCTCCTTCAATCGGTTGATGTTAAGATGTTTCTGCTGCTCATGATCTGTAAGGCCTTAATGACGTCTCAGGGTGATGTTAATTGGTGATTGTTGAGGCTGATAACTTAATCTCTAATCCTGTGCAGTAGAAAAAGTTTTGGTCTTACCTTCCTGGGAAGGTTTTCATGAGAGCCAGTTTCATCGTGGTGGTTGATGGGTTTTGCAAATGTTCTTGACAATCATAGTTTTGAAATCCCCAGTATTGTTATAGAATGTAGAAAATAAATCAATAAACAAATACAAATAAAATTGCAAGTGATCCCAAACTTTTGAGCGCTAGTGTATAGGGGGAAAATCACTTATTGCGTGCTAAGTAAAATAAGTACATATTAATCAATTTTTGTTTGACAGTGTTGACAAATACATCCAAATAGGTTTTATTTCATTTATTCACTATTTCAAACTTTGTTTAAAGCATGATTCAGCACACACACACATCCACGCTCATTCACACACTACAGTCAATTTGGGAACACCAGTTAGTCTAATCTGCATTTCTTTGGACTGTGGGAGGAAACTGGAGAACCCGGAGGAAACCCACCAAGCACGGGGAGAACATGCAAACTCCATGAACACAGACCTAAAGCGGGAATCGAACATGGACCCTGGAGGTGCAAGGGGACAGTGATAACCACTAAGCCAAAACTTGTTTACATTAAAAATGTTTTTGGAGATGTGAAAATTTATTGCAAAGTGTTAAATGCTGCATAAATGTTTACAATAAAATTTAATAGGTTTGTATCTGTAAACCTTCTCTCTTCCTTTATAACTTACTAGATGTTAACCGCGGCTCCACCTGCCTGCAGATTCTGACACCTGTGTGCTACCATCACCTGCGAATGAAGTGTGCCGTCAACTCGCTGCCGCTCCAATGTTTTGGTAGGCCTTACATCTGCCTGTCATATGTGTTGTCACTATAGAGACTCTGCAGTCTGATTCGGGGTTTCAGAGGCCTGAGCTCGGCCTGACGCTGCATACAGTGAGAGAATGCCTGCGACGCTATCACAGTATGACGTAAAAGTTGATGATGATGATGCCTGCAGTTACCACCTAAGCTGTGACACAACCATAGCATGACATAAGAGCTGATAATTGCATGTGACTACCAGTGCAAACACCACCGCTCACTGGCCATGCACCGCCCCCCGCCTGGTGCCCAAGAAAACAAATAGAATTTCAGTTTTATATATAGATGTCAACACCGTCAGGTAGGAATTAATGAATTTAATTAAATAAATAAGTAAATATACACACATACACACAGAGTCAGCCAAAATGTACACACACTACAGGAAATAAAATAGTATGATATTATATTATATTAATATATTATATTAATAAAATATTAATTGTATTGTCATATTATTATCATAATAACACATATAACAATATTGAACACAATAACACATATTGGTGTTTATATATAATTTGTTCCCAAAATAGTTTTAATCTAATTTCTACTGAAATATCACATTTCTTAACATTAAGGAACATTTTATTAATACAATTGCTGTTTTTCGGTAAAAAGCAAGGATAGACTTTTTCGTAATAACTGCCATAATAGCCTGTTTTTATTCAAATTAAACGCTATTACAGTGAATGGTGCTACATTGAATTTTAAAATAACTATGTCAGCTACAAAAATACTTGAATATTGGATATCTTGAGTATCAATATGTCATGCACACTCATTACACGACCGGCACTAGGACCCGGAAGAAGTACGGTCGTGAACCAGGAAGCATAAAAGGAGACAAAATGGCGCTTCACATTGCTCAGTCATTGAGTTCGCCCATGCCTTTGCCGACGCTTCGCCAACTATTCTCACCGATTCGGGTTGCTTCTTTGATTGAGTGTCTGTTGCTAGAACGCGGGTTTATTTGTGTAGATCCTTGCTCTTTGTGTAAGAGAGTTCTTAGACTAAACGCGTGGTTATCCTGCCTACTCGCGCTACTTCCGCGTTTGGGTTTACCATCCACGCTACACGGGCTAACTGCCAAGGCTGTTGTGTTTATCCTCCGGTTGCTCGTGACAGAATGACTGAGCCCAAAGCAGTAAACCCAGCGGAGTTTGCTCGCCTCTGCGATGTGGTTGACCAGCATGCCGAGCTGATCAATAAGCTCCGTGGTAAAGTCGCGTGCGTCTCTCTAAAAGGACCTCCAAGACGTCGCGGTTTTGTGCCGCGAGGTGGCAGAGTTACGGCAGGAGAACGCGACCCTCCGCGGGGCGGCTGCTCAGTTGGCTGTTGCCACGCCCGTCGCAGCGGCTGCAGCGCCATTCCCCCCCCTTTCTCTGATGTTTTCATAGCCCTGCCGGATAAATGGGATGGTACTGATGGGAAGTGCAGTGTCTTTCTAACTGCGTTGGATCTTGTGTTTGATTTCAATTCCACCAGGTACTCCACAGACCGACTGCGCGTTGCGCTTCTCGTCTCGTTGCTATCCGGGCAGGCAGCTGAGTGGGCCACGGCGGTTCTCAGATCAGACTCGGACATGGCCTACTCGTATGGAGAGTTCACCCACCATAGAGCCATCTGCCCTCTACACCCGGGAAACACCCAGGCCCGGTGAACCAGGGGTGCAGTTCACCGGGTCCCCTTCATCTCGCCTCCACCACGCCCAGCGTCTCGCATCTCTTGGTTCAGGTACACCTCCAATTTGGCCACAAACGAGTCCAAAGTTCCGCGTTCATCGATTCCGGTGCTGCGGGAAACTTTATTGACTCCTCCTATGCCAAAAAGTTGGGGGTGGAAACTGAAGCGTTATCCCAGCCTGTTCGAGTAACATCTGTCGACGGCTGGCACCTTTCCTCCAGCCCTATCACCACCCAGACTCGATCCATCACCCTCACCATTGATCAACATCAAGAATTAATCCGCTTCTACCTCACCTCCATCTCATCACCACCCATCATCCTCAGATATCTCTGGCTACTTCAACATGACCCTCTCATCTCCTGGTCTCAAAACCGGATCCTACAATGGGGGCCGACCTGCCTCGAACTCTGCCTACGGGCGCCGGCTGGGATGTGCTCTAGGGAGTCCGAGGCCCCTGATGTCGACACCAACGCCATCCCCACTGCATATTGGGACCTGGCTGAAGTCTTTTGTAAGAAACGTGCCAACCACCTTCTTCCTCATCGCCCCTACGACCTGGCTATTGAACACCAGCCAGGCTCCATTCCACCTCCGGGGCCGTCTATATTCTCTCTCCACCACAGAGACGCAGGCGATGGAGGAGTATGTGTCATCCGCTCTCCGCCAAGGTACTATCCGACCCTCCTCCTTGCCCGCCACCGCGGGATTTTTCTTCGTAAAGAAAAATTCGGGCGACTTACGCCCTTGTGTCGACTATCGGGGGCTAAACAACATCACCATAAAAAACCGACACCTGCTGCCTCTTACCAACTCAGCCCTGGACGCCCTCTCTGGTGCCACCATTTTTACAAAGTTGGACCTCCGGAGCGCCTACAACTTGGTGCGTATCAGAGAGGGCGATGAGTGGAAGACAACCTTTATCACCCTGACTGGACATTATGAAAGCCTGGTCATCCCTTTTGGACTCTGTAACGCTCCAGCGGCTTTCCAGCACTTCATTAACGACGTTCTCAGGGACATGTTGGGCCAAGGGGTATTCGTCTACCTAGACGATATCCTGATTTACTCCCGCACCGCCGAAGAACACACCCAACACGTCAGGGCGGTCCTCAAGAGATTGCTCGCCCACCGACTGTACTGTAAGTTGGAGAAGTGCGCTTTTCACAAGCGCTCCACCACGTTCCTGGGCTTTGTCATCTCGCCCCAGGGTGTGGCCATGGACCCACAGAAACTGGAGGTTGTACGTCATTGGCCCCTACCCAAGACTCTCAAACAACTTCAATGGTTTCTTGGGTTTGCAAACTTCTATCGTCGCTTTATCCAGGACTACAGTACAGTCGCAGCACCTTTAACCGCACTGACTCGCCCATCATCTCATCACTTTCAACTCAACTCCACTGCCATCACCGCATTCCACGAACTTTGCCATCGATTCACCACCGCTCCAATTCTCCTCCATCCAGATGCTAACCAACAGTTCATTGTGGAGGTGGACGCCTCAGATGTGGGCGCTGGGGCTGTTCTCTCCCAACGGGGTCCAGACCAGAAACTACACCCTTGTAGTTTCTTCTCCAAAAAATTTGACCCCACTCAGCAGCGATATGGGGTAGGGGACCGCGAGCTGCTGGCCATAAAGTGGGCATTGGAAGAATGCCAACACTGGCTCCAGGGCGCCAGAGAACCATTTATCGTCTGGACCGACCACCAAAACCTCATCACCATCAGGAATTTGAAACAACTCAACCCAAGGCAGGCGCGGTGGGCTCTGTTCTTCGAGCACTATGACTTCCATCTATCATACCGCTCAGGGTAAAAAAACATCAAAGCCGACGCTCTCTCTCGACAACATGAGGAGGACGTCCCCCGGGCGGACCCCGCGCCTGTCCTGCCATCTTCCAAGATCATCGCCCCGCTCCGTTGGAAACTGGAGACGAGGGTTCACCAGGCACAAGCCACGGACACCGAACCGGCAGGTGTGCCGCCTGGACGACTCTACGTACCCGGGAACATCAAGACTGACGTTATCCAGTGGGGCCATTCCTCGCCGCTGTCGGGGCACCCAGGCACGCAGCGCACCCTTAAATACATTCAGCGCACTTTCTGGTGGCCCTCAATGGCCAAGGACATCGAGGAGTTCGTCCAGACGTGCCCAGTGTGCGCCAGGGCCAAGACCTCCAACCAACCAACACCAGGGGAACTCCAGCCACTCCCAGTTCCCCGTCGACCCTGGACGCACATTGCCATTGATTTCATCACGGGCCTGCTGGTCTCTGAGGGAAAGAACGTCATCATGACCATAGTGGATCGGTTTTCCAAAGCTGTGCACCTGGTGGCCCTCACCGGACTCCCGTCAGCTAAAAGGACAGCCGAGCTGATATTAGAGCACGTAGTCCGTCTGCACGGGTTCCCAAAGGACATCGTCCCGGACAGGGGGCCCCAGTTCACTGCATGGTTCTGGAAGGCCTTCTGCCGTCTGATCAATTCTACCTGCAGTCTTTTTTCGGGCTACCATCCCCAAACTAATGGTCAGACGGAACGGGCCAACCAACAACTGGAGCGCTACCTGAGATGTTTCATTGCCGACCGCCAGCACTCCTGGGCCCACTACCTCATTTGGGCGGAACTATCACACAACCTCCACGTCTCCTCCGCCACGAAGTTGAGCCCATTTGAGGTATGCCAGGGTTCCCAACCTCCGATGTTCGAACATCAAGAACCGGAGGTTGAAGTACCCTCGGCCCAACAGTTGGTCCGAAGGTGTCGCCGAAGGTTACACCCACCCACCCTGCTCCTCCTCCCCCTATCATTGAGGGTGGTCCTGCCTACACCGTTCGCCGGATCCTTGATTCACGTCCTTGGGGCAGAGGGCTCCAGTACCTGGTCGATTGGGAAGGTTACGGTCCCGAGGAGCGATTTTGGATTCCGGCTCGGTTTGTCCTAGACCCCGAACTCATCCGGGACTACCGTCGTTGGGTATACTCCACCCCAGGACCGTCGAGAGTCGGTCCTGAACAGGGGGGTACTGTCATGCACACTCGTAACACGACCGGCACTAGGACCCGGAAGTAGTACGGTCGTGAACCAGGAAGCATAAAAGGAGACAAAATGGCACTTCACATTGCTCAGGCATTGAGTTCGCCCATGCCTTTGCCGACGCTCCGCCAACTATTCTGTGAGTACTCACCGATTCGGGTTGCTTCTTTGATTGAGTGTGTGTTGCTAGAACGCAGGTTTATTTGTGTAGATCCTTGCTCTTTGTGTAAGAGAGTTCTTAGACTAAACGCGTGGTTATCCTGCCTACTCGCGCTACTTCCGCGTTTGGGTTTACCATCCACGCTACACAGGCTAACTGCTAAGGCTGTTGTGTTTATCCTCCGGTTGCTCGTGACACAATATCAATATCATCATACTGGTGATGACCAAAATCCTGTAATGTAATGAGAAGTTTGTCATTTGTATTTGTACAAAAATGTTACAACTCTGTTTTGTTCCAAAACAGGGTTTGATAACCCACCCCTCACTATTCAACAATATTTACTAATTTGTTAGAAATTATAAGGTTTTTTAATGAAAAAAACCTGTTTTGTCTCAGTTCTCAAGAATGGCTGTGTTCTATTTTACCATTCGAGTACATATTCTGCAAGATATTGTAGTGAAAAAGCATGGAGATTTCATCATATGTCACTGACACATTAGTGATGCAGTTTGCATGCGGCGGTGCCACAGTGAGCACCAGACTGGCATGTTATTAACCATGTGCAGAATCAACGAGGAATGAGTCTCAGCCTTCCTGCTGCAAAAAGTTTTAGTGCTCACAATGTGTGATTAAATAAATAAGTAAAAAATAAGGAAATAAAAAAGTGCAAGTGGGTGGCACAGTGGCTTAGTGGTTATCACTGTCACCCCATGGTCTGGAGATGAAATCTCACGTCTGGTCTGTGTGTGTGAAGTTTGCATGTTCTCCTGATGCTTGGTGGGTTTCCTGCGTGTACTCAAATTTCCTGCCACAGCTCAAAGATATTCTGTGTAGGCTTATTGACGTTTACAAATGACCTCTACTGTACATATGATTGGGGGTGTGAGTGTGTCAGCTGGTGCCCTGTAATCGGTTGGCATCCCATCCAGGGTGCCTTGTACCTCACCTCCTGACCTTTCATGCCCCTACAAAGGATATAGATAACGGATAGTTTAAAGTGGAAGTGTTATCAAACATTTGATAACAAAACTCCGCCTCCAATTAGTGTTTTTACTTTTCATGTTTCAGTTGGAATTCTAAAGAAGGATTAATGATTAAGAAATTAACAATTTCATGGAGTAGAATGCTAAAACCAGTAATAAGTGTTTCTTTATATAGGCAGTAATGTGTGCATTTGGACAGTGCATTTTAGTTCAGCACTATTTCAACACTCTGATGAAACATGTGTAATGCAACTGGGAATGACTACATTTTCCATTTGATACTTCTCTAGCGTCTCATTCACAGTGCTTGTTTTTTCATTGCAAACTACAAATGATTACAGGATGATGTGAGGAAAATAATAGCTCCGGGTGTAGAGCCACGTTCATATTGATTTGCAGATAGAATAAGCTGCAGGACAACTGAGCTAGAGATGGAGGAAACATCATTATGCAATGTTCAGGAAGTCAGCATGAGAAATGACTCAACAGCAAATAACAATCACATGGTTGCAGCAGGGCTTCTGTCATGTTTTGTGTGTCTAACAAGGGCTCCGGAACTAGAAAAAAAACATAAATAAATAAGTAAATACACACACACGCACACACACACACACACACACTTCAACACACAGAGTCAGCCAAAAATGTACACACACTACAGGAAAAGAAAAATAACATGATGTTTATTATATTAATAAAATATTATATTATCATATTATTATCATAATAACACATAACAACATAACAATAAATTAAGTATTAAAATATTTAACTATTTAAATAATTAAAGTTTTGTATTTGTATTTGTAAATTAAATTAAAGTGTGTAGAAGTTTTTTGGCTGACTCTTATAGTATAGTATTTTATTATTATATACTTTATATATTACATTATATTATACACATATTAATTGAACATTAAGAGAATAAACAGTAAAAGAAATGCGTAATGATGATAATGAAAGCAGAATCGGGCCAGTTTGCAGGCAGGTTGAGAGGGGATAGTGTATTGCCATTAGTGCATACTGTGAAGCATGTTATGAATAATGAGTCCTCTGATCTTCCTCCAGATTTCACTACACTACTTTTCTTGATGTGAAACGATTAGGCTTATTATAATATATGATAATTCATCATGTGCTGAGCAGCATATACAAAGCTTATGATATAATAACTTCTGACATTTTCCTTTGCTGTAATAATTTTTAAAAAATGACTCACGTCAAAATCACCTCAAGAAAACAGAATTAACATACTGCTCTATCAGACAATGGTTAGGCAGTACAAGAAGAATTTCAGCCAAGAGACAAGTTAATAGATGAGCAGACGTTGTTTGTTCATATAACTGGACAGTGTCTGTAATGTATGGCATGCTCAATACAATAGGAGGTGATATCCTTTACACTTACATGTCCTGATCAATGGTGTGGACTGGCAGATAGCCAAGACGAGGGTGTTTGCTGAAGTACTTCTTAGGACGAAACTTGTTTTTCAGCACCCTGGTGAAATCACGCACATCTTCCCCAGAGGTAGTCTGTAACAGATTGTTATTCATGAACAAAAGTTCATTTAATCCAAATGATCGGTTTGTGCATGCAAGTCTTTATAGCAATGCCTATATATGTAGATAAATATATACAGGAAATGACTAAAAACACATTAAACAGTTTGTAACATTGTAAACACAGTAAGCAGTTTAGTTTACAATTGACACTTTATACACAGTGAGAAGCACCACTGTGCCCAGTACACTGCTTCAGCACTGTCGACATCAACAGACAGAAGTTACGTTTACATGGGTAGTATTTCTTCAAACTGATTTAAATCATTCTGATTACAGATTCCAACCTAAGTGTTTACATGACCGCTGATCTGATAAAGATGTTTATATGCTCAAAACATTTTAGCTTCTAATCTTTTTCACTTTCTACGCAATGATTGGTTACAAGAATTTAGTCTCATCTATAATTGGGTAGATGCATTACGACATATAAAAAGGGGAGACAATTAGTTCCTTTTCCTTAGCCAGAGACCCAGTGGTGGACAAAGTACACAACTCCAGTTCCTTTTACTTGAGTAAAAGTAGAGATATCCAGGTAAAATATAGCTAAAAAAAAAAAGTAAAAGTAGACATTCTCCATTTACGTTTCTCACTCTCAGATTTACTTTACAGTAAGTATCAAACATAATTTTAATTACTGCTTCAAATGCTACAGTACACACCACTGTGGTCATGTAACACAATGCCACATCAGTGTGCACAAATCTAGAGAAGTCCAAGGCACAGCTTGTAGTTGTTGTGGAGTAAAAGTAAAAAATAAAAAAAAATCCTGGAATATAACTTCTCAAGTAAAGTGCATACAGTATACTGTACATGAAAACTGTATTTACTGTAAGTACAGTAATGAAGTAAATGTACTTATCTAACTTTCACCCCTACCAGAGACCCTGTGGATGAAAACCATAGGTGGGAGTTGTTTTCAGAGTTTACTGACTGGGATTGGAAGCAGAATGACTTTTTGCTTTAGAATTATTACTGACAAGACAGTAGATCTAATCAAGTGTTTACATGACTAATATTTAAATACTGAAGTGATCATCAAAGATCTGCACCACCCTTCTCATTCTGCTAAAAACATCAATTAGTTAAATTAGTTAAAAACGTCATAGTTAAATATTTAAAGATTTGCTTTCATTTTCCTGTGTACAGTAATAAAGTATATGTACAATTTGTTTTAAATTTGTATTAGAAATATGGACTTTATTACCAATTTTTTAATGCCTGGTTACTTTTCACCCGCCATGCACAATACACGATGGTGTTTATGGTTGACCCAGTGCTGTATTGTGCCCAAAATACTGTACACATTTTTATATGGGACAGCACTGAAATTGTTTTCTCTACATTAAAAAAAAAAAAAAAAAGCACAAAAAGATTAAAGAGCCCCATGTGTAGTGTCTTGAATCAGTCCCTTCATTGATTTTCCTCTTTGGTGTACTATTGCTTTCAGATTTTAAATGAACAAAGCTGTTAAAGTTTCACTTTAAATGATGTACAATGTTTTTGTAATTATTAAAAAAAAGCATGCACTCTTTTTTCTTTTTAGCCTGAGCATAGCAAAAGCAGAAGACATGATGCTCACAGGGGTGCAGTATTCCACCATAGGATAGGTTAATTTGTGACTTCTAGTAGTTCTTCCCGTGAAGAAACATCTTTGACAGACATCATAGTTAAAATGCTTCAGACTGCGATACCTGAGAAATAAGCATATTTTTATTCACTCACATAAAGAAGTTGTGTGTGTGTATATATATATATATATATATATATATATATATATATATATATATATATATTAACCAATAACTATTATAACTACATAATGTAAGCTAAATGAAAGAGCAATGTATAGAAAACATCTTGTATGATGAGTTTACCTAAAGCCCACCATGGGACACTCTTTACAGATGTTACACTTGGCTTTGTGCTTGGCATTCTCGGCTGCAGCCAATCTGTGCAGTACTGGCAGCCACACCATGGACTGAGGCTCCAAATGCATCCACTCCACAAACTGCTCCAGCTCAACTGTGTCCTTATTGCCCACCTGAAGTACATCAACACATCCTGGTTACTCATTTATTTACAATAAGGGAATTTAATTCCCTGATTTATCTTGGTCAGGGTAATGGTTGATTTGGTGCCAATCCTGGTTGCAAGGTGAGAATACACCCTGGCTGGAACACTCAGTGCACCAGACACATACTCATTTACACGCAGCACAGTCACCTGAGCTTCTGAATTGAACCTGGAACTGTAAGTAGAAATGCTACCCGCTGTTCCACTGTCCTGTCGAGAACATTTTGCACTATTCACATTTAAGCACACTTCAGTAAACCACAAAATGTGGATACAAAAAGATGTATGAGGATCAGGTTTAAAAAATTAAGCTTCTTAACAGGAACCAGAGACGGTGTGTGTTATCTCCAAAAAAACACTCATTCAATTCCACTGCAGCAATAGAGAAATTGAGAAAATTGACGTACAAAAATAATCAAGGACCTTATGTAAGGCTATTTATCATTTCAGAGGCGGATTCATCTTTGACAAGAGAGTGTAATGTTCCTGAAAGTCTTCATCAGCAGGAGGTTAATGTGTGATTTTTTTTATCAAGGCTGCTAAATAGAGTATTATTTGTCGTTGTAATCTTTCCTTATAACATCAGACCTGTGACTAGTTTTATACATCAATTAGAGCAGGTCAGTAGAGATAAGAAATATCTGTTTGATTTGTTGAAATATTACCTACAATGGTTTTATGGTTTTGCAGATGTGCCACTTCAGCGGCATTTAAAAGATTCATGCACATCTGTATGGGCCAAGAGAATACATATAATATATAACGAAATACACACTATATGGGCAAATATTCTTGGTCACATGACCAACACTTTATGTGGGCATTCTGTGCTTTTCCCTCAAAGTCAGAAGCACACAACTGTGTAGCTTGTCTTTGTACAGTATGTCTTTGTATTATGATTTCTCTTAACTGGAACTAAGAAACCTATATGCAGCCATGACCTCAACCCCAGTAAACAACTTTGGGATAAAACGGAACACTAACTCCATGCTAGATCTTATCTAATGTCACTAATTTTATTCTGACTGAATGGACACACCTCCCTACAGCTAATCACCCAAAGCTTGTGGAAAGACTTCCTGAAAGAGTGGAGGTTATTACAGTATATATCAGCAAAGAACAGACCCACTCCATATTACTCCCTATAGTTGGAGAAGGAACTGTTGTCCATATACTTTTGGCAAAATATTATATACTGTATTACAGACGCAGTATATAGTATGTGCTTCCAAATCACACGCAACTCCTTGAACCTCGAGGATTCGAGATGGTTTATTTCAGGTGTAATTATAGTCGGTAATTATCAAGACAATCAGGTCAAAACTCTCACAGTGTAGGCTGGTTGTCTTTGTCTTACACTCACATGCTGAAAGCAACTGTAGACGCTTGGTACCACATTACTCTCTCCGAAAGCAGCAGCCTCACCCAGCTGGTAGGGGATCTGAATAGTGGTATGTAACAGCAGTGCCAGATGTTTTTTGTTACACACTCCTGCAGAGCTGGCCACCTGATTGAACAGATCTATAAAGAGGTAAAAAATAAATTAGGACTGAGACTGATATTTGGGGAGAAACATAAACTCAAAATCAGGTTACTGATTCCATGTGTCTGTATAAGTTTCCCCCAGACTCTGGTTTCCTCCCACCTCCACAAGCATGGTGATAGGGGACTGGGTATTTAGGAATGAGTATGTGAATATGTGTACAGATTGTCCCCTGTGATGAACATGTATCCCACCTGGGGTGTATTCCCACCTCATTCCCTGTATTCCTGTAATATGCTGATCAGAATAAGTTGTTAAAAATTTAATTATTGCTTGAAGGTAAATGTCTTTCTGAAATATAATAAAACAATTACAATGGACTAAAATATATATTTTTAAATACATACATTTATACTTCTCTTTAAGATGACCTTTTGAAAGAGAAAGAATTCCAATCTTCATGGACAGAACTTGAATTCTCCCACTTCGTCCCCTAAAACAAATTTTTAAATATTGTCTTTAGAAATACTGTTGGTGGTCTAACAGTCACAGTGAAATATTCTTTGTAGCATTCATACACATACCTGTCATAAACATTTAAAAGCCAGTTAAGACACAGATCCACACACAGAGGGATATCAATGAGCTCTGGATAGACCTGCTGAAGCTCAGTGTACATTGCAAATAGACAGGAAATGATAGCTGGAACTTCCAAAACTTGCTCATTATGATCCAGCTGATGTTGTTCAAAGACACCCTGAGCCATGGCCAACTCCAGGAGGTCCACTAAAAATAGATTGATATTCATTTATTGCATCATTTCTGCTCATTCCCCTCACAATAGACACATTTTTAATTTATTCTATTTGAATTTAATAAAAAGCAGCAGAGCATAGCACATCCCTTGGGATGCAACAAAAGCATTAAACTCAAAGGAATGGGGGGGGGGGGGGGGGGGGGGATTACACAGCTTTGTGATCATCAGATTTGCAACCAATTACACTTTCCAACCAAATTGATTGTACAGTTCATTAACATTTTCCTTCTAGCTCATTTGACAGAACACATTTCTGCACACAGTGCTGCACTAATGCTGTCTGTGGCTCCAAATATCTTATGGATATTGTGAGATATGGAACACAAAGACTGTGCTGACTAACGCTCTTTAATACACTCAGCTGAAACGCCTGTGGGAGACTACCATGCTGAAATCTGCTCATCTACATTAATCATTAGACCGTGGTAAAATTATCAGAAGCAGGTAGATTCAGAAAGTGTGAAGACACTCACAACACAAGGCTTTCTGAACTCTCCGGCTCTTCAACGCTGTCCGGTAGGCTGAAAATCGCACGTGTCGGAGCTCAGCTACAGGAAAATGTAATTATCATTGTTATAAAAGGTAACTTTAACATACATACCACATGTACACACGTGGACAAAATTGTTGGTACCCTTCTGGTCACAGAAATAACTTTAATCTGACAAAAGTAATAATAAATAAGAATTCTATGAATGTTAACCAATGAAAGTCAGACATTGCTTTTCAACCATGCTTCAACGGAATTATAAAAAGAAATGAACTCATGGAACAGGCCTGGACAAAAATGATGGTACCCCTAACTTAATAGTTTGTTGCACAACCTTTTGAGGCAATCACTGCAATCAAACGATTCCTGTAACTGTCAATGAGACTTCTGCACCTCTCTGCAGGTATTTTGGCCCACTCCTCATGAGCAAGCTGCTCCAGTTGTTTCCGGTTTGAAGGGTGCCTTTTCCAGACAGCATGTTTCAGCTCCTTCCAAAGATGCTCAATAGGATTGAGGTCAGGGCTCATAGAAGGCCACTTTAGAATAGTCCAATGTTTTCCTCTTAGCCATTCTTGGGTGTTTTTAGCTATGTGTTTTGGGTCATTGTCCTGTTGCAAGACCCATGACCTATAGCTGAGACCCAGCTTTCTGACACTGGCCAGCACATTTCTCTCTAGAATCCCTTGATAGTCTTGAGATTTCATTGTACCCTGCACAGATTCAAGACACCCTGTGCCAGATGCAGCAAAGCAGCCCCAGAACATAACTGAGCCTCCTCCATGTTTCACAGTAGGGACAGTGGTCTTTTCTTGATATGCTTCATTTTTCCGTCTGTGAACATAGAGCTGATGTGCCTTGGCAAAAAGTTCCATTTTTGTCTCATCTGTCCATAGGACATTCTCCCAGAAGCTTTGTGGCTTGTCAACATGTAGTTTGGCATATTCCAGTCTGGCTTTTTTATGATTTGTTTTCAACAATGGTGTCCTCCTTGGTCGTCTCCCATGTAGTCCACTTTGGCTCAAATAACGACGGATGGTGCGATCTGACACTGATGTTCCTTGAGCATGAAGTTCACCTTGGATCTCTTTAGAAGTCTTTCTGGGCTCTTTTGTTACCATTCAGATTATCCGTCTCTTTGATTTGTCATCAATTTTCCTCCTGCGGCCACGTCCAGGGAGGTTGGCTACAGTCCCATGGATCTTAAATTTCTGAATAATATGTGTAACTGTAGTCACAGGAACATCTAGCTGCTTGGAAATGGTCTTATAGCCTTTACCTTTAACATGCTTGTCTATAATTTTCTTTCGAATCGCCTGAGACAACTCTTTCCTTCGCTTCCTCTGGTCCATGTTGAGTGTGGTACATACCATGTCATCAAACAACACAGTGACTACCTGGAGCCCTATATATAGGCCCTCTGACTGATTACAAGATTGTAGACACCTGTGATGCTAATTAGTGGACACACCTTGAATTAACATGTCCCTTTGGTCACATTATTTTCAGTATTTTCTAGGGGTACCATCATTTTTGTCCAGGCCTGTTCCATGTTTTTTCTTTTTTTTTTTAATAATTCTGTTGAAGCATGGTTGAAAAGCAATGTCTGACTTTCATTGGTTAACATTCATAGAATTTTTTTAAATGATTACTTTTGTCAGATTAAAGTTATTTATGTGACCATTGTGAGTTTTTCTTTCATTGACCGAAGGGTACCAACAATTTTGTCCACGTGTGTATATGTTTTATTTATATATTTATTTATTTCATGTTTTCAGTTATTTTACATGCAATTAATAAAAATCCCTTAAATAAATAAATATTTATACTTTCCAATCAATAAATGTCAAGTATTTAATGGCATTCTCAGATTTATGACTCACTCATCGATTGAAATAGCTGACTCATCACGGGATGATCCCAAGATGTAGTCTGCTTTTCATGACTGAGAGTTCACAATTTTTAACAAATAACAAAAACAAAGTTAGCATACTGCATTACTGAGATTTTGTTGCATGTTGAATAGAACCTATAACAAAAATACATTCTACTGTCATTAGAAAAGCAGCAAATCAAAACTCACTTGATATAATAAGGAACAGTGTTACGAAATACCGCCCTCTCCCATGGGTACAGAACAGAGTCTGTTGACGAGACATGAACTACTTAGTATCATTGTATGATTCTTTTTCAAATACCAGTGCTAAGATGCAAGGATAAAATTGGTTGTGCTACAGATATACACTGTAAACCCGAATAAGTTGGCAAAACTCAAAAAAAAAATTGAGATAATCAGTTACAGTACATACATTTTTTTAAGTAATGATGTTTCCAATTTTAAGTAAACAGAACTATGAGATTTTGAGTTTGTTGTACTCATTCATAATAATCATTCTTTACTTGCATTATTGAGTAGCCTAACTCATACTATTTAATAGCAATGATCTTTTTTTTTTTTATTAATAAATTGCTGTTGGTCTTTCGGCTGCTCCCGGAAATGGGTCGCCACAGCAGATTATCCGGTCCACACACAAGCCTGACACAGGTTTTACACCAGATGCCCTTCCTGTCGCAATCCTCCCATTTTATCTGGGCTTGGGACAGACACTTCATCCAGTTATTGGGAATCGAACCCGGGCCGTTTGCATGGCAGACGAAACACCTCCCACTGAGCCACCAGTGCCCTATTGCCCTGACACAAAATCACTAATCTGAAAGAATTTAATTTGGTGGAACATGAAGGTGACAGTTACTGTTACTTACATACTTACAGTTAATTAAAATATCTAATTTGTTCAGCTAACTTGAAAAGTGTCATTTATACAAACTCATAAATACCAATCAGTTCTAAATACTCATCAAGTTCTATTAATTTGAATTAATTAAAAAAATTCTTTAAGTTAACAGTATTCAATATGTTTTATTACTTTGAGCATTAGGGGTTACAGTGTAGTTGAAAATTCAAAGAATAATGAAAGTGAAGATGTGAGTATTATACAGTCAGGTCCATAAATATTTACACCAGGAAAACATTTTTGTATTTTTGATCTTGTATTAAACCACAAATTAATTGAATTGAGCTTAAAATCAATTAGTTTAACAAAACATTTTTTTTTCTGTTGTTGTTGTTCAAAATCCCTCCATTTATAGATATGTTCATAGGTAATTGGACAACTGACTGATAAACAGCCAGTTGATGGCCAGTTGTGAGACTAAAAAGGAGAAGAAAGGTCTGGCATTTATTTTAACTTTTGAATTTGTGTTTTGTAGTTGTTCATGGGAATTCTCAATATGCAGTCCAATGAGTTATTAATGTAAATGAAGGAGGCTATTAGTAGGCTGGAAAAAAAACAAACCAGACCTATCAGTAAGACAGCAGGACTTTTACAAGAGCCCATTTTGCCATTTTGCTATATTCTTAAAATAAGGAATTAATTGCAAGCTCAGCAACACCATAAGGTCTGGATGATTATAGAATTCTTTTCTTGATAATGAGAAACACCTTCACAACTTCTAGCCAAAGCAAAAGAATTCTATCAAGGAGTGGTGCTAGAACAAGCAGGATGAATCTGCAAAGTGTATAGACCTTCTGCTCAGATTCGGTCAAATGTTCCAAAATGACAGGACAGCACAGACGGGTAATGATCCAAATGTATCACAAAAGCAACTCAACACAAGGAAATGGAATATCTTTTTAAAGATCACAATCAAACTGAGCATGCTTTTCAATAACTGAAGACAAGAAAGGCAGAAAGACCAAAGGAAGAAAGACCTCAAACAAGCAGCTGAGGGTGGCTGCATTAAAGGCCTGACAAAGCAGCTCAAGAGAGAAAACTCAGCATTTGATGATGCCCAGGGGTTCCAGACTTCAGGCTGTCATTGCATGCAAGGAATTTGCATCCAAGTCATAAAAGTAATTTTAATATACACAAGAGCTTAAAAGTTTGAGATCACTTGCAAATTTCTTTGTTTTCGTTTTAATGATTTATTTTCTACATTCTATAACAATACTGGGGATTTTCAATAACACATATGGAATAACAACAAGTCAATTGTTATTTTAAGAGATGGAGGTCAGCCTTTCTGGAATAGTTCTTGCACGAACAGTATTGACAAGTGCTTTTGCAAAAACCATCAAGCACCATGATGAAACTGGCTCTCACGAAGACCTTCCCAGGAAGGCGAGACCAAAACTTACCAAAAAAATCAAACAAAACAAGACCAAAAATCACAAATTAACAGCACATTGGATTAGAGCCATTATGAAGGTTTTACAGATCATGTTTTAAAATCAACTGATCAAAAGAGATTATTGCATATTTTGGATATGTTCAGCATTGCTTTACAATGTAGAAAGAAAGAAAAAAATCTGAAATGACTATGTAGCTAGAAAGTGATCCCACTTCTAACTACTTTTAAGCGGTAGTGTACATCATACTGTATATCATGTCAGCCTGTGAAAAAAATGTAAAAAAAAAGGGCTTTAATTCTTAAACTGTTGATTCAGAAACTAATATTGTTTAATTTCAAATCCATTGTGGATGTGTCCAGAGGTGAAAAAAACAACACCATCATTGTCCAAAATACTTATGTACCTGACTGTATCAATATAAATAAAAATTTACAAATAAAATAAAAAGGATTACATTATATTAATGTTAATAAGAGTGTAGGGATAGATTAGCCTTCCTTTTATTGCAACTTTATTTGTAGGAAATATGAAAAAAAATGCATTAATCAAATCCACTGCTCATTCAGAATTGTACTTTTTTTATTATTAGACCAGAGAGAGAGAGGGAGAGGGAGGGGGGGGGGGGGGGGGGATTTCAGTATTTTCTGGAATTCAACTTTACCAGATAAGAAATCTTGAGCCAGCAGTTTGTTATCAACTTGAGGATCTAGGAATTGTCTATGTTGATTCACCACTGGTGCCTGCAGGAATATGATTAAAAGTGACATAATTATGCAAAAGCTTTAATGTTCTGATTCTGAGAAAGAGACTTTCTGAACAAAAAAATAAAAATCTGAATCTTACACTGTTTACAAATCATTTAAAAAAATGCCAAATTCTAACAAAGAGTATCATATTGACCATGTCTTTGCATGGCTAGAGAATATTTTTGTGCAAACTGGAAGTGTTTACTGAGATATTTCACTTATTGTAACAGACATCTTGCACATTTTACTTATAGTTAACTGCGGCCTGCCTTCTGCAGCACTGCAACATCAGTGACATCCAGCTATTGATAAAATGCTTAAATAGTTTTGTTTGCCTTTGACATTGCGTTCTAAAATGGATAGAGTGTTTATCTTTTCAGCAAACATTAGTGTAAGGAATGCCTGGAGATAAATGTTTAATTATCAGTATCCTTCAGGAGTCCAGATCGATTGCCAAGGTCGATATCATGGCTCTGAAGATTCACAAAAGATTATGACAGTCACACACTCATCAAATGGCAAGACACTTATTGCAAATAAAGAAAATGTGGCATGATCCAATAGTATTGTAAGTTTGCAAAGAATCAATTCCACCATGCCATCATTAAAATATGAATGTGATGAGGTCAGTTAGTCATACTGTAACATGACTGGGTGCCATTTTTGCCTCTTTATTAACTATTTTGAGGAAAATGGATGAAAATGACTTTTTTGGACAAATATTTGCTGTTGCTTCCAGGGACATTTTACTCAAACCTTTATTTTTCAATAATACAGTTTATGGTTAATGGTATGTGCACTCCTGACCAGTGTTTGCTGATCATCCAAATCCAATAGAATGGCATTAACTTGAAGTTGGCGTTCTTTCTTTTTTGCTGCTATAGTACTGGAAAGGGATTTCAGAAAATTTTGGGAGTTTTGCACATTCAGCCACAAGAACATCAGTGAGGTTGGGCACTGATGTTGGACAAGGTGGCCTCCACTTATAGAGTGTGCAATACATGCAGATTTGTGCCCCACGGCTCCATGTAGCAGATGTTTCCATGGGTTCATGGACAGGCTTCAATGTACTTTTGGTCATATAGGGTATTCAAGATTGAAGTGATGAAGCCCTGATATTATGCTTACCACTGGAATGTCCAGTTTTGTACAGCTAAGAGGCAGTGGCGATGAGATTGAAGTCAGATGAATGTCAGGAAGTGGAACCAAACTACTGATTTCTTTTGGATTGGAGTCCAGTTCTGCCTCAGTAAAGCTTTGCTAAACAAATAAACACAATTTTAATACACATACTTTGATATAACATTTACCCTAATACCCTAGTACCCTAAATTTTTTTTATTACCCTAAGCCATTCACTCACGCTTTCATCCAAACCGTCCAGCATATAGCTGACCAGCGTTTGTCCTTCTGAGCACCATCCCTCCCATTTATTCTCCCTCTCTGCCAAGTTTAGCTGATGCATGTCATCCTGGAGGTCCTGCAGTTTTCTCAGTACCCAGGTGACCTGCTGCTGCCAGCTGGCTGTGTTAAAACAGAACCTATCCGAGTGATGCTGAACTGCAGTGTGAGTGAGCCACATGCTCCCCTCCTGTAGGGCACACTCTGAATATATCAATACAGAAATAGAGTTAAGAGAATATATAAAGTACAACCATGTTTTGGCCACCTACAATCATATTATTAAACACATAAATAAATAAATAAAAAATAATATAATATATAATAATAATAATAATATACACTCACTGTCCTCTTATTCAGGAACCCCTATACACCTGCTTTGTAAGCATAATGCATAAAATCATACCGATAGAGGCCAAGAGCTTCAGTTAATATTTACATTCAATATGAGAATGAGGAAAATGTGTGATCTCTGTGATTTCTATTGTGGCATGATTGATGGTTTAAATATATTTCAGAAACTGACGATCTTGTGGGATTTTTACTGTGGAATTCGTAAAGTTTAGACTATAGTAACTCAAATAAGCACTTTTTACAACCCTGATGAGCAGAAAAGCATCTCAAATCTCACTTTTAATGATCTTATGCCCTTAATTGCCTGAGATTACTGTTCTTGGCTGACAGGAGTGGGACCTGATGTGTTCTTCTGCTGTTCCAATGACAAATGTTTTATGCATGTTTTTCTGCTCACTCTGGTTGTAACAACTATTTGATTAGAAAAGTTACTGTACTATATCCTTGCTGGCAGCTTGAAGCACTTTCTTCTGAGCTCTCTCATCAACAAGGTATTAGCATCCACAAAACAAACCAAAAAATTTTTCATCTTTTTTTCATCATTCTATTTAAAGTCTAGAGTCTAAAGTCTTTTTCTTTGTATAAATTCTAGACGATCAGAGTTTTCTGAAATATTACAATCAGTCCACAATCATAGAGATCATACTTTTTCCATACTCTTGTTTGCAGCTTTTGATTTGTATCTGCATAATCTTTTGCCTGGCACTGCTGCCACAAGATGTGTAGATACTGTATATGGGCATTTCTGTTAACGTAGACAGTGAGTGGATATAATAATCATTTATGGTATATAGCGTCGAAGTAGGAAACATATCACTTATTTCCCCAACTTTTATCAGAGCTTTCTTTTTGTCTTTTTAAGTTTTTTTTTTCTCATTTGTACTAATGGATCGCCTCCTTAACAATCTCTCTGCAATTTTCCATCGGAAATTGGAACACATAAATCTCAGCTCTATGATATTATTATCTGATCTCCCCAAAGACAGTGCCCAATGAATTTTTAGTCCAGCAGCATTTTTGTAGGGACATCCAGACGCCACATGATCCTGTGAGTGGGTGCAGTTTGTACAATTTTCTCTCCTCTTTAAGATGTTATGAATCCAGATCAGATTTACACCTTTCACGTTTCTCATTCTGCCTTTGAGCTTTACTGTCTGCACTCAGTCATAACTATGCTTAAAATCAAGTGAGAGCAATGCATTTAATTTATAATGAGATGTTACTTTGGACAAGGACAAATTGATGCAAGAAAAAGGATCTGCTGAAAATAATACTGATGTCAGACATGTTACACTGGATAACATAGATCAATTTGAAAACTTTAATGAATGTTTTACAATTGCTAACTCATCAGGGTGAGTGTTTTAATGATAGGAAGGAATTCGTACCTGCTGCTTCTTTCACGATGCTTTCACTCATAGGATCCACATGCTGCAGAGGCAACAGACACACCTGCTTCAGAGGGGACTCGGGATCTGACCTTCGACTGATGAGCTGTCTCTGCAAAGCCTAAATGATACATTATGCACTGTGTTATACAAGAAGTGCTTCATGTGCGCAGATAAAGCTCACATATAATATATTTCCGATCTGCAAAGCTATCCTTGACATTTCTAAAAGGTCAAAACAAATAGAACTGCTTTATTAATTCATAAAGCTGCTTTTCTGCTCAGGGGGTTAAAAAAATAAGAGGAAAAATAAATATAACTTTTGAAATAAAAAGTCAAGATGCAAAAAACAAAGGTCTATATTACGAGCCAAAGTGTATCATTCCTGTGTGTTCTCTACTGATAAAGCCAGGAGACTGATAATCACAGTCTGATGCTGGTATGTACAAAAACATACATGCATACATACATAGATACCGTACTATGCAAAATTCCTTTATATTAAATTAAATCCACTGATGTAGATTAAATACTGTAGAATAAATGGAAACACGTTTCACTGCAACAGGCTGCAAAGGGCCGAAGGATCCAATCAAATAATTGATTGTTTATGTAATAATGTCAGCAACAACCTCATTTCCCCTCTCTTCTTTACCAGCCGCACAGCATTCAGCATCACCAGTATACTAATCACTGACCTGATCATTTGTTATCATCTACACCTGTTTCTCACTGGTTCATGAGTTAGGTTAGATGGTTGATTGGATTAACAAACAAAAAACATTTGGAAACTGGTCAGGTACAGGGACTGAGACTGAGACTGAGAGCAAATAACTTCCCAAAAATAAGAGGCATAAAAGTCCTTCATGAAGCCTGGAGATCTATTCCTCAAGACTACATTAAAAATACAAGAAAGTCTGGCTCTCTGGAAGCAAAATATGAATAAATGAGGGGTATCTCAAGACTTTCACACAGTACTGTATGTCCAAGCGTACATACATACATACATACATAAATAGATACATAAGCAATGTTTGGGAAGTGACTAAAATGAGAAATACCTGAATTAGAATGTTAGACTGATATAATAATATGTAATAATAAAGACTCATGGAGTGGTATAGAGTTGCATTTTACCAACATTGTTTAACACCTAATCAATTAATCAGTCAAAAAAGCCTTTTTTGCCCTTATAATACTGCTATAATCTGTCACATGATGAAGTATAGATCAAGATCAGGTATCTAGTCCTTTTCATGGACCTCTCCTATAACTGACCACATTGTAGTCTTGTTGCTGCTGTAGTTTATTAATATCTTCTCCAGTAGTGCTTTGCCAGATCAGTTCTTCCACTTCCAGTTTTGTACAAAACCAAACATCTTCCAGGAGAGTCACCAGACCTGCTTCATTCTCACTGTGAAGCTCTACACAGTGCCTGTAAGAACACAGCAGAATCCTGTAACACTGATGTTATCTTCAGTGAGAAATCTGCCATACTATAGCCTACGAGACTACAGTATAAATTTCAGTATTTCAGTAAATTACAGTGTAGATTTTACATTATTGAAATAAATAGTTCTGATTTTAAATATATTTTTTAGATTATATATATTTTTTACTTTTCATTAATATTTTGGTATAAAACATGACAATCAGTGACAAGACCTTTTTCAATGTCTTGATAAATCATGTGTCATAAATGTAATGATATTGTATGCAGTCTGCAGTATTAAGTTAGTATATAAGTTCTGTATTAATACTTTGTGACTGCTTTTAAATAACACTGGTTATGAATGGGATTGGGCAGAGGTTTGTATGCAGAGTACCTGTTAGGAGAAAGAGAATTTTCATGAATGCGGATATTTTCACCAGGGCTCATTCTTTTGAAACCCCCTGACAGGTCACTGGACCTCCTTGTGGAGGAAACACATTTTGCATTGATTTCTGTCTGAATATCCTGGGAAGACGTAATAGCAGAAGCAAGAACAAGCAGAAAATACATTTCAATTAATTCATATAAATCAAATGTTATGTACTAAATAACTTATGTAAACTTAGTGTGCTAAACGTATTCTCACTTATTAATGGCACATTAGCTTGTCTAAAAAAATCAGATACTTATAAAACTGCATCATATTACTTTTTTTTAATAATTATTAACAAATAAGTTCTCCAGTTTATTGCGAAACCTGTTGTTTATGCAAGTGAAGTAGTAGTAACTCATCTATCAAAACTTTGAACTAAGATATGGTATGGTAATAAAAGTCCTGGAATATGTCATCTTCATATTGTAGTGCATGACATAAATCAGAACAGCAATATATTCTAATGTTTTCCTTTAGAATAAATAAACACTAAATGTATTTAACCTGTCAGCAGACCTATTTATGTGCCTGGTTTATTTGTTCTTTCTCTTACCGTTTACAAAGGCGTATGCAAAAAAATATATGAAACCTCTGAGAAAGTCTTTCCTTTTGTCACGTTCCTGGGTGTTGTGCGGCATAAATGCAGGAGGATCCAGGTTTTAAAAGGAAAACGATTTATTTTATAAAGAAAACATAAACAGGGAAATCAAACAAACAATCCTACTTTAATAAAGAAACTCAAAAACCTAAAGCATACGGACCGGACATTACTCACGGTGAAAACAACAAATGCAAGACAGTTAACCAGAACTAAAACAAACCATTTATAATAAAACTAATGAGCAAGTCGGTTCAGGTGAGCGCCCTCATGTCACCTGACCGAAGTGCATGCCGGGAAATGAAGTGAAACGAAAAGAACTACAAACAGAAATCACAGGGCGCTTTGGCGCCCTCTAGGGGTTATCCCTGACATAACCCCCCCTCAAAGGGCGCAACTCCGGGGCGCCACAGGAGGTCCAGGGCACCCCCCCCAGGGTCTAATGTCCGCCCCTCTCACCCAGAGGTTGGCACCTTTGTCCCGTGGGCCAGGTGGCCTGATGCCCCTGTTAAAGCAGGGCGGCGGAGGCAGAAGACTTTCGCCGTCCTCTATGATGCCTGGTGGCGTTGGCAGCCGAGGAAGAGGATGCTCGCTGTCCTCGGCGGCGCATGAAGGCGGCGGCGGAGGAAGAGGCAGCTTGTCGTCCTCAACGGCGCATGACGGCGGCGGCGGAGGAAGAGGATGGAGCTCGTGCTCCTCGGCGGCGCATGACGGCGGCGGCGGAGGAAGAGGATGGAGCTCGTGCTCCTCGGCGGCGCATGACGGCGGCGGCGGAGGAAGAGGATGGAGCTCGTGCTCCTCGGCGGCGCATGAAGGCGGCGGCGGAGGAAGAGGATGGAGCTCGTGCTCCTCGGCGGCGCATGAAGGCGGCGGCGGAGGAAGAGGATGGAGCTCGTGCTCCTCGGCGGCGCATGAAGGCGGCGGCGGAGGAAGAGGATGGAGCTCGTGCTCCTCGGCGGCGCATGACGGCGGCGGCGGAGGAAGAGGATGGAGCTCGTGCTCCTCGGCGGCGCATGAAGGCGGCGGCGGAGGAAGAGGATGGAGCTCGTGCTCCTCGGCGGCGCATGAAGGCGGCGGCGGAGGAAGAGGATGGAGCTCGTGCTCCTCGGCGGCGCATGAAGGCGGCGGCGGAGGAAGAGGATGGAGCTCGTGCTCCTCGGCGGCGCATGAAGGCGGCGGCGGAGGAAGAGGATGGAGCTCGTGCTCCTCGGCGGCGCATGAAGGCGGCGGCGGAGGAAGAGGATGGAGCTCGTGCTCCTCGGCGGCGCATGAAGGCGGCGGCGGAGGAAGAGGATGGAGCTCGTGCTCCTCGGCGGCGCATGAAGGCGGCGGCGGAGGAAGAGGATGGAGCTCGTGCTCCTCGGCGGCGCATGACGGCGGCGGCGGAGGAAGAGGATGGAGCTCGTGCTCCTCGGCGGCGCATGACGGCGGCGGCGGAGGAAAAGGAAGCTCGCTGTCCTCAACGGCGTACGAAGGCGGCGGCGGAGGAAGAGGATGGAGCTCGTGCTCCTCGGCGGCGCATGAAGGCGGCGGCGGAGGAAGAGGATGGAGCTCGTGCTCCTCGGCGGCGCATGAAGGCGGCGGCGGAGGAAGAGGATGGAGCTCGTGCTCCTCGGCGGCGCATGACGGCGGCGGCGGAGGAAGAGGATAAAGCTCGTGCTCCTCGGCGGCGCATGAAGGCGGCGGCGGAGGAAAAGGAAGCTCGAAGTCCTCAGCGGCGCATGAAGGCGGCGGCGGAGGAAGAGGAAGGTCGAAGTCCTCAGCGGCGCATGAAGGCGGCGGCGGAGGAAGAGGATGGAGCTCGTGATCCTCAACGGCGCACGAAGGCGGCGGCGGAGGAAGAGGATAAAGCTCGTGCTCCTCGGCGGCGCATGAAGGCGGCGGCGGAGGAAAAGGAAGCTCGAAGTCCTCAGCGGCGTATGAAGGCGGCGGCGGAGGAAGAGGATGGAGCTCGTGCTCCTCGGCGGCGTATGAAGGCGGCGGCGGAGGAAGAGGATGGAGCTCGTGCTCCTCGGCGGCGCATGAAGGCGGCGGCGGAGGAAAAGGAAGCTCGCTGTCCTCAACGGCGTACGAAGGCGGCGGCGGAGGAAGAGGATGGAGCTCGTGCTCCTCGGCGGCGCATGAAGGCGGCGGCGGAGGAAAAGGAAGCTCGAAGTCCTCAGCGGCGCTGTGCAGCGACGGAAGCTCGCCGTCCTCGGCAGCACTGTGCAGCGACGGAAGCTCGCCGTCCTCGAAGGCACTGTGCAGCGACGGAAGCTCGCCGTCCTCGAAGGCACAGTGCAGCGACGGAAGCTCGCCGTCCTCGAAGGCACAGTGCAGCGACGGAAGCTCGCCGTCCTCGAAGGCACAGTGCAGCGACGGAAGCTCGCCGTCCTCGAAGGCACAGTGCAGCGACGGAAGCTCGCCGTCCTCGGCTGCCCTGTGCAGCGACGGAAGCTCGCCGTCCTCGGCTGCCCTGTGCAGCGACGGAAGCTCGCCGTCCTCGGCTGCCCTGTGCAGCGACGGAAGCTCGCCGTCCTCGGCTGCCCTGTGCAGCGACGGAAGCTCGCCGTCCTCGGCTGCCCTGTGCAGCGACGGAAGCTCGCCGTCCTCGGCAGCACTGTGCAGCGACGGCAGCTCGCCGTCCTCGAAGGCACAGTGCAGCGACGGTAGCTCGCTGTCCTCGGCGGCGCGGTGCAGCAGTGCTACCTGCCCTTGGAGCTTAGCCACCTGCTCCCACAGGTCACGAATGCGCTCTTCATTTATTTTAGCGCACCGCCGAAAGCTGCTCCTATCAAGCTGGGAGGTTGCTCCTTGCTGCACGTCCCGCTCACACTCCGCTCTCTTGCCGCTAAGCCGTTTGGTTCCCCGGCTACCTTCCACGCCGGCTCCCCAAACTTCAAACATCGTTGCCCCCCCAAAAAATAATCTCCCCGGGGACGGGCTCCTCTGCTATGCCTCTTTTTAGGTCTTGCAATCTGTCACGTTCCGGGGTGTTGTGCGCGGCATAATCGCAGGAGATCCAGGTGGTAACGGAAAAAGATGTTTATTTAAAGGAAAAACAGGCAGGGAAACTCAACAAAACAAAGATACTTTAAATGAAACTGAAACAAAAACACGTATAGACAAAACAAAAGACACTAGGAAACAGGCTGACATGACTAAGGTAAATGAACAGTTGCAAGACCACGAAAAGGACTAAAAGCACGCTATTTATAAGGAAACTAATAACCAACTCGGTTCAGGTGGGCGCCCGTGTCACCTGACCGAGATTAAACAAAACAAAACACAACACAAAGTCTCTGGGCGCTAGGCGCCCTCTAGGGGTTATCCCTGACATAACCCCCCCTCAAAGGGCGCAACTCCGGGGCGCCCCAGGAGGTCCAGGGCATCCCCCCCAGGGTCCAATGTCCGCCCCTCTCACCCATAGGCTGGCACCTATGTCCTGTGGGCCAGGTGGCTTCATGCCCCCGTTGAAGCAGGGCGGCGGAGACGGAGGAAGCTCGCCGTCCTCTTTGATGCTGGGCGGTGAAGGCAGTGGGTGCTCGCCGTCCTCGGTGACGCAGGGCGGCAGAGGATGAGGAGGCTCGCTGTCCTCGGCGGCGCATGACAGCGGCGGCGGGGGAAGAGGAAGCTCGTCGTCCTCAGCGGCGCTGTGCATCGACGGAAGCTCGCCCTCCTCGGCAGCACTGTGCAGCGACGGAAGCTCGCCGTTCTCGAAGGCACTGTGCAGCGACGGAAGCTCGCCGTCCTCGAAGGCACAGTGCATTGACGGTAGCTCGCCGTCCTCGAAAGCACAGTGCAGCGACGGTAGCTCGCCGTCCTCGAAGGCACAGTGCATTGTCGGAAGCTCGCCCTCCTCTTCGCCGCATTGCAGCGGCAGCAGCTCGCTGTGCTCAGCGGCGCGGTGCAGCGGCGGCAGCTCGCCATCGACGAAGCAGCTGCGCGGCAAGACATAGAGCTCGCTGTCGTCGCAGCAGCTGCGCGGCGGAAAAGGGAGCTCGTCATCTTCGTCGTTGCTGCTGAGCTTGCCTTCGCTGTCGTCGCAGTACAGCGGGTAGCAGAGCTCGTTGTCGTCGTCGCTGAAAGGGATGTAAGCCAGCTCGCTGACGTCATCGCTGGCACCGAAGAAAGGGGCTGGCAGGTTTGGGCGCTTTGAGCAGCTTAGCTGCGTGAACATCACTTGGAGCGCAGCTACCTGCTCCTGCAGGTCTCGAATGCGCCGCCCATTACCTTCGGCGCTTCGCCCGACGCTGCTCCAATCTAGCTGGGAGGCTGCTCCCGACTGTGCATACCGCCCACACGCTGTTTCTGGTATCCGCTCGCTGTGAGGTGTCCTTCCACCCTGGTCACCGCCGAGTCTGGACCTCCCGGTCTCTGCCCTCCGGTCGGTGCGGGGACACTTGTCACCCCAAGCTGCGTCACTCCTGAACGGCGTGTGCCGTGTCGCCAGCCGGCAGCCACCCCAGTTTGGCTGCTCTGCCATTCCCTGATCTACCTTGCCAGGTCTCCTCCTTCTCCTCTTTCCGCTACGCCGCTCAGTTCTCCGGCTACCTTCCGCGCCGGCTCCCCACAATGCATAAATCGTTGCCTCCCCCAAAATGATCTCCCGGGGAAAGGGCTCCTCTGCTATGCCTTTTGTTAGGTCTTGCATTCTGTCACGTTCCTGGGTGTTGTGCGGCATAAATGCAGGAGGATCCAGGTTTTAAAAGGAAAACGATTTATTTTATAAAGAAAACATAAACAGGGAAATCAAACAAACAATCCTACTTTAATAAAGAAACTCAAAAACCTAAAGCATACGGACCGGACATTACTCACGGTGAAAACAACAAATGCAAGACAGTTAACCAGAACTAAAACAAACCATTTATAATAAAACTAATGAGCAAGTCGGTTCAGGTGAGCGCCCTCATGTCACCTGACCGAAGTGCATGCCGGGAAATGAAGTGAAACGAAAAGAACTACAAACAGAAATCACAGGGCGCTTTGGCGCCCTCTAGGGGTTATCCCTGACACCTTTAAAAATAATCTAAAATTCTTTGTCATACATGCATACAAAATAAAACTTTTGCGTACTATAATTACAGTATTACATCTGGGACAACATAACGTAATAATATATTAAACATATTAAAAAAAATTAAACAGATTTTCTGCAGGTGAAAATACATTGCAAACGGAAAGTTTTTTGTTTTCTACACCATTCTGAGTATTTTTATAGACCAAAAGTGTGTAAAATTTTGCAGCAATAAAAATCAGTTTCTCACAAACTTAAAACAGTCATTTTGATACCATTAACCATGCCTTGATCAAAGTCACATGTCACAAAGATCACACTGGTTCTTCATTCTGAATTTTTATGTGAACATTAGCTGAAGCTTTTACCCGTATGCTTTTGTATTGCTCTGCGTTCACATGATTGGCTGATTAAACAGCTACAGGAATGTGCAGTTCGACAGGTGTTCTTATAAAGTGAATGGTCACTGAATGTACTTTTTATTAATAGTTTATTAATAAAATAGCATTAATAGCATTAAGCTACCCAAACAGTTTTTCATTAATTGATTATTGCATGAAACGTCCAAGCTAGTGTTTTGTTGTAAAACTATCATTTTCTTATCAAGTTACTTTATTTAAGGTAAATAAGCTAAGCAATAAGGAAACAGACACTGATTTGTCCCTGCATGAATAAAATAGTGCATAAAAAAGTTTTTACCTCTATTTTTAGTCTCTCACTTTTTCTGATACTGTATCATCTTTGATGCATATTTTAGAAAGAATTCTAAAATTCTAAATTCCTCTAAAATGCCTCTAGACTCTAAAATTCATAATGCTGTATGACATCAATCATTATAAAATAATTTGTACTGTAATTTCTGTTAGATAAGAATATATTTTAGATCTAATATAATATAATATATGATATAATAGAAATAATTTAGGAAATGTTTAAAAAAGACTTTTTAAGTAATTAAATTTTTACTTGTTATTTGTTTATTTTGTGGCCATAATAAAATCATAACAGTAATATAAGCACGGGATCACATAGAAGCTGAAGGTGAAGATTATAAAGGTGGCTCATTTCTAACATGATAAAAACTTAGTATTTTCTGTTAACAAATAAGGCTACTCAGTTATGTGCTCTCATAGACCACAGTAGCCAGTAACAAGAATGTTGGATTAATTTGGTGTAATAATATACTGTATTAAGCCAGACAAACAGCTAAGACACAATGCAGCCCACACAACCTGAATAGAATCTAATTCATGGCTATTTACATAAATTATGCTTATAGCTTTCAACGCATGGCATTAACTGATATTTTTAGACGTATTGCTTTATTTATATCCATTTATTCAGAAAAGCTTATACTTAAAACAGATTCCCTACAATTCATCATTCAGCATGAATAATGAATAGGAAAATAGGAAATTCTATATATCTACAGTATATATAAATTCACCACTAAAATCATATATATCCCCAAATTACAATTGCAAAATGGAGCTTAAACAGACTTATAAGAATTATCATTACTGTTTTCTCTCTAAATTCGATCAAAATGAAACTTTGACTTGTATCATAAGTTCAGTAGTGTTGAAATGAGACTGGGTCATGTACAGTACACGGTTAATAAGATAAAGTGATATTTTTACACTGCAATCTAATGCACATCTAACTTGTCTTGTGGCTGACTTTCTGCGAATGACTGTCTAGCTCCACTTCTCCAAATGTGACCGTATACTAGGGTAACTTTATTTGAGCTTTTCAAAAAATTTACTCTGCACAAAACATGAAATAGAGGAGAAAGCAATTTTTAAATTTTATTTAGATTTTTTTTTTCTGACAAGTACCTAAACTGTATATCTGATTAAAAATAATTTTTCATCTGACATGTTCAGAAACATTATTTTAAAGGACACCTGAATTATTTAAAAATAACTTGTTTTCTCCACTGCCTTAACATTTTTTTTTACTTTTATGTAATTAATCTCTTATCGTTCATTCCCAAAAAATTAAGTCAGCGAAGACAAAGATAATTCACTCACTGTACCTTGCACAGTTTCTGATATCTTGGTGATGTGAAAGTCACGGTTTGAGCTCTGTGCAGAAAGAGAATCACTTTCTGGAGAGAGGATCTCACTATAGCCATTATTCTCCAGCTGCTTTTCCTCCGGAAGCTCCGTAGGATTTTCATCCTTTGGGACAATAGCCACCTGTTCTCTTCCAATGTGCAATGACCATTTAACTCTCAAAATCTCTGTGCTAGTCCACTTCCATGGTTTTAAATAGTCTTCCTCTGCAAATGTAATGGGGGTTTAATCCAAGAGCAGTGGACAGAGGATTCCAGCTCAAAACCAGTCGTCTGGCATGGACACTTATAATGTAATACAGAAGATTTACCAGCATGTCCTGAAAAGACACGATGTCTCACAGAGCAGCAGCTTTAGAAGCATCCTTCCTGCTTGAGAATATGAACAAGACGGAGAAGGGAGGGGTGAAGAGAGCACATAGTGAGCGACATCACACACCCAGTCCCATGTGATAAACCCATTGGAGAGTCATACTCCAAAGTTATTTAGTCTAGGTGTTAAAGCGGGATAAATTAAGTACTTGTGCAATGTATTCACATTAACGTGAACATAATGCAGTAATCAAATATATTGACGCTAAATCATTTTGGAGTTAAAAATTATGAACATGTATACAGAATGTATATGTACACAGTGTGATTCCAGCCACCCATTATTTAATAGTAAAGTTCCGTTTTATATACAAGTGTCAACTTTATGTAGAACCAATCATTATCATTGCATCACTATTACTGTCAAACATTTGCCTAATATGATTTGGAAGAGTAATTAAGTGACTATACATTGGGTGTAAATAAATGCTTTACTGTATCCTCTTTATTATTAGTCCCATGAATACTGAGCATTTGTGTTTTATGTGAAGCCTGACACCTAGTGGCAGTAAAACGCATGAATATTTTTCCAAAATCCAACAGAAAATGTAAGAATCATTATAAAGTATGTGAAGCATATATATATTTGAATTTTGTACAATCCTGCATACAATAAATAACAGCAAGAAAAATCTTCAGCCTGTAAAACTAAATATACTGTACCCATAAAGAATCCCAATAAGGTAACTGGTCTGGTCTCTGACAACCGAAATGGATATAGGTTCAAAAAAGCTGTGAAATAAAATGTGAAAATTAATATCCCAGTCAATATTTAGCTCTCATAATCAAACAGCCATTGCAGCATTATGGCTTCACTGGTCAAGAGCTACTTTGAGCCAGCATGCAGCTGTTGTCTAAATTTAAAACATTTTTCAGCAATAATTTATCTCAAGCTCAGCGTTTTATAAGGAATTGTGTTTGAATCCATCTCACATATAGTAGTAGCTAAGTGAAGATCCAGTGCCTGTCCACACTATGTTCCTCCATCATGGGTTGCTATCAAACCATAGACATCTAGGGTCATAAAATGTGTGTGTGCATGTGTGTGTGTGTGTGTATGTGTGTGTGTGACATGATCCTAACACCATTTATTCTGTAAACCACAGAGCTAAAATAATGGGGTGTCATACTTTAAAGAGACACTTGGTGTTTTTGCCATACTATCTTATAAAGTCTGATAAGTGAAAGTGCATTAAAATGGTGTAGACACAAAACTCTACTGATGTATTATGTCTCTGCAATTTTAGTTCCGTTAATCCATTTTAAGAGGAACAGAGTTTGCAAAATCTTCAACAGACAACTTGTTGCACAAGATGCTTCTGCACGCTACACTTATGTTGTGGCTCAAACAGTTAAGGCTCTGGGTTCCAGATTGGGGGTTCAAACCCCAGCACTGCTAAGCTGTCACTAAGTGCTTGAGGGTTGCTGTATCCTGGCTGACCCTGCACTCTGACCCCAGCTTCCTAACTGGGTTAGGTGGGGAAAAAATAATGTCATTGTGCTATAAGGTAAATGTTACAAATAATTGAACTATAATTGAATTTTTATGTAACTAAATAAAAATGCTTTGTTGTACATTTATGGCTAAATTGTGTTTAATGCCAGTGCACAAAGATGCATAATCTTACTCCATTCATCCAGGAACCTCTATAGTCCAACTAAGGACCGTGGAGGCCAATGGTGACCATTGCATTTATTCATATTTTGTACGACTATGGTAGGTCCTCCGGTCAGCATTCACAAGTACATTCACACACTTTGGCTAGTGTGTGAAGCCAAAGGGCTAATTTGGGAACGCCAATTAGCCTAATCTACATGTTTTTGGACTGTGAGAGGAAACCGGAGGACCAGGAGGAAACCCACAAAGTATGGGGAGAGCATGCAAACTCCATACACACAGACCAGATGTGGGAACCACTAAGCTATCATGTCACCTATAAGCTTACTTACATAGTAAAACCTTCACCCTGACAGTGTCCCGAGGCTATCCCAGAAACATTGGGCATGAGCCAGGAATATACCTTGGATGGATGACAACCCATTTCCAGCATTCCATTTCCAGCAGACTCAGGGACCATGCAGTATAAGGGCAGCAAATGCCTCCACCTCATGACTAATCTGTCTTTAATGAAATGAAAAAAATTTCTAATATCTTTGCAAATCATTCTAAATTTTTAATGGGACTTTAATTACATTATATGGACAATTGTATGTGGACGCCTAATCATCACATGCACATTCGCTTTTTTAACATTCAATTCCAGGTTCTCCTTTGAGATTTCTTGGTGTTCAGGCAACAGACAGCCTTAAGTGGTGTCTTTAATTTTTGCAAAGGCTCTCCCACCCCTATCTTTAAAACATTCTATAGAGGGACAGTATGAAAGCATCCCAGGCCTTTGTACTCTTTCAGATCACCAGAGAATGCAGCAGACTGTGAGGATAGCTGAGAAGATAGTCAGGGTCTCTCTTCTCTCCATCATAGACAATTACACACACACTCCATCCACAAATCTGCCAGCATTGTGGATGATCCCATGCACTCCTCACAAAATTCTTGGATCTGCTGGCATCTGGGTTATGACATCATATGCGGGCCCACATGACCAGACTGTGTAACTTGTGTTTCTTTGTATAAACCAACAGAGTGCTCAGTGTCAGGAAATGGACTGACACCACCAACAAACACATGCATGCTAAAACACTCAAAGCTAATTTTGCACTATTCTACTAAATGACTGTAAGCAAAATACTATACCCTATTTACCAGCTGTAATACTGCTAATAACTGGCTCTACACTTTAATTATAACCACATTTATTTCTCTTCTAACATGCTTTTTGTACAGCGCTTTATTCTTATTAGATCGTCTACTATACTGTACTGTATATAGTCCTGGACTACAGTGTAGTTTAAATAAGTTATGATTAGTCTCTGCTAGTTCTGTGTGGTTTTATGTACCATCTTGGTCCTAGGGTCCTGTACTATACCAAAAAACTTGTCATCAGACCATAAGTGGTGATATTACCACTAATTTAGTTCCCAGGCAACCATGTACAGTAAATGCAAACACTTATTCACACCTTGAATGTGAAGATGTTTTGGAAGATGGGAAGAAACCTGGTACAGGGAGGACATATAGTACTGTAGGAATCTTCATATAGACATCAAGTTGAGTTTAGGATCCAACCTTCAAAAGCATATATAATTCATTTAACACCACTCCCCTTTCAACACACACTGTACCATTTCATCAGAGGTTTTGTATGCTATTACAAAGAACTGCATTTAAAAGTAAGTAAGTCATGTGTGTCCACAGTTATGTACAGTATAAATAGCTGTGCTGTGGCTAAAGGTGGTCACTCCAACCAAGCAGAGCATATCAGATTTACTGTAATCAGCTTTAACCATCCATTCTCATGAGACAGCTGTTGTTTTGCTCTGGTTTGCTTGATCTGAAAAATGCAATAAACTATAACCAGCCATTAAAGCATTGAGTAAATCTGTTTTTTTTTTTCTTCCAAGCCAAGACAATGAATCCCAAAGTTAAAATTATTTATTCATTTATGAAACAATAAACATTAATAAAGTTTGTGTAACCACTTAAATATAAAGCTTTTTTGTTCTATGTTGCAGTTATTTTACATCTTAATTTTAAAAGTTAAATAATATAGTACAAATAGTACATAGTATAGTTTCCGAACCGCTGTCAATCTTTAAGTTTAAATACGAAACAGAAACAATACTAGTATGAAACTGGAATAATAAGCAGTCCTGTGTTCATGTATTGATGATCTATTGGTAAACAAGGTATTAGGCTTTGTCACACCATTTGATGACATGTTCAGGCAAACAGTATTATCATATGCCAAATTTAGACAGAAAAAAAAAACTCAAAAAAAAAAAAAAGAAAGAAAAGAAAAGGCTAGTGACATGTACGTGCCTGTTAATCACATGACCATTGAGCAACAACGACATAAGGCTCCACCAAAGACAGGCCAATTAAATCCTGCATTTAGCAAGCTCACCTGTTATTTTGAAATGGGTGTGACACGAGTAGGCAGTGAAGCATATTCTTCACTTATTACAACATGGGAAACAACAACAAAAGAGCTGTCTACAAGGGTTCTTCTTCTTATATTTCACAGCCTTCTTGATCTCAACTGTAGCTTTGCCTATAAACTCTTCTGCTGCACATACGTTAGCCTCAATGTTATCCACCATAGCCCCTTGCTGCTCTACCAGCAGAGCCAACTGAAAAAAAAGCTCATGAATGTCCCGAATGCGGCTCTCCAGTTCTAGAAGCTCCTTGTGGCGGTCCTCGATCTCGCTGAGTGCTGAACGGAAAGCTCGCTCATCTGTGACAAGGTCATCTGAGAAGACGTTCCACTTTCCAGTCTCAATCATTTCCTCAATCTGATCCCCAGTCACCTCCTTGCCCATGATCTCCGTCTGTCGCTGGATTCGTATCTTGCAATTTTCCCTTTGTGCCATCTCAGCCTCATTATACTCAGACATTGCACTATGGAAGGCACTGGTTAAAGAGTTGTACTGGGAGCGAACCATGCGTGCCAACGCAGAATGGGCCCCATGTTTCTCCTCGAGCTCTTTACACTGTGCCTCCATGTGCTGAAGCCTCGCATACAGCTTCTCTCCTTCAGCTTTGATGTTGCGTGCAATGGCATTGGAGTCCCGCTTGATGCTGCTGATGCGTCTGACTGAGGTGAGAAAACGGGTGTTCTGCTTGCCCAGCTTCTTCACCTCCAATCTGAGGTGAGCAATTTTTTTGTGCATAGACTGGGCCTCCTTGAAAACATCGTCCATGGTGTCTTCACCCTCGACCACCATGGCATGGTGCTCCACCTCGCCACTGTCCAAGTTCTCCCCATTCTCCACAGAAGGCTCCTCTTGGGAGTGTTTAGATATAATACCATTCAGGTCACACAGTCTATCCTTCATTTCTCCTTTATGATAAAGCAGAAACAAGAGAATGTGGTTAGTTAAAAACACTGGCCCTAGATTTCCAATGTTATGCAACAGGGTCTTACTGAACTGAAACAGATATTAGATGTACAGAATGCCTCAGCAGGGCTAAAACATGTACGTAGACACCTGACAGTTCTGCTTTTAACAAGCCTTGAGGTTTTTAGATATCTACCCTCTTACAAAATTCAGCTCCAATCCCAATCCAAAACAATCAGCAATTTATTTCTAAGATCGGGTTACATTTAGGGTGAAAAGGAATTCTGTATGAAGGCAGATCTGAGTAAACAAGCTGAAAGCAGAATAGTCATGACATACCTTCTGAAATGAGAATAAAGGCCTCTTGCTAAAGCACTGCGTAGGAGTAGTTCAGTAAAGAAAGCCCCTGTCACACCAGTGCCCTTATGTCTTAAACATCACTTTTTCCGAGTAATGGAAATCACACAGTCATGATGCTTACTTCCTATAAGACCAAGTATAACTGAATAGAGAACAGATGGGTGGGGACTTCCCTTTACTTAACATTTAGGAATTAGGACACAAAAATGAAATGCAAGAAATATTAATTGGATCTAAACTCTTACAAAACACTATTGTTTCATGAACATTATATATGTTTTTAAATAATCAAATATATATATATATTTAAATATCTGTGATGAACACAGAAGTGGTTTAGATGATAAGCAAGTCTACATGTTTAAAAGATTATATCAGACCTTTTCCCCGCGTGACGTTGCAGTCTTTACATTTATGCTGAAGTGAACAGAGTCCTATACGGTTACGGACTCGGAACAGGTGTTGCAGCACTAAATCATATTTCTCGTTCTTCGCTAAGCGACGTAGCAGCGACAGAAAAACAGAAAAGGCTGCAACTTGTTATGAGGTAAATTAAACCAAACCCAAACTACGCGCTCGTCTAAAAGCCGAATAAAGAAGAGTGTCAGATAAACCTACCTCACTTCATGCTCCGCGTACCAGCCAGAATATGCAGATATAACATTCAAATGATCGAAGATTTTCCTCTTTGCTCTTCCTCCTCAGTCTCACATCGTTGCAGGAAATAGCAGCCAAGCGACTTAGTGGGAGTTACCGAAAGTGGCAGTGGTCGAGTTATCTCTCAGCCTCGAGTCGCACTTCATCCACCCAGAGTTAGTCTTTAACATTAACATCATTCTTACCACAGCTCATAAAACAATCTAAACGCAAAAAAATAGTAACTAAACAGCATCAGGATTTAAAATAAAATAAAATAAAAAAACAATATATTTAGAAGATACGTGACGACAGGTTTTAATGAAAAGAATTAAAGTGCATTAAAGTGCGTGTTGAGAAATGTATTGCGTTTGCTGGGTTGCCAGATCGGTCTAATATGGTTTTTTATTCGGTTCACTATTCTGAAGAAGTCATTCACTGAGAAGAGCACGTGCCGTGTTATGGCGTATTTATCATTAAAAACAATATTTAAAGATAATATGATTTTCAAAACGTCACAAATAAGGAATCTGTAGTGAGTGAATGAATGTTATTAAAATTGAAACATATGATTGAGATATTGAACTACAATTTTATTATAAATTATAAATTACGCAGAAATGCAATAAATGTAATGTAATGACGTGCAGCGTTTATTATTATGATTACCAGTGTAGACTTCATCAATATGCTCATGTGTGACAAACAACAGATATTGTTATAGTTTCGTGAAGTAAATAAGTCAATTTTATTACTTTATTTAAAAAAAAAAACAATGTGTAAAGCAGTGGGAACAGTATTATACACTGTATACAGTACATAAAAGATTAAAAGTTTACAAGAAAGAAAAAAAGAAAAAAACAGCCAGTGTTACTCTACTTCAGTGGTTTCCTGCTTTACAGAACGGTAACTGCCTCATTTAAAAGTCCTAATAAATCCTAGACAATCGCCACCTGACAGGAACAAATCCACCCTGTTTGTAAATGCAATCTGAAAAGGTCCCGCTGCACAAACAGGAAAAATCTGAAAAGGACAGAAAAACTTTACTGCTTCGCCACTTGATGGCAGTAGAGTCAATACCGGATATTTGGGGCTATTTAAATATTTTTCTAGAACGTGTGCACCAAACATTTATTATTACTAATTAAATAATAAAGAATAAAAGTTTTTTTGCTAGTAAATATACATAACATAAAAGTAAAACGATTTTAACAATTTAAAAAAATACATTAAAAATACATTTATATTAGTTGTATATAATATTTAAATACATTTATTTTTAGTCCTACCAATAATATTATCACACCTGGTAGCTCCAGTGACCTGGGTTCCATCATGAGCTTGTACCTGTGTAGAGTTGATGGACTGACGCCCTATCTAGCAGGAACTCTTGTGCCTTTTGTGACTCTGAAGATTACACTATCAGTCTTTTTAGTTTTTATTGCAATTTACTTATATATACAACCTCTTCACTTACACACTATATTCTAACTCTTTCACATGTAATTGCCATAAAGCATACTTAGGTATTTTTGTAATTGATTCTCACGTATTAGTAATACATAACATGTATAAATGAATAAGATGGTGCAATATTGTAATACCGATCTGTCATCAGATGATATTAATTGTGATCAGAATATTTACAATGCACTGTGCACAGCACAGACTGTACAGATCTTGCACCTGCCCAACATTTGAGTAGTGATATGTAATTGTACATTATCTGTAGTTTTGTATTGTATGCTTATTCATTCAGAGCACCACAAATATTTTTTTATTAGAACGTTGAGTGTAGGTATAATTGAAAAGGGGCAATGTGTTTATAAATCTAAAAATAATAATAATAAAAAAACATCTAAGGTTAACACCAGCAAAATACAGAAGCTATGATAATTGCTATCATGTTCTACAGAATATAAGACATCCTTATGAACATCCCTATGTGCACCTAACGCAAGTCCACTAAATGCCACACACATAGGTAGTGGTAGCTTATTGGTTAAGGTTCTATGGTATTAACTGAAGGGTTGTTTGTTTAAATCCCAGAACAGTCAGAGATTCAATAACCAGAACCTGATCTTGCTATATGTTTGAACTGGATTCTGTCTCATAAGCACATTTGTTTGCATTACTGCAATTCCTGAAAGAAAATAATAATGATTGTACACAGTGGAGCGGCAGCACAGCTGCATAGGGGTTAGCACTGTGGTTTGCACCTCTAGGTTAGATTACTGGAGTTTGCATGTTCTCCCTGTGCTTGGTAGGTTTTCTCTCTAGGTTTTACTATATACACATGATGAAATAATTGCATTTTCTTCAACCGCATCTCTTGAAATATATGGTTGGACAAAACCTATATATATATATATATAAATATATATATATATATATATATATATATATATATATATATATATACATACACGTGGACAAAATTGTTCGGCCAATGAAAGAAAAACTCAGAATGGAATAACTTTAATTCCATTTTAAGAAATACTTTAACAGAAATAACTTTAATCTGACAAAAGTAATAATTAAATAAAATTCTATGAATGTTAACCAATGAAAGTCAGTCATTGCTTTTCAACCATGCTTCAACAGAATTATTTAAAAAAAATAAACTCATGGAACACGCCTGGACAAAAATGATGGTACCCCTAGAAAATACTGAAATTAATGTGACCAAAGGGACATGTTAATTCAAGGTGTGTCTACTAATTAGCATCCCAGGTGTCTACAATCTTGTAATCAGTCAGTGGGCCTATATATAGGGCTCCAGGTAGTCACTGTGTTGTTTGGTGACATGGTATGTACCACACTCAACATGGACCAGCGGAAGCGAAGGAAAGAGTTGTCTCAGGAGATTCGAAAGAAAATTATAGACAAGCATGTTAAAGGTAAAGGCTATAAGACCATTTCCAAGCAGCTAGATGTTCCTGTGACTACAGTTGCACATATTATTCAGAAATTTAAGATCCATAGGACTGTAGCTACCTCCCAGGACGTGGCCGCAGGAGTAAAATTGATGACGGATAATCCGAATGGTAATAAAAGAGCCCAGAAAGACTTCTAAAGAGATCCAAGGTGAACTTCATGCTCAAGGAACATCAGTGTCGGATCGCACCATCCGTCGTTGTTTGAGCCAAAGTGGACTACATGGGAGACGACCAAGGAGGACACCAAAAACAAATCATAAAAAAGCCAGACTGGAATATGCCAAACTACATGTTGACCAGCCACAAAGCTTCTGGGAGAATGTCCTATGGACAGATGAGACAGAAATGGAACTTTTTGCCAAGGCACATCAGCTCTATGTTCACAGAAGGAAAAATGAAGCATATCAAGAAAAGAACACTGTCCCTACTGTGAAACATGGAGATGCTTTGCTGCATCTGGCACAGGGTGTCTTGAATCTGTGCAGGGTACAATGAAATCTCAAGACTATCAAGGGATTCTAGAGAGAAATGTGCTGGCCAGTGTCAGAAAGCTGGGTCTCAGTCGCAGGTCATGGGTCTTGCAACAGGACAATGACCCAAAACACACAGCTAAAAACACCCAAGAATGGCTAAGAGGAAAACATTGGACTATTCTAAAGTGGCCTTCTATGAGCCCTGACCTCAATCCTATTGAGCATCTTTGGAAGGAGCTGAAACATGCTGTCTGGAAAAGGCACCCTTCAAACCGGAAACAACTGGAGCAGCTTGCTCATGAGGAGTGGGCCAAAATACCTGCAGAGAGGTGCAGAAGTCTCATTGACAGTTACAGGAATCGTTTGATTGCAGTGATTGCCTCAAAAGGTTGTGCAACAAACTATTAAGTTAGGGGTACAAACACGGCGAACTTTCCCCCAGCGTTGCAGCAAATCAGCATGTTACAATAACACACATGGTGTTGCATATAGTCCTTGTCATTTCTTTAAATTTTAATGTTAAACAGTTCTGTTTTACCATATCAGATGTAAAACTTCTTAATCAACTTTTAATCCAAAAAAGAGGTTTTGTCTAACCATATATTTCAAGAGATGCAGTTGAATAAAAGGCAATTATTTCATCATGTGTATATCAATATACATAAAACATAAATAAACATACAGCACATGTAAATCATGGTGTAAATCATATGGGAAAAGTAACACTTCTTTTGAAAGAAAAAAAAACAAGCATTCTTTATATGTCCAAATTCAAATGAATTACATTATGAAACATACAAGTAATACTTTGACACCTCACATTTTATGTAAATATTGAGATTTTTCTGTATAGGGTTAAGGGACTCTTAAGAAGAAGAAGAAAAATAAAATTCTAGAACAGTTCCTAAGATAAATTTATGCCAGCATAATGATGATGGTGATGATGATGATGATGATGATGATGACAATACTACTAGACTAAATGATACTAAAAGATCCCCTTCTAAACAAGAACAAGTAAACAATGTATCTTTTCATTCTTTTGATCTAGTAGGCTTACAGTGGAAACAGTACTGTGTAAAAGGAATGCTTGTGGTAGTGTGCTAGAGTCTCGTGTATACAGTAGGTGTTAACAGGGTACACAGCAGAAGTTTGATGCAGTGTGCGGTGCTGCTGATGTACTGAGGCGTGCCGCTGCTCTGCGCGTGCGATGGCGCGAGGAGGCTGAGCTCTAAAGCGGCGTCACTGAGGATAGCGAGGAGAGCTTTAGTCAGCGACCCACGGGATATTTCGTGCCGCTGAAAACCGTAACACGGGACAGGAGTTGAACATGGGAGCGACATTATCCGTGGAGCAGGACAGCAGATATGAGGAGGACGATGAGGAGCTGTATTTAGGACAGCACGAGGTACTAGAGGACAGCGATGAAGACAAGGTACAAATCATACTGTACACATCAGGTCGAGCCTTGTTTTATTTAAGCCGTTTCCAAAGCAAGGAAAGTGGAAGACGAGTGACTACACAGTACATGATAAGAAATAAACCGGTGTTGGTGTGTGTGTATGGTGTATCGGGATGAAAACTGCGGAGAACTTTTTTGTGTTTTTTTGCTGCTGCACTGCAGTGCACAGTGTTGTGATGATGCTAGAAGCTCACTGTAAGCTAATGCCAGTGCCTACGTAATAAAACTTCATGATGGGGTCCGCATTAAGTTAAGACTGATCGGGTTATCGTTCAGTGAACAATAAAAAGACAAAGAAAAAAAGACTTTTTGAGAGATTGTAATGACAACCATTTAAAATACAAACAAAAAAACTCTATAGTAGAATTTCACTCTGACTGGCACTTTTACCATCTTGTGGCATTTTTGGGCAGTGTTACGCTATCATGGATCATTAGCTCAGCGTATCAAACATATAATACATAATTACAGAATACATACATACAGAATTTCAAACACATAACAACGAAGACACAATTCTTTGATATTACAATATTCTTATGTAATAGTATCTAAAAATACCCACATATACAGTATGTGTACAGTATATAGTGTACAGCCTATACACTGATCAGCCCCAACACCTAAAACATATGCCTAATATTGTGTAGGTCTACGAAACATCTCTGACCCATTGAGGCGTCAACTCCACAAAACATCTAAAGGTGCTCGCACCAAAACATTAGCAGCAGGTCATTTAAGTGCTGTAAGTTGTGAGGAGGATGGGCTCTATGGATCGGTCTTGTTTGTCCAGAACATGCCAAATCATCACTTTAAACTCTTTATCAGGTTTCTCAAACCATTACGAATATTTTTTGTCAGGGCTCATTATCCTGCTGAAAGATGCCTGTAATATTAAGAAATAACATGAATTAAGAAATAAGTGTTCATTCTGCAGCAAGGGTTAGGTAGGTGGTACTAGTCAAAATAAAATCCACATGACTGCCAGGACCCAAGGTTTCCCAGCAGAACATCGCCCAGAGCATCACATTGTCTCATCTGACTGTCGTACTTTCCATAGTGCTATCTGTTTCCCATGTGGTTTACACACACCTGGCCAAATCAGTATTTAAAAGAAAACTTGATTCATCATACTGTACCTGGGCATCTTCTCCTATTACTCCATGATGCCAGTATTCTCAAAGTTACTTGGATCCTTATGCTTGTCCTATTTCTTGCCTCCAACATATCAAGTTCAAGGACTAACTGTTCACACAGTGCTTAATATCACCCCTTGACAGGAGCCATTGTGATGGGATAATCAATGTTATTCAATGAATATGTTAATGGTTTTATTATTATGGCTTATCCATGTATACTGTACGCAGAAGATGAGCTAAAATGCAGTGCTATATTTATTTCACTGGAAATATAGAATTACTACCAGCTACTCTCCAAATAGCATCTGCATCGATTTTCCACATTAAACATGAAATCTGCAACAGGATATGTGAGATGTGAGATCTTAAGGTCTTTAAAAATGTAAAGTACTATAAAGTATTATCTAGTAGTTAATTCTGTAATATTGGGTATTTGTCTGTTACAATGAAATACTTGTAATCTCCACAAAAAAAAAAAAAACTTTTTACCTTTTTTCCTGACATTATGCATTCATGTATTATATGTTAGAATTATAGCTTTCCTCTCCAACCTGGCCTTGAGAACATTTGCGAAATAATCTCACGCTATATTTATTTAAATTTTTTTTGAAAATCACAGAATATTTATATTTATTATATTACAAATATTATAATATTTATAATTTGCCACAGACCAGATTTTTCTTGTGGACCAGATTCCCAATTATGAAGAATTAAGAATTACAAAAAAGTGTGACATTTTTAATTCTACAGAGACATTTGTGATATTTATGTGTAATTATGAAAAGGGAAAAAATATATCTTGGCACAGTGGTATAGTGGTTAGCACTGTGGCCTCACACCTCCAGGGTCAAGGGTTCAAATCACACCTTCATTGTGTGGAGTTTGCATGCTCTCCTCCAGCTTGGTGGATTTCCTCCGGGTATTTTGGTTTCCTCTCACAGTTTAAAGACATGCACATTAAGCAAATTGGCATTTCCAAATTGCTTGTAGTGTGTGTGTGTGTGTGCCCTGTCATTAATCGACACCCTGTCCAGTGTGTATCATGCCTTGTGCCCAAAGTCTTCTGGGATAGGCTCTAGGACCCCCACAACCCTGTAACAGGGTAGGGGATATACTGTAGAAGATGACTATGAAGATAGGGATTCACTGGGGGGTCAAACACACTACCAATATGCAATATGCACCATTGCATGTTTACATTAGCACATAGATCTGGGAATTCTCATTTAAGTGCACAGATGTAGAGATGTGTAAATTTTATATATTTTAAAGAATCAAAATCTAATTAAAGTAGAATTTTCTTTACTGAAACAACCATGTATTGATAACCCACTATGTAATATAAAGTGTAGATAAGTACATTTATGTTTTCCTTTTCACTTTTCCTTCACTGTTGGTAATACTATCATGTGTCATATTTTCACTTTTGGTCTGTTGATGGTAGAATCCTTTATATTTATATGTTTTGTCTTTATATGCTTTACCTTATAACTAGTTGACACAGACAAGTGAACAAATCTCAAGCCACAGTGCAAAAACAGAAAGCCAGACTGATGAGATAAACAGTCAATCTTCGGAGAGAGACCTCATAGATGGTGAGTATATTCTTAAGAACAAATTCCATAAACACCTCTTCATTTATAAATACATGAACACTGATTTAGCATGTAGTATTACACTTAAACACCACATAGTGTAAGTTACCATAATGAACTATTTATATTATTTCAGGGGGGTCTGGATTTGTGACACTGGAAGAAGATAATTCTGAAACAACTGACAATCCTCAAGAAGAAGATTTTTCTCGGACAAGCACTGACACCATTAGCAAACAATTGAATAATACAGATGACATAAAAGCAAATGAGGTACCTGAGGCCAACAACGAAGTAAATGAAAATGAAATTGGATTAAAAAAAATCTTCAGATTTGGTGGATTTAAATTCACCCTAAAAAAAGACATGGTTGAGAAGAATGGTGCAGATAAGCCAATCAGAAACGGGCAGGACAGAAATGCTTCAGGTTCATCAGAGGACTCTTGGGACACTGTAGATGTGAATCCCGTCAGCACAAATGAACAGGAAGCAGAAGAGATAAAGAATGAAAGAATTGGAGGTGGTGCAAGTGCTGATTCTCATGAGACACACTATGAAGAAAAAGTGGGTAAAATTTCTGGACACAGAGAAGAAGCCACTCCTGACAAAGGAATGATGGAGGATGTTTCTGAATTTGAGGAACCCATGTCCCCACTTAAGCGATTTTTCTCACAGGGAATGTTGGGTAGTTTGAGAAAGAAGAAAAAAGAGGACGAGAAACCAAAAGGGAGTGAAGAGAAACTCAAAAGCTTGAACAAAATGGTTGATAGAGAAACTATGAAAGAAGACACCACATGCACTTGTCTTGAAATCTCTAATGGAACATTTGATAAAGATATACAGCTATATAATAAAGATGAGAGCAAACCTACAGCAGGAGGAGACATAATGAACTCCATAGAACAAGATAAAGTGCAAGCAAGTCCATTCAAGAGGCTCTTTAGGAAACTTTCCACTAGGAGAAAGAGTGAAACAAAACCTGGTGACACAAACTTACTTGAGCCTGGAGAAAATATCACTGAAAATCCTCAATTATCTACAGATTTAATTACGTCCCAGAAGGAGCAAGAAACAAGTCTGGTCAAAACACAGTCTGCTGATGAGATGATGGACACGAGCCATGAAGAATCCAAAAAAAAGTCAGACTCGACTGTTTCCTGGGAAAACCTGATATGTGTCAGGTCTGCCAAGTCAAGAGCAAGAAAAACATCTGACTCTGAGGATGAAACACATGATAAAGGAGAGGTGCTCAAAAGAACAACTGAATCGCCATTTGAAAGTTCAACTGAAGGTGACCACCTTACATCATCCAATGAACAAAGCGGAAATCCTGCAGAAGACGACAGTGGATCCACGTGGAAGTCTTTTAAAAAGATGGTAACTCCAAAAAGAAAAAGCAGAATGGAAGAAAGTAGTTCAGTTGAGCAGATGCAATCAGACACTGAGGTATCTAAAGATGAGTCTTCATGTTCCTTACGGAAGCTTATCTCAGGGCGTAAAAAAATTAAGCCCGATGGACAGCAAGAAAATATGTCATCTGATGAAGGCAGTAAAGGTACAGTAACAGACATTGAAGATGATGAAACACCAAGTGTTGTACCACTTTCTGAATATGAAATAGCTAAACCTGAAATCTTGAACTTGACGACTGATGGAACAACTGAATGTAAGGAAGAGAAAGAGGTGCAACTCATAAATGAAGAGGTTGAACCTAAACAAATGCCACATTTATATAATGTCCAACCTTTATGCTTTGATGCTGGGCCATCAGGTCTACCTATTCCTACAGAATATATTGAAGAATTGACAGAATTCTTAAGCAAACATCAGCAACTTAGTGACATTCCAGAGGAAGGAATTATTGAAGAAAGTGTTGCAACTCCATTATCCTTTGTTGAGTGGAGACCTCAAGATGACACCTTAGCTGATGATATAGTAGATATGACAGCTGATGCAGTCACGGCTCCCGAACACGCATCTGAAAACACTGAGGATGAAACCACTGAAATGGTGTCGGCGCTTTCCCAGCTATCAGAGTCCCCCAAAACATCAGGAAATGTAACACCAATGTCACCTGTGAGAGAATCTGACGCAATCTTTCAGGAAGTTGTGGAATCCTTCAACATGGTTCCACGTGTTCTGTCGGGCACTACAAATAATGAAGTCCCTGAGGCTCTGGCGGTTTCTCTCTCCAAGTTTATTGTCGAGTCATCAACAACAACTGAAACAAAACTACTAGTGACCCATAAAAAAGATGACGCTACATCCGTCTGCATTGGCATTGTTTCTCAGGAAATTAGAGCTGCCGAAGTTGTTCTTCCATTGCCCTTATTTGAAGGAATATCAGAAACCACTTGTGCTGTACCAACAGAATTTGCTTCTGAGGAGTTAGCAAGAGAATCTGAAGCAGCAGGTGTAGCGCCTGACAATGTCTATGAAGCTAAAATCAAAGAAATCAAATCTATGCTACATGAAGTGCTTTTACTTGATGAACAAAGCACAATTCTTGCTGAAACTGCAAGAAAATCAAAGCAACATTTTGTTATGGTTAAAAACATTCAAGAAGAAGCTTCTCCCGTGGTACACATGGAAGTCGTGGATTCAACAGAATTATCAAATGGGATTCGTGAATTATCACCAGTTCCTGCTGCAGTGCATGGTGGGACTGAATATGAGGAGCAGAATTTTACGATGGATATAAATAGACCTGAAATTGAGAGTTCATTCCAACCAGTTTTAGAAGAACCTGTATGTGAACAGCTGATAGAGAGCACTAAAATAGCTTTTGAAGATGAAAAACAATACAGACTTCCAGATGTTGAATCATCAGCTGATGATGTTAAGCAGTGCGGGCTAGTTGCAGTAGCTGGCCCTGTAGCAGTCAGCGTTGTAGAATCAGTACTTGACAGCTCCTTAAATGAAGTTTCAAAAATCTTCACAGAGGACAAACATTTTCAAGCCAATGAAGTGGGTAAGTCTGTAGTGCACGATGTTGCAGACCCAGAATCAGATGCTATGATTGCTATGAGTCAAGCTTCAGAAATAACAGAGGATATGACTGGAGTTTTTGCATTAAATGTGAGATGTTCAGAAACTACAGCACCAATTAACAATGCTAACCCTATATCAGATTCTTTAAACACTGAAATGGATTTGAAGAATTACATTCAAATGAATAATGAACCTTCACAGCATTCTGTAGATAGTCCTATTATCCGAGTTAAAGTGACCAAGACTGAGTCACAAACAGCAAAGGAAAATGCTGTGATATCACTTCCCCTAGGCACCACATTAGATGCATCTGATGTTTTTAAAAATATAGAGATGGATGGAGAAGAAAAAAAAGCAGAACAAAAGTTAGAACGTACAGCTGCAGAGACAATTGAGGAAGTTGTTGATGAAAAGATTGTTTGCACATTCGGAGCACGGAACTTTTCAGAAATCGTAGATAAACAAGCAAAAAAAAGAGAATGTAAAGAAAGTGAATTGAGAGCATTTGTCAGAGAAAGAACCTTACCTATAGCAACTACTAATGGTGAAAATGCGAATAAAGAGCCACAAGATGTGCCAAAAGTTATGCTGGGCCTAGAAACAAACACACCTCTTGTAGAAGACTGCAAGAGAAAACTAACTGCAGGTGATGAAATATGCATGCTCACACTTAATACAACTGAAACAGAAGAGGAGACCAAGAAACCACCTGCCACCTCTGAGCAACCAAGGGTTAATGAGAAAGTAGCAGAGAGTGGAATCCAACCACCAGCATCCGACATTTTAAAGCAAGTTTCACAAGCAACATTTTCCAAAGTGATTCAAGATACACAAACTACAGCTGTATCTCCAGAGTCTATAAAAGAAAAATCAGCAAAAATAGAGGCGTTTAAAAGGCCACGTGTGGATAATGAATCTGACAAACTTTTAGCAGATGAGCATGAATATTATTATGAAACAGCAAGCCCTGAAGTTTACCCAGGAGAGCCACAAAAAGTAATTTCACCATCAAAATCAGAAAAGCTTCAAGCAACTGAGTTAAAATTTACATTACCAGTACCAAATCTACAGTGCCTTAATAGCTTAGACAGAGTAGGGTCATTAGAAGAGGTTAAAAGACAGTGTGTGGATGATCAATCTGTGCTGTATGGCACACTTTTAGCTGAGAAGCAAGAGCCTAATGAAACAGCAAAGTCTGAAGTTAATACAGAGGTCACTACAGAACACCAAGATGCCATACAGACAGTTAAGACGTTCCCAAAAGCTGAGCCTCAACTTAACACCAACAAACAACTGCTATCCTTGCAACCAGGACAGAGTCAACCATCTGAATCATGTCTTCAACCTTGTGAGGAAAGTAGCCAAATAACTGAAGTAACAGAAGTGGAATGTAAAATATCTGACCAAACAGTAGAAACAAGGGGAGTACCAGTTATTACAACAGGGTATGTAACTGAAATACTTTTTAAAGATAAAGCTGACCCAGAAGGTTTTGTCATATCTAAACCTGAAGGGTCGGCAAATGTAATGGATGTTATAGAAGCTAATTGTTACAAAGTATCTGTTGAAGTTCCAAGTGAACATGAGGCTGCAATGACTGTGGGCTCTGAAAAGAACCGTGTCTCTCCAGATTTGACTGAACAAGACATAGTATCAGAAACAGACATAGTAAATATAGCAGGTGCTGAAACCCAAGAAGGAAAAGACCATCTCCATGAATATCAAACCGTAGTCATAGAATCACCAATTGTGCCTGAAAATAAAACTGAGATTTTGATACAAATGATAAATGAATTCAAAGCAGAGTCTATTGAATTTGAGGCGAGTGAATCAAAGGCAGATAGATCAGAGGTTCAAGCGGACACATCTGTAGTGGGCTCTCTGGTAACAACGATTGGAGAAGAAAAACCAGTGGTCACATTGACAGAAAAATCTGTTACTTTAAAAGCCCTTGGTTTCACATCGGTAATAAACACATTTCAGTCAGATTTAAAATCAGTTAACGAACCAGCGGATTCTACAGGCATCACACTACAAGAAACTCCCACTGGCGTCTCGGGAACACAGACAGCAACAAGATTATCTTTAGTACAAACAGCAGCACTTTCACCAATATTAAAGGAGGTATCAATAAACAAGAGTGCCAACATCAAGAGACCTGTTATAGCTGAGGCGACAGAACCAAAATTAGAAATGCTTATGGCAAAAGAGGCAAAATCATACACATCAGCAGTCTCTGCAGTTGAAGTACAAACAATTGAGACTTCAGCCTCTGAAACAGAAACATTAGTAGGAACATGTGTGGAAAAGAAGGTTGACGCACAAGGCTCTGTTGTGACATCAATAAAAGAGGACACTGATATGGGCTCCTCAGTTTTGACCACCATGGACAGCGAAACAAAGCTAGAAACAGTGATGCCTGTGGGACAAACACTAGCAGAATTAACAATAACAGACGTCCAAGCAATTCAAAAGCCAACATTACCAGTGGCCCCAGAGGTTCAAACACAGGCAATGGTTCAAGCAGAGGTCATAAGGTCAACTGTTATCCCCAAGGTGGAAATACTGGCAGTTAACAGCACAGGAAAGGATGTGGAAATCCCATTTACTGGTCCAGAGTTTAAGGAAAGACACTGTGATGCACAAACTGCAGTTAAGACTGAATTTAAACAACCAACAATTACTGAGATTGAAGTAAAAGTAACAAAAATGATTGAACATGTAAGACAGGATGTAGAAAAGACAACAAATATCAAAGAAGACACTAAAAGCCATGAAGAAATGCGTGGAAGATTAAAAGAGTTTTCTGTTGAATCCCGACCAGGACCTGATGATGTATGGGAGGATGCTCTTGATGATTTTATTGATGATCAGTGTTCCAGGACTGAAGCAAGTGGTAGTGCGCAAGATACAACCATGTGTCATGAAGACAAGTGAAACTTGTAAGTGGTGTATAACTTCAAAGTAATAAAAGACAAACAATAGTAATTTTTAAATCAAAAGTTTTTTTGGATAATACAACATTGGATGTTTTATTATAGGTTTGAATGAATGGCAATAAAGAAGAAAGAGTCTTCCAACCATCTTTGGAAACATCGAAGGCCATCAAAGGGTTTTGTCCCCTGAATGAACACCTGACTCAGCTAAAATTTAATGAAATGTTACTGTACATGTATGTAAGCAATAATGTAGCAGATGAAAGACCAAAAGGTTGAATTTAGCAAAGCCATAATTTAACTTATTATTTATTTATATAATATTTTGTCAATACTTTAAGTACTTTTAAGTTGTGCCTTTAACTACACGATATACAACAGTGAAAACACTCAACTTTAATTTTACAGGTAGATCAAGTTCTGAGACTCCAGTGTGAAAGCACCCCAAGTTGGAAATGCTGATGTGTCAGTGTGTGAGCATCACAAATACATGAAATAGCTACAGTATATATAGCTTTACAATCACATTCATTTATACCACACTGAAGTAAATATACAGTAATCATGTCACCAAAGCTATATTTCCAATTGTACAGTCTGCCTAGCTAACCTTTTACTGGAAGTAGAATACCTTTTGGTTCAAGACTACTTCAGACTAGCATTAATCAAATGAGTTATCTTTAAATGTGTAATTTTTCTCCTTGTGAAATCTGGATTGCATACCAACTACATGCAAAAAAGTCTTCATTTAAAACAAACCTCTAAAGTTTTGTTATCATTATTAGTCTGTATTTTTATCTGAAGGGGGGTAAAAGGTCTCTTACTGTAAGTAGATAAATTTAACACTACTAATTTGCTAAATATTTATTGATTAAGACTCATTTATATCCACATATTTAAGGAGATTTAAAATATATGCTATCTTCTGTTGTAATTAATAATTTACAGTTTAATTCTATTGTTTATTGATATTGAATACTTTTTATGCTAATACTGTATGATTAATTAATATTTTTTGCTATTTGGCATCAGTGGAAATGGCCCCTGCTGCAGTATTTGTCGCAGTATTTAATCATCTTTATGATTCAGTTATTTGTCACATGTATATTACAGCACATTGAAAGGATTTTTCCCCCACACTTTTTCCTAGTTAGCTCGGCCAGGATCCAGTGCCTCTGGAGCAGACAGGGTTAAAGGCCTTGCTCAAGGCCATGCTTAACAGGGCAACTTGACAGTGCTGGGGCTTGAACCCCAGACCTTCCGATCAGTAACCCACCACCTTAACCACTTGAGTAACCACTGCACTTCAGCACCTTCAGCAACTGACCTGCTTTTAGCAGTGACATGACGTTATCTAGCTCTGAGGGGCAAACCTCAGTGGGGCTGCAAAATGCAACATTCATGCACTGCATTCTAGATGGGGGGGAAAAAATGCCTCTTCTCTGCCACATCCCATCATGCTCTGCCTATTCAACACTGTGTACAACTCTGTCTCATGATTTAGGCTGAAATGTAGAGCAGCAGACATGAGATGGACACCTCAGATTTCTCTATCCGTCGCTTATTATCACATCGCTGTCAGCATGTCAAGGGGCTGGTAGGGGTGGCAATGTAGGCTATGCTCCTTTAATTGACATTTCTAACCTAAGCAAATCCCACAGTGATGACAGGTGTAATCATTAAGGAAGCATTGCACAGTATTGGATATGTTACTATATTTATGAATAATTACTGCAGTGATTAATATAGTTCACTTGGCAAGTTATTTAACTCTAACTGAAGCAATGAGTAGCTTCTCATTTCTTAAACAACCATGTCAGAAGACACATCCTGTGGTCGTGGCAAAGATGTTACTCCGTTTCAGAAGGGTCCAATTATTGGACCTGGTTCAAGAAAACCACAATTAAGGAGATTGCTGAAACTGTTAAAATTTTGTTAAGAACTGTAGAATGCTTTCTTAGAACCTGGAAGGATAGTGGTGAACCATCACCTTTAAAGAAGAAATGTTGTGGGGAAATTTTTTTTTTTTTTTTAAAGAATGTGGTCAGTGGTCACTGAAATGTTTGGTAAAATGAAATCATAAGCATCTGTGATAGAACTCATGGTTATGTTTAATAGTGAAAGTAAGAACATTTTCACATGCACAGTGCAAAGACAACTCATGCTATTGGGACTAAGCAGCTGTGTAACCTTAAAAAACCATCTAGCAGTGAGGCTAATCGGAAAAAGGGAGATCATAAAGAATGGACTGTGGAGCATTGGAAAAGTATCATGTGGTCTGACGAGTCCAGATTTACACTGTTCCAGAATGATGGGCACATCAGGATAATAAGAGAGGTAGATGAATTGATGTACCCATCGTGCCTAGTTCAGCCTGTTTGGCCAGTGTTACGATCGGGAGTTGCTTCTTCTGGTCAGGTCTAGCTTCAGTAACGTTATATGCCCAAAAAATGAGGTCAGCTGACTGTCTGAATGACCAGGTTTTTCCTTCAATGGATTTTTTTTCCAACAGGCATATTCCAAAATTACACACGTGGACAAAATTGTTGGTACCCTTCGGTCAATGAAAGAAAAACTCATAATGGTCACAGAAATAACTTTAATCTGACAAAAGTAATAATAAATAAAAATTCTATGAATGTTAACCAATGAAAGTCAGACATTGCTTTTCAGCCATGCTTCAACAGAATTATTTAAAAAAAATTAACTGATGGAACAGGCTTGGACAAAAATGATGGTACCCCTAGAAAATACTGAAAATAATGTGACCAAAGGGACATGTTAATTCAAGGTGTGTCCACTAATTAGCATCACAGGTGTCTACAATCTTGTAATCAGTCAGTGGGCCTATATATAGGTCTCCAGGTAGTCACTGTGTTGTTTGGTGACATGGTATGTATCACACTCAACATGGACCAGAGGAAGCGAAGGAAAGAGTTGTCTCAGGAGATTTGAAAGAAAATTATAGACAGGCATGTTAAAGGTAAAGGCTATAAGACCATCTCCAAGCAGTGAGATGTTCCTGTGACTACAGTTGAACATATTATTCAGAAATTTAAGATCCATGGGACTGTAGCCAACCTCCCTGGACGTGGCCGCAGGAGGAAAATTGATGACAAATCAAAGAGACGGATAATCCGAATGGTAACAAAAGAGCCCAGAAAGACTTCTAAAGAGATCCAAGGTGAACTTCATGCTCAAGGAACATCAGTGTCAGATCGCACCATCCGCCGTTGTTTGAGCCAAAGTGGACTACATGGGAGACGACCAAGGAGGACACCATTGTTGAAAACAAATCATAAAAAAGCCAGACTGGAATATGCCAAACTACATGTTGACAAGCCACAAAGCTTCTGGGAGAATGTCCTATGGACAGATGAGACATAAATGAAACTTTTTGCCAAGGCACATCAGCTCTATGTTCACAGATGGAAAAATGAAGCATATCAAGAAAAAAACACTGTCCCTACTGTGAAACATGGAGGAGGCTCTGTTATGTTCTAGGGCTGCTTTGCTGCATCTGGCACAGGGTGTCTTGAATCTGTGCAGGGTACAATGAAATCTCAAGAACATCAAGGGATTCTAGAGAGAAAGGTGCTGACCAGTGTCAGAAAGCTGGGTCTCAGTCGCAGGTCATGGGTCTTGCAACAGGACAATGACCCAAAACACACAGCTAAAAACACCCAAGAATGGCTAAGAGGAAAACATTGGACTATTCTAAAGTGGCCTTCTATGAGCCCTGACCTCAATCCTATTGAGCATCTTTGGAAGGAGCTGAAACATGCTGTTGAAAAGGCACCCTTCAAACCGGAAACAACTGGAGCAGCTTGCTCATGAGGAGTGGGCCAAAATACCTGCAGAGAGGTGCAGAAGTCTCATTGACAGTTACAGGAATCGTTTGATTGCAGTGATTGCCTCAAAAGGTTGTGCAACAAACTATTAAATTAGGGGTACCATCATTTTTGTCCAGGCCTGTTCCATGAGTTTTTTTTTTTTTTTTAATAATTAGGTTGAAGCATGGTTGAAAAGCAATGTCTGACTTTCATTGGTTAACATTCATAGAATTTTTATTTATTATTACTTTGTCAGATTAAAGTTATTTCTGTGACCATTGTGAGTTTTTCTTTCATTGACCGAAGGGTACCAACAATTTTGTCCACGTTCATCAGGCTCAAATGGTGAAAGAGGGAAAAGAGGGAGCATGAGACACCATTTTCACTCATAGTCCAGACTTTAACCCTATTGAGTATCTTTGGGATGTGCTGGAGAATGCTTTGCACAGTGGTCTAACTCTCCCATCACCAATGAAAGATGAATGGGACTCTGGGCAGAAATAAATGCTGTGACATTGCATAAGCTTATCAAAATGATACCACAGTGAATGGGTGCTGTAAACAAAGCCCAAGGTGGTCCAAAGTAATACTAGCATGTGTGACAATTTTTTTGTCTGGGCCTATCTCATACAGTGAGTTTGCAAAAGGGACCAGGGCAACCTGGGTAAGTAATAAAGGATGGCTGCCTGAACACATTATATAGGATATAGAGTTAGGAATTTCAGTCAGTACACGTGACATAGTTGTGTCAAGTCAAGAAAAAAAATCTGATAAAAGGTTATCAGAGAGATTCAGATAAAGACAAAAAATAGACAAATACAAAGCTTCCCTTCACTCTAAATTAAGCCAGTGTCCAAGGTCTTTCTTTTTTAACTGCGCACTGGGACAACAAGGCTAAAGGTGCGAACAAGCACAGGAGGCTTATGGAAACCGGTTTAACAATCTACAAGCCGTTTTGAGTCAACACCGTCACATATTCTGAAAAATAATATTACCAGGCAATACTACTAATTACTATTGTAGTAGCAGTACAGCAATACTGGCAGCAGCCTTGGTCAAAATCATTGAAGTTCTAGTGGATGTTATGAACACTACCTGTTGGCGCCTATCTGCATGTTTTATGCACTGCACTGGTACCACACCATTGGCTGATTAGATAATTGCACGAATAGCTAGGTGTGCTGATGTTCCTTAAAGAGTGTTTAGGGAGTGTGTTTTGCCAGTTAAATATGGAAATGTAATCATATGAAACCTCAGTAACTACCGTGGATGGAAAGAATCACTTGAACATTTTTGTGTATGTGTACATGCATGTCAAGTCCTTCCAAGAATGCCATAAAGTAATGTATGGCTCTGCATCTGAAATAAATAGTTCTGTAATACAGCCAATGGCCAATTTTCTCACCAGATCACTGCTTCCAAATAACACAGGGACATACTGTACATTCATTCTTCCTCCAGGGGTGGTGAGATTCACCTGTATAATGTTTCTCCTGTATGTCACAATGCACCAGGCATTAATACTAACTGCAAGATGCTGTAAAAATGGATTTGCAGTTTAAAAAAAAAGAAAGAACAAATAATCTACTATTACAACAATATTTTGATAATAAAATAAATAATAAAATAACCAATAATAAATGGTAATATAATAATAATAATAATAATAATAATAATGTTTTCCTCCCCTTTCTGCTGTTGTTTTTCCAATAAAAACACTTTTTCAAATATTGGTGCATTGGAGTTTATTTATTTAATGGAACGTACAGCATGATACAGTACAGCAACACAGCAAACATCTGACAAACATCTACAGCACTGACAGGAGGTTCAAAAAGATGCCTTCAAGCTGGATGAGCACTGATACGCTTTAAAATGTGGTTGGTTGATCTCACTGTGGACCATCACACCCATATCTAAAACTTCTGTCTCCTTAGAAGATCACACGGGCCAGCTCAAACATCACCTTCAGATGCACAAAAGACACATTTACAATTTTTATTCCTGATTTATTGACTACAGACAATGAACGCAAAAATAAATAAATAAAAATTGCAAAATTATGTAAATATATGATCATTCAATTATGCTATGAGACATTCTTTTTTTTTTTTTTTGCACACTTAAATCATTGAGATCATGAAACAAATTTTTAGATTACACAAAGATAACCCAAATAAATGCAAAAAGCAGTTTTTAATCAATGCTTTCCTTTATTAAGGGAAAAAGGCTTTTTGAACAACCTGGCCCAATGTAAAAAAGTTATGGCAAATGCCATAATTAATGGAACCATGAATTCTGACCTCTGCCGAAAAATCTTCAAGGAGAATGTCCAGTGATCAGTGTGTGACCTTAAGTTTAAGCACACCAGGGTTATGCAGCAGGAAAATTATCTGAAACACAGCAGCAAGCCCACCTCTGAATGGCTCAAAAAAATAAAACACTTACTGTATGGGGTGGGCTAGTAAAACCTTCAGGGTGGCTGAATTAAAACAATTCTGCAAAGAAGAGTGGGCCAAAATTCCTCCACAGCGATGTGAAAAACTCATTGCCAGTTATCACAAACGCTTGGTGGCATAACCAGTTATTATGTTTAGGGCCAGTTACTTTTTTTTTGGCAAGGTAGGTTTGGACAGCTTATTCGCTTAATAAATGAAATATCATTTAAAAACTGCACTTTGTATTTATTCGGGATATCTTTGTGTAAAATTGAAATATGTTTGATGATTTGAAAAATAAATAAATAATCTGTTCACAGCATTGTGCGGGTGCTAGAATCTGTAAATGGTTCTGTTAACCCAATTTTATACAATGTCAATTTTGCTTCAAATGTCTCGCCATTAAGATTTAATGTCTTGTATAAACCTACAGTAAAAACAAACGTGATTTACGCACAAAGAAACAGGGAGCTTTTATGAGTGATTTTAAAAACTGATGACGTATGAACTGACCTCGATAGTGATCAGGATTACAATCATCCACTCCAGGCGGAGACTGTGCTTTTCACCAAGATGATTCCTCATCAGGTCTGTCAGTTCAGTGCAGTGTTGCAGCTTTTCATTCACAACCTACAGTACACACCACCACAGGCATGCATCAGGACCATCAGCAGCTTATATGTACATGTCATAAAGGAAACAGAATTATTATCTGTAACCATTTCCGTGTTGACTCGGATGTTATGTTTGTGGTTGTCACTGGCAGAAAGCTCAGATTTGGCTATAGATTAAAAGATTAAGCTACAGCCAAATTTGAACTTTCTGCCAGTGACAACCAGGTTTATTGCAAAATATTCTGATATATAGAGAAATTAAATTGCCCCAAAGCATTGATGTTTCAACAGTTTAAAGTAGGTATTATTTCATCCTATTTATCCATGGAACTTTGTAGCCTGTTGCAGTAAAAAAAAAATATGTTTTGCATTTCTTTAATTTTATGTACATCATTTAATTAAATATGAAAAACTGAATGGTGGCTTTTGCACAGCTCTGTGTGTGATTTAATATTATTTAATATAATTACCTTGACCCTACGGTTTATACTGAGAAATTGGCATGTCTTGTCATACAGTTGCTCCAGGTCCTCTCTGTCCCAGTAGAAATCAGGAGTGATGAGAAGATCTGAACTAAGGTTTATGCAGTGTCTGTAAAATAACATAATTAAAACATGAAATCCAATTTTGGTATTTAGGTCTTCTATTATTCTTTGTGGAGCCGCTCACCTCAGAGCAAACAGTTCTCCTATTTTCTGCAAGACCTCTGCCCTGGACAGTTTGACTGACTTCCCAGCCTTTAGTGTCTGTTGAGATTATATTTAACCACGAGATTTGACTGTGTTAAATGCTAATCATTTATAGTTACTGTATATTGTTCTATGCATATTAATTCCAGAATAAAACATGTGGCATCGCAAATAAAGAAAAAAAAAATCTGTTCTATACATTAATTCATCTTTTCAGATAGATTTATGGTAAGGATGTTATACTATAGCTATGTGCAGAGTTTCAAATGTGTTTTTTATAAAAATGTACAATAAAGTGGGGCTACCTCTGGAATTGGCTGAATAGATTCAACAAAGTTATCCAGAGAGATCTCCCATATCGCCAGCTTAACTGCGATAAAAAAATTTATAGCGTATTAATAAAAAGCTATTGTATGGAGATTTTAAAAAGTCTTCAAGTCATGCATTATAGCAGAAATAGAAGGAAAATCCTCCAGCTCACCTGATAGAGACAGGGCATTAGAAAATGCAAATTTCTCCAGAAGGACTTGTTCATAGTCCATGTCATTATTAAATATGAAGTTTCCCCGATAGAGCTTTGTGCTTCCCCTAAATAAGTAAACAAAAAAAATATATGGCGCATTAGACACTGCAAAACAAATATGCCAGGATGTGCAATATTTAAGATATGGAAGATATGTCGTGACATACTGTTGTATCGAGTAATTGATCTCTTCATTTTCCCAATGCACCAAAGCTACTTCATACGGCTGAATCTCATGTTGCTCCAAAATCCGCATCACATTCTTTATCTGTAAATAAAAATTGACATTTATGAGTATTCTGTGGATACAAACAAATTACAGATTTATTTAAAAAGTGTGAATCTATAAAAGGTAAATAGACAGTGACAAGACACATGAAATTCTTTACTCACAGTTGTCTCATCAACATTCCAGAAAACCACAGAGCCTTCCCTATTGAGGAAAAAATATATATGGTTAAATAGAAGTGTCCCACGGTTACTTACAAAAGTGCTGGAGTATCTGCAGGCTTTTCTTTCAACCAAAAGATGTTCCTCAAATATCAAATAATTAAACAGATGGAATCAGGTGTGGCTCCTGTTAGAAAGTAAACCTGAAGCCACACCAAATCTTTGCAGATAAGATTAGGCATCCCTGAGTAGAATTTAATAATGAGTAACATTAAGCAAAACAACATTTCAGCTCACCTGAAGAAAAACATCATAGCACTGTCATCTGGTTTTGATGTCATTTCCGTTCCAATCACCAGAACATTAGATGCATCTGGGCAATACAGTGTCAAGAAAGGGCTTACAGATCAGTCACTTTCATGACTGACATTTTTATGTGGTAAAACTATTAATTATAGCGTTACCATGAAACGATGAAAATATAAGAAGCATGTGATGCTACACTTCAACAAACCTCTGGGCAGGTCTCTTATTTCAACAAATCCATTGGCTATGAGGTCATGGCAGAGAGTAGGTAGGTGGTACTGTTCAGCAGTCGCATAAGCAACACATTGCATCATATCCTGTTAAAAGGAAATCAGGTCAGCCAATGCATTATGATTTTTAAAAATATATATTTTAATGTAAAAGAGGTAGAATTGAACAGGCAGCAGCTTTCCTAAATGGTAACTCTTGATTTATTTCCATCAGCTCAGAGTAACCAACTTGCCTTTTCCAGGGCTGGAAGATTAGCTCTGGATGGCTGTTTCGTCCTTGGTCCCTTTAATGTCTTTTTGCCGGGCATGCCCGCTTGCTTCAGCACAGTTTTAGTGCTTCCAGTGGTGGACTGAAACGTTCTGTGAATATTCCATGGTTTGAGTATCATGTCATGTTTTGGATTAAAAAAAAGTCTGTGCAGGGTTCCTTTTGGGGATCCATGAGACCAGGCTTCACATAATCTGATTCTGTGATTGTACTCGCAGTGTGTGTAAAGTTTGTGTGATGAGAAATGCACATTTGGTAGGCAGAATTTGAGCCCAGATCTCTCCAGCCATTGTGCTGTTCCAGGGACTAATCTGGGGCAAAGTGTCCTTTCCAAAGACTGATAAAGTCTCCAGGGTGTCAAAGCCAACAAAGACCTAGCCAGCATAGCTAGCTACCTGTGTAAACAAGAAACACTGATTTGTTCGGCTACAGAAGTTTTCTTTTTAACAGCATCAGTAAATTCATGATGTAACTTGTGTTTTTCAACCTACTGACCTTGACAGCAATCCTAGCTTACTTGACAAAGTCCTCCATAATTAAGTTATATAACTACCAAACATTATATTACATCTACCTCGTACTTTTGCATCAAAACCGGGTACAGTGATAGTCTGTCTAGTAGTGATAGTCTGTCTACTGTCTGATAGTCTGATAGTCCAGTTCTTGTATGTTGACAGTACTGTAACTGTAAGGTTAGAGTAGCTAGCTAACGTTAGCCGAAGCGTACTCTGTACACTAAATCAGTTTTAATTCAGCACATACCAAGGGCGCTCTTGCAGATGACACAGTAAGTTACTGTCATGTTTGAACAAACCTAACGAGCTACTCTGCTCTGTGAGCTCTGCGTGCACATACTGACATTTTCCACTAAGTTTGCTTAGAATAAATGAATCAAGTTGGCACTTCCGGTTTTGGTGCCATCACGCAATGCGTTACGCACGTAGGATGTCGATAAGCCCCGCCCATTTAAAGGCAACGTCCTAAACGCACATACTGTATGTTGTAGGTTTAATACATTGGTTGCTTCTAAGTGCTTAAACTGCGCCACCTACCTGGCGGAAAAATGAAAGCAAATGAGGACAGGATAAAATAAAATAAAAAAGATACCTTATTATTATTATTAACAAAATAGCAACATACATCCCAAAAAACAGCCATGGAGGATAAAACAGCAGTAAATAACAACAAAAGAATAAATAAATAAATAAATAACACATACGGGGTGGGGGAGGGGAAGCAATGTAATGGAGCACCAGAAGTAGAAATGAAAAATATAACTCAAATAAATATAACATTTCTTTAACAGCTTTTGAGGTTTTCAAAAACTTAATACTTTCTACTATAAATGTCTTCCATGGTGGTGTAGTGGTTAGCACAGTCGCCATGCACCGCTAGGGTCTGTGTTCAAAAGTCTCTTTGCACATGGTGATTGCATTTTCTCCCTGTCCTTGTTGGGTTTCCTCCAGGTACTCCGGTTTCCTCCCACAATCCAAAGGCCTTCAGATTAGACTAATTGGCTTCCCAAATTGCCTGTAGTGTGTGAATGAATGTGTGTGTCTGTGAGTGTGCCCTGCGATGGATAGGCACGCTGTCCAGGGTGTATCCTGCCTCGTGCCCCTGTATACAAGATAAAGCGTTATAGACTACATTTATTTATTAAAAGTTTGTCATGCCCATCCCACTTCTTGTAGTCAAAGAAACCAAAAATAATGTGTTTGAAAGAAAAACTAAATTCAGGAAACAAATGCATATTACCTAGAATATCTTACCCACATTTTTCTGTCCAAAAACAAATGCACGATATTTTCAAGAGCAGTACGGAAAGAGTTGTTTCGATGAAATCATAAACTAATAAAATATTTGGCAGGATAATACTTATACAATCATTTTAATGTGATTACTCATCCTCTTAGTTAGAATATATTTGTAAGGTAAAGTCCAAACCTTTTTTCCATGAAATATTGTTGACCTCCATGATTCCTCTGAGTGCATTTTAGGAATCACTTACATGCATGACCTTTATAAATATATATATTTAAAAAATACTAGTACAAGTTTTTTTTTAATCGTGCCCAACCACATTTTAAATCTCAACACATTTAACACCTACGAAAATTTTCGTTTTTTTTTTTTTTTTTTTAGATAAGTTTGACATAATTAAGCGTACTGGTTCATCCCATGCTGAATTATTGATATCGTACAATGTTATATACTGTATTTAAAGATTCTAGTTGCCACCTGTCTTGACGTTATTCTGCACTTTAAAGGCATCGACTTGTTTGCTGGTATTTAGCATTGTTGTGTCGTGAAAAGCTGCAGCGCCCCCAAATGGACTCCAATGTCGGTGCGTCGCTTAGCAACATACAACGAAACAGAATAGCGCTTCCGCTCAGGAAAAGAACGCGCACAGATTAAAGACACTACGTTGGTAAGGATAAAGTTATTGGTTGACGTTTTTCCTGTCGATAATTATTAAGGACACTTGAGCTACGACATTTAAATTGTTGTTTCAAAGTAACCTTCAGTAGTGAAGCCTCCTTTATGTATCGAGTCTAAAGGATATGTTCCTCCATGTTCTAGCAGCTTATTACAGTATTTGTTTTATTGGGGGAAATTATTTTAAAATGTGGCAGAATTGTTCTTCTCTTTCTTCATGGTTCCATTCTTAAATAATAGCTGTGTATTAAGTGTCGTGCTATTAGGATCCCACAGGAAAAAAGCAACAAATCAGTTAAAAAAGGTGTTCTAAAAGTTATTCTTTTGTGCTCAGCATTGGTTTCTTACCCCATACTGTACGTGGTGTCTCCTGAGTTGCAGGTCAAAGAGGATTTTTATAAAAATATAATCCATAATTTATTCAGGAGCTCTGCTTCTACCTGTATAATTATGTCCAGCTGGTCAGAAATTTTCACGAAACCCTAAGTTAATCTGTGCTCATAACATTAACAGGTTTACAGAGTTTATCGATGCAATGGAAGATTCTGTAATGCAACAGCACCTGCACCACTACCAACAGGCCACAGAGTCTGCCCGAGAGGAACTTGCAGCCCTCCAGGCCAAATGTCAAAGTCTCCACTCACGGGTATGATATGTTAAAGTTTTATCATTGGACTATGCACATATCCTCCATGCAAACCTTGTGTTTTCACTTGTCAGCTGGTGGATTGCCAGGCCAAGCTTTCCACTCAGGAGACTACGCTGAAAGACCTGAGAGAGGAAAATGACAGGCACATGGAAACAGAGGCCAGACAGGCATCTCTCATCGGATCCCTCAGGGAACGCATTCAGAACACAGAACAAGAAATGATCTCGATTTCTACCTCTAAAATAATCATGGATATGAAATTGCAAGCGCTTACCAAGGAAAATGAAGAATTGAAGGAAAGAGCATTACAAATGGAAAATCAGTCCAAGTGAGTTTGGATATTTATATTTCTTTGCTGAATTTATAAACCTCCTGTATACTGTATGTATACGTTTTAATGTTTCTTTTCTAGGGAGTATCTTAAAGAATGGAACAAGACAAAGCAAGAAGCAACCGATTTGCAGAGGACATATGAGGATTTTTTATCCAGACTAGCCAGCAAACTTTCAGTTGATTTAGCTGTGAATAAGAAACCAATAGAGACAGTTATTTCTTTGGTGAGTTAAACATGAGCACTGCACAATCAACATAATTTTTTAAAACTGACCATTTTACTGAATTTTTTAAATTTCTTTAGGTGGACCAGTGCTGCAAGGAGAGAGACAGACAAAAGGCTCATATATGTGCCCTAGAGCAGAGTATGAAATCCCATGAGGTGGAAAGTAAAGCCGGCAGAGAAACAGTGAGAAGATTAGTGACTGATGTGGAACATGAACAGAAAGTTTCAGCTATCCGAGCAAGTGACCTGAACACTGTTAGACAGGTACAGTATGTCCCTGCCAATTTATAGGAACGCATGTTTTAAGTAGGCGATCCATGTCATTTTTCCACATTGTGCATGGTGTCTCTCAGGAACTTGACTGCATACAGCTAAAGAAACAAGTCTTGGAAGTAGACAATATCAGCCTGAGGAACAAGCTGCAGGAAAACGAAATTGCCCTGGTTACTGCTAGGGAGGAGTGTGACTCTTATGAGAAGCGCTCTCAGGATTTAGAGCAAAAACTCCTCAGGAGCCAAGATGAAGCACAGGAGTTACAAAGTCGCATGGAGTCCTTTTTCAAAGAAGTACAAGTTCAGCTTGGAAATGATCCTGTAATGTCTCTGCCTAAAGAAGAACATGTTCTGGAGAAACTCAGAGAAGTCTGCAGAAAAGAGAAGATCAGCACTGAGGTGATGTTCACGCATTGGACAAAAAAAGTTTTATTATTTTCACTGGTTTACTGGTGTGGCTTTAGTTTTTTTTTTTTTTTTTTTTTTTACATGAAATTAGTTAACAATTCTGTTGACATGCTAATACTGTTTGCTTATACAGTCTGTAACTGAGATGGAGGCGAGATTGGCTTCAGTGTTACAGGAACTTGGCAGGCAGTCAGAGCTGCACAGAGCAGCAGAGCAGAGGGAGCAGCAGCTTCAGAACAACATACAAATGCTGGAGTCAGAACTGTTGACTGCACTAATGAACAAAGATTTTCAGAGTCATGAAAAACAAGAAGTGAGTTCATATGGAGATATACTCCACCGATCTGCATCTTTCCAATTCAGTGGTTGTATTTTTTTGTCTTTATATTCAAATACAGGTGCAGAAGTGACATAGTGGAATAGAATAGTTCCTCATTGAACATTTGATTTCTAATTTCTCATGCAGTACTTGCAGTTTCTGGAGCATCTTTCAGAGAAAATGAAAATTGAGCAACTAACGACAGATCTGGGCTTTGACATGCGACTCCAGGCCATCCTGACACGTGCAGAACAACTGACCAGACAGGAGGGAACAGCTTTAGTGGAATATAAGACTCTGGTTTACAGTCTTCAGAAAAAGGTGCACTTATTATACTGTATACTATATACTGTACACTGCCAAACCCAAAAAAATGTCACTGCCTGGATTTAATTATGAACTGTAAAACACTATGAAACATCATCTTCGAGGACGAAATGTGGTCAGAAAAACATCATGAATGAGCCTGATGGGAGCTCACTTACAGTAAATGCTTAGAGAAATCCATTGAGAATTGGTGGGATGTGATGGAAATGTTTTTATTCAGCATTCTGACTCTCCTATCATCAACAGATAGATAGATACTTAATTGATCCAGAAAGAAAATTCCAGATTTTGAGAAATTAATGAAAAATAAGTGTTGTAACATTGTGTAAGTTTACTGAAATGATGCCACAGCCATGATCGAAGCAAAAAGCTGTGGAAGCAATTAAATATTTTTTTTATATTGATAGGGTGCTACTTGGCCCGCTCATGTAGTATACTATACTGTAACATACTACTATATTAGTATACAGTACATTTGTTTCATAGAGCCACAAGAAATAAAGAGTCTAATTTGACACAGCACTTATTAGTAGGTTGTAATTTCTGTTTTTGATGCAGTTAAAGGAGCAGAAGCAGCGCTTAGAAAATAATGACCTGCATATGGATCTGCTACGGAAGAAGGTGGCCCAGCTGGATGAAGAGAAGAGGAGTCGTTCAGCACTGGCTGTGGAGAGGGAAGATGCTTTACTGACCAGCAGAAAGCTGCAGAAGAAGGTGGAACGGCTTCAGTCAGAGCTTAAAACCATGCAGCTGTCCACAACTGACCTGAAGGCCCAGCTCTCTCACACCAATGAGCTCAAGGTAGAGGGGAAGACAGCTCTGGCTCACATGCCAACAAGGAGCAGAGTGCCTTAATTCTGTTTAAATGGAGATAAAGTACTATAAATGATAAACGTGTATATTGTAAAGGGTGTACTCCTGTGCTACATTTAAAGCTAAACATTATAATAATAATAGTTATACTTTAAATAAATGTAATCCTAAGTTCTATACACATAAAAAAAAGTTGTATGGTATAGTTCCCTAGTGCTGCAGCAGCATTTGCCATCATAATCTAAAGATGGTTCCAATCCCACAATGCCAGAGCCATCCATGGTCAGGTGTCCAAGAGAACAAAATTGGCCATGCTTTCTGGGTGGGAGGTGTGTCAGACATTCTCCCCTGTCAATCATAGTGACACTATACAATCATGAGCATATATTCACTCATATTTGCAGAAAACAGTAAATAGCACATTTGAAAATAAGTGATATGCTGCCATGTAATGCAGCATAAGCAGCAGGTTAAAAAGATCTGGCTGGCTGACCTCACATTTCAAAGGTCGTAGCTGTGGTCTGGCTGCTCTGACTGGTGGATAGGAATTGGGCAAGTCAAAATTAGAGGGAAAATTGGTTGGGTTGATCTTACAATACCTTAGGCATTGCTTTGTTTGATGCAATAAGATCAAAGTGATGGAACAGGACAGAACCATCGAAGATCAGACCAAGAGTCTGGAAAAACTGGAGAAGAACAAGGAGAAAGTGGATACTAGACTTGCAACAGCGAAGGTAGAGCTTCAGAATCAGGAGCAGAGAGCCAGGGATGAACTACAGCAAGCACAAAGACTGCTCCACAGCCAGGCCAGTACCATGGCAGAACTCACCCAGAGAGAGAAGAAGGTACTGAATAGTAAATATTAGTCAGAATGAGTCTGCAGGCTAAACTCAGGTGTATCCCATCTTCTATCATTATTATGTAACATTGCTTGCCTTATTTTTCATTACAGCTGCTGGACTTCTGTAGCGTCATCGCTCATATGTTAGGGATGAACATGCCAGTACCTATGCCCAGTTGTGAGGTTATCAAGAGGCTGGAGGTTCTTATTCATTCAGGTCATCACTTTCCCCTGGGCAATCAGTGTGTAGTGCCATATGTTCCACACCACATGGCACTGATCTCAGATGCTCCTGTATGCTCCATCACTCTAGCAAGCTCTCCAGGGCCTGAAGCACCAGTGCAACCTCCACAGCCCACTACAACTACAACCTGAGCAGCAATGCAGTAGTCGTATATCTATGATTTAAGAGCACTTGTAATTAATCAGGTTAAATGCAGTGCACATTGTCATTGAAAAATTAACATAATGTTATGGTGATTCAGGTTGTTTTAATAAAAGATTATTCTTCTATTGTGAGGTTTGGATATGACACAAAGAACTTCTCTGTTTTATATGTAAACACAAAATTGAGTATTGTAGTCTGGGCACATGTAACAAAGAAACTCTTAATATAATTTATTTTTTGGTTTATATTGTTGGATTATTTTTTAAAACGTCCACACATTAATCCAGATTATGTGGATAAGATCCTGTATTTTTAACACAAACTCTTCTTAGGTCTGAGCAAACTGT